>OZ024741.1:280806576-281014076 GCA_964016885.1 Eledone cirrhosa
ATTATCCTAGTGCATTACTGGTACTTTATTTTATTGACCCTGTAAGGATGAAAGGCAAAGTTAACCTTGGTGGGATTTGACCGTAATTCTATGCTGCAAAGCATGGTGTCCAACCCTCTACCGATAATGCCAATCTACTGCCCTTATCCTGTTCATGAAAATAATGAACAGGAGAGGTAACAGTACGAATCCTTGGCGTTTAGTAAGATTTATCCAAACACAAATACTCGGGCATTCATATAGGGACATCAGGGCAACTAAAAGCTGACCATTGATCCCATACTACTGCAGAAACTTCCATAGCAGGTTCCAAGGTACACTGACATAACTCTTGCTAATGTAATGTAAGGGGAATAATATAAAAATAATAACTTATTAATTACACTGATGTTCCTAAGTCAGGGGGAAATACTCTTGCTAATATGGTGTATTAGTAAAATACTAATTATGTGTGTATAAAGTCACCATTTTGAAGATGAAGATAATTTTGTCTTACAGCTGTTTTTGGCTGTGTATCGCTGTCAAGGTTACACATCATTTCCGAGCCTCATACGGGAACTCAAAGAAGCCGCAAATATATAGTTTTAACGCTTATATATATGGGCTAATTCGCAGCATTAGGCTGGCTCAGCCTGAACAAGAAAAAGAATTCAGGTGTTCGGTCCATGTATGTAATAATTATATATCGAATAGTATACGATATGTTTACGAATAAACATTTCAAAGCCTTTAGCTGTGAATTTGAAAAGTGATAGATGTTAAATTGATACTTCCCCACTGGAGTTACTGCAAGTTTCTCTGAGAAAAAAAAAATATATATGTATGTGTATGTATATATATATATATATGTGTGTGTGTATATATATATGTGTCTGTGTATATATATATGCGTGTATTTATATATATGTGTGTATATAAGGGATATATATGTATATAAGTGTGTGTGTATATATATGGATATACATATATATGTGTGTGTATGCATATATGGATATATACATATATGTGTATGTATCATCATCATCATCGTTTAACGTCCATTTTCCACGCTAGCATGGGTCTGGACGGGAATTGTCCCAAATGAGGCAAGATTGGTTGTCTTGCTCTGGTCTGTCTGTCGGGTTTTCTACGGCTGGATGCCCTTCCTAACACCAACCACGTTTACAGTGTGGACTGGGTGGTTTTTACCGTGTTACCTGCACGGCCACATTACAGCGTGGACTGTGTGTTTTTTTGTCGTGACACCTACACGACCTCATTTATTTAGGACTGGATGTTGTGGTACCAACATAGCTTTACATTGAAAGGGGTAGGGGTAGTGGGACGGGGGTGTATTTTGGTTAAGAGGTACCTACTGACTGTAGGTTTCGCTTTGTACTTAGGCAAGGCGATCCTTCTGTATTACTGAGTAGCGCCAAAGATCTCGTTCAAGTCACATTGTCTTGGAGAGGTGTAAGTGTGTGAGGTCGGATTTTATCAAGTGGTCCCAGGTTTTTCTGGGTCTGCCTACTCTGTAGCTACCGTCTATTTTGATCGCCCTGCACTTTTTTTATACAGCTGTCGTCTTTCATGCGCATCACGTGACCATACCAACGAAGTCTTCTCTCAAGTAAACAACATCTGATCCCTCTTATTCCTAATTTCTCACTTAGTTCATTTATGCTTTGCCGTTCGCGTATATTACTATTACACATCCAACGGAGCATGCAAGCTTTGTTCCTCTCCAGTCTGCGTAGATCCTCCGCACACAAGGCCCATGTCTCACTGCCATGTAACATCGCTGTTCGTATGCAGGCATCATACAGCCTGCCTTTCATTTTTAGAGAGAAACCTTTAGCGGCCAATATATATATATATATATATATATGTGTGTATATACATGTGTGTATATAATGTGTATATATATATATATGTATATATATATATGTGTGTGTATATATATATATATGTGTGTGTGTGTATATATATGGATATACATATATATGTGTGTGTATATATATGGATATACATATATATGTGTGTGTATATATGGATATATACATAAATGTGTGTGTGTATATATGTGTATATATATAGATATATATATATGTGTATGTGTATATATACGTGTAAATATATATGTATATACATTATATTAATAAATGGAAACTATATTTATAAAACCATAATTATTTTATTATATATATTTCAAGGGCAACCAAGGCAAATTTTGGTGCGCTTTCATCAGATAAAATATAAATTAAATATAACCTTTGCATATATATTAAAAACCGTCATGCTTCTCGAAATTCGCCAAAACTACACCTGATGTACCCCTTCCATACACATGCACACATGTGTATATCATGACTCATGCACTGTTCATTTTCCTGACGTTTGTACATTACCCTATGTACTATACATACACTTTTGATGAGTTGTAGTGCACCTGAGCACTGTACACAATATTTCATTATTATTATTATTAACTTTGCCTTTCATCCTTACAGGGTCGATAAAATAAAGTACCAGTAATGCACTGGTTATTTGCTAGCCTTGTGCCAAACGTAGAAACAATTATTATTATTATATGTGTATATATATATATATATACTAGCTGAGGTACCCAGCTTCGCCAAGGTTAACAAATGATAAGAAAAAACGTCTTTATTGAATACATTGTCTTGTTTACAGTGTGTGTGTATTGTGTGTGTGTGAGTGTTCGTGTGTACGTGTGTGTGTATATATATATGTGTGTGCCTGTGTGAGGGTTCGTGTGTGTGTGTGTATGTGTGTAAACCACCGTTGCAATCGGAGACTGGCCGCGAAACACGATCATCACTGACAACGAACTCGCAGAGAGAATCCCTTATGGTTGATTGCCAACCTGCTAGAAATAGCAGTCAGGTTGCTTAGCATACGTGGTATGTCTTTCTTCTTCTTTGGTGTCATAAAATTAGTATCAATAAACTTTCCTGGATATACTCTTATCCCAATCCTGTACATACTTTCCGATTGTCACTTTCCGTTTTTTTCGTGTGATACGCGAAGGAACCAACCAACAAACATCTCTCTTTTATATCTCTTTTATTTGTTCATTCAAAATATTTTTCAGCTAATTCTGTCGTACAATATACATCAGCAATCGTTATCTAATGTTTAAAACATATGAATAGCTGCGATATATGCACCATATCAATCAAACACTATATGAGAATTGAATACCATACTAAAACGCCAGTAAGCTTGCTAAGAACCTGCAGATAGAAATGTTAATAAATACAACATTTGGCTTGGGTAAACTTTAAGATGTTCTATCATTGTAGGTTTCTTTTCTCCTTCTCTCATCTTCCTTAGCTCACCCTAGAGCATCCTACATACAATTGACCATGGTTTTCCCAGATGAAGGCCAACCACTTTTAGGGTTTGACCCTGAGCTTTGTTGATGGTAATCGCGAAGCTTAGTCTCTCTCTTGCTCTAGTAACATTTTTTCTTCTGGAAAATCTGATCTTGCAGCCAGGCTAGGACTTTTTGGGTGGCATATCAGCAGTAACAATGACGATAAGCCGTCTGTGCTTTCGTGAAATAAATACGTTTGTTTATATTTTGTTTTTGTGTATGCAAAAATATCTCTACACGAATATATAATTATATATATATATATATATATATATATTAAAATAACAGATTAAGGTTTAAGCAAAGAATCGCTGCTTTCACCCTTAACGGGACTTCTGAAACTAAAACAATCAATCTGTGAACGCTAAAGTAAATATTTCGAAAAACATTGCAACCGAAGGAAAACAAGAAGACGATACTTTGGTTCGTGAAGACGTTCCCTGGCAATGAACGGAAAATGGCGAAGATAATACGTCAGCAATGAGAACAATGTTTTCATAATGTCGTAATGCAGACAGTCAGACATACAGACAGATATTACAAGGGTGCGACGTTATAGCTATGTATCTATCTAAAAAGACAGACTAAGAAAGAGAGAGAGGTCGATAACCGGCGCCTAACACCCCTTTAACAACAGAAAATGGAAAAATAAAAGCTGCAGTTAATATCTTTAGACCGCAAGGAATATATAAATGCAAATGGAGGCACATGGCTTAGTGGTTAGAACATTGGCCTTGCAATCGAAAGATTGTGAGTTCAATTCTCAGTCCAGGCGATGTGTTTCCTTGAGCAAGACACTTTATTTCACATTGCTCCAGTTTACTCAGCTGTAGAAATGAGATGATAGGGACTGGGGTCCATATCATTCCACTGTAAAGTCGACGTGTAGGTGCCACGGCAAAAAAGCACCCAGCACTCACTGTAAATGAGGTTGGTGTTAGGAAGAGCATCCAGCTGTAGAAATCAAGCCAGAATCAGTTCCCGTCCCACCCTTGCAAGCAGGGAAAAAGCGGACGTAAAATGAAATGATGATGATGATGAAATGATGAAGTTTAAAGCCAATCAGAGTAGAAATGTGGATTTGTATAGACTTTGCTAAAATTAGGACACACACTCAGACAATTTCAGTTTTGTATATATGTAGAGATGTATATCTCGGTTGAAAATGGTGTCAAGCAAGGTGATATACCTCCACCAACTTTGTTTGCCTTGTATTTTACAATGGTCTTCTTCGTGGCCTTTAAGGATTGTTAATATGGTATCCATCTCAGATATGGCACTTCTTGCAAGCTGTTCAACATCAGGCGTCTCACTGCCAACACTAAGGTATTGATTACCTTGATCAGAGAATTTCTGTATGCAGATGATTGTGATCTCTTTGCACACTCCCAGAATGACATGCAACACCTTATGGATTCTTTTTCCAATGTGCGCAGTGCTTTGGGACTGACAATCAGTCTGAAGAAGACTGTCGTCATGTAACCAGCCTGCTCCAGATAAAGTTTTCAATGAACCCTCCATATAGGTATATGGTCAAAAGCTGAAGGCTGCTGACAGATTTGTGTATTTGGGGAGTACTCTGAGTGTGACCTGCTCTCTGGATGCAGAAGTTGGTCTACGTGTTAGTAAGGCATGTGAGTCATTTGGAAGGCTCAGCGACGATCTTTGGTACAGGTGAGGAATGATAATGAGGTCCAAGGTGAGAGTGTATGCTGCATGTGTACTGCCAGCTTTGCTGTATGCGTGTGAGACACGGGTTGCCTACAAATGCATATCCAAAGACTGGAACAGTTTCACCAGCAGTGTCTCCGAAAGATGCTCGGTATCAAGTGGCAGATGCATGTGAATGATGTTGAGGTCCTCCAGAGAAGTGAGTGTTGGAGCATTCAGAGTATCATCCACCAACGCCGTTTGCGATGGACCGGACACCTCTGCAGAATGGAGGATGATCGAATCCCAAAACAACTTTTGTATGGTGAGCTTTGTGAGAGTAAGAGACCATCTCACATGCCTAGGCTCTGATTCAAGGATTGTGTAAAGGACTCATTGAAAAAACTGGTTTGATGATGGCTGACTGGGAGATAGAAGTTCTTGAAAGAGAAACTTGGCATAGAATGGTGTATGATGGGGTTCATAATTTTGAGGACAGACGCATAGAGCACGAGAATATCAAACAGGATGTGTGTAAGCAACGCCCTGGTGTATCTCTCAAAACGATCGGTGTCTCCATTGAATTGAAGTGCCCTGAGTGTGAAAAAATCTGGTCTCAGGAGCCACAGTCACAGCCATGTTCAAAGAGAACCAGTGAACTATGATCTCCACAGTATTGTAAGGGTTCATAGGCAACCTGATGCAAGACCTTAGGCCAGGGAGATCCATAGTTGTCATCAGTGTACGAAGGAGTGCAAGTCTCTAGCGGGCTTGAAAAGCCATATCCGAGTGTCAGACATCTGAATCTGACAAGTGATTGCAATACTCTTGGCAGAGTTTGCAGCCATCGTATATATATATGTATATGTATATATATATATATATATAGATATATATGTGAATATATATATATGTGTATATATATATATATATATATATATATATATATATATATAAAACCTTCCTGCTCCCTACTATCCCCCCCCCCCCCATACATTGTATACACGCCTGCTGGCTCTCTCTCAATCCCATCCCTTCTCTCTTCAAACATAAAATAAACTGTTGCGGGGTACAAAACTCAGAATTTGTCGACCCATATTCTTGGCTACATCGCTCGCGTGAAATGTAATGTACGAATCCTATTTTCTCGTCTCTCCATGCTCCCTTGTCCATTCATCTATCTGTATCATATCATCCAGAATACTACAGTTATATGCTCATTCGATTATGGCCAAAATTTCGTGGATTTTATTTTATAACCTTCTCGCTAACTACCCCAGATCCCTCCCCCCGCCCTCACTCACCACCATTATTATTTGGACCAATCATAAGTCAGCGGCCTATGTTATCACTTAAGTTTAGACCTGGTTGCCTTTTGATATGATGGATGGACTACGGAATTCTGGAGAGTCTGAAAAAATCTGGACACTCAGTGACAATGCCAAAGACAAAGACAAATTCACCTCATGCTGCCGGACGAGAATGCAAGGACTCCTCCTCATTATTTAGGCCGCGGACGGCTAACATAGCCCCATCTCCCTCACCCTTCTCTGTGCCCTGTCCTTCCGACCCACCAAACGCAATCCAAAACTTCAGAGTTGGTACCATGAATGTAGGTATCTTAAAAGGTCGCTCTAACGAGGTTGTAGAGATGCTTGAACATAAGGAGGTTGATGTTTGCTTTTATTCAAGAGACCAGGTGGAGGGGTAGGTCTGCTAGATTCAGTGTGGGTAAAAAACGATGCTATAAGCTTTTCTGGGTGGGAAATGACAATGGGCTGGGTGGAGTAGGAATCATGCTAGCAGAAAAATGGGTAGATAAGATAATAGACGTAAATAGAGTGAACGACAGAATAATTAAAATAAGACTTGTCCTCAATAGAACTACTGTGACAATAATATCTGCGTATGCACCCCAACCCGGACTGCCTGGCATTATAAAAGACAGATTCTATGAGTCGTTAATGCTCATTACCTCCTAAATAACCGACAGTGACTATATAATTATTACTGGCGACCTTAATGATCACGTTGAACAACATTGTGACGGCTATGACGGAATCCATGGAGGCTATGGGTTTGGTACTAGAAATGAGGAAGGCTCCAGAATCCTGGAATTCTGTGATCCAAATAATCTAACTATCTGTAACACGAACTTCAAAAAACGAGACAATCACTTGATCGTCTATAGATCAGGGGAACACGCCAGTCAGATAGATTATATCCTTACCAGAAGACGAGACAGAGTGTCTGTTGTAAACACTAAATCCCTCCTCCATGAAGAATGCACCTCCCAACATAGCCTCATAGTTAGCGACCTCATAGTCAGGACGAGGTGTATTCGACAACAGAGGACTATCCTTCGGAGAAAAATACGGAAGTTAAAGGACCCCACAGCCAGTAATAAATTTAAAAGCATATTACTTGATGCTTTTGACAGTAAGGAAGAGCAATTAGAGTCGTACAATATAGAGAAACAGTGGGAATTCCTGAAAGCTAACCTGCTGAAGGCGACAGATGAAATCTGTGGCTGGAGCAGACCTATAGGCAGGAGGAGAGTAACTTGGTGGGTGAACAGTAAGGTGGAGGAGTCGATCAAGGCCAAAAAGCAGGCTTGGAAAGTATGGTGGGATGGGGGAAGTAGAGAAGACTATCAAGTGGCCAGGAGGGAAGCTAGGAGACAAGTGCACTTCGCAAGAAGGGAAGCAGAGGAAAGAAAGTTCAAGCATCTTCTACAACGCGAGGACCAAAAACGTGAGGTGTTCAGGATTGCTAGACAATGTGTCAAGGAGAACCGTGATATTCTCGGGGAGAAGTGTGTCTGTAATGATGATGGTGTACTTGCCATCACTGATGCTGGAAGTGTCACTACGAAAGGCTACTAAATGAGGAGAATAAATGGGAGAAAGACAGTCTCCCCCACATCGATCCAATAGAGGGACCAGCAGTGCAAGTTGAAGGTAGTATAATAAATAAGGCAATCAAAGATATGAAGATGGGCAAGGCGGCTGGGCCTTCGGAAATAGTTGCTGAAATCATCTGGAACGGTGGGACACACTATGGTCACCTGGATAGTAAACCAAGTTATACAGAATGGGGTCGTACCAAAGTACTGGCGTAGCAGCATTATCGTTAACTGCTACAAGGGTAAAGGAGATGCCCTAGATAGGGGAAACTATAGAGGCATTAAATTAATTGACCAGGTCATGAAGGTCACAGAAAAAGTAATAGCGCAACTAATCAGAGAACGAATTGATCTAGATGAAATGCAGTTCGGGTTTGTGTCAGGTAGAAGGACCATAGACGCTCTTTTCATTGTACGACAACTACAGAAGTACCTAGCTAAAAGTAAACCCCTCTACTTAGCTTTTGTAGACCTGGAGAAAGCCTTTGACAGAGTCCTCCACTCCATTATCTGGTGGGCTCTTAGAAAACTAGGTGTAGATGAATGGCTTGTGAGAGCTATACAAGCCATGTATAAAGAAACAGTCAGCAAGGTTAGAATTAACAACGAATATAGTGAAGAGTTTAGCGTAAAAGTTGGTGTTCATCAGCGCTCCGTCCTTAGCCCCCTCCTATTTATTATCGCCCTCCAAGCTATAACGGGCGTGTTCATGACCGACTGCCCATGGGAACTTCTATACGCAGACGACCTGACACTCATAGCGGAATCAATGGCCGAGCTAGAGAAGAAATTTCAAACATGGAAGCATGGCCTAGAATCAAAAGGCCTTAAAGTTAACTTGTTTAAGACTAAAGTCCTAATATGTAGGAAGGAGAATAGGGCACTGGTCCCATCTGGGAAATGGCCATGGTCAGTGTGTAGGAAAGGGGTAGGCAGAAACTCCATTTTATATCCCAAATGCAAAGTATGGGTGCATAAAAGATGTAGTGGGATCACAGGTAAGCTAACTAAGAATATAGATTTTATATGTAGCCAGTGCTCTAGTGCAATAAGTAGTAGCAAGTGCCCACAGGATACTAGCTCATTCCATTGCCCAGATGGTTCTATAGAAATAGTGGACACCTTCCGTTACCTGGGTGACAAAATCAGCAGTGGTGGAGGGTGCTCCGAAAGGACTGTAGCTAGAGTCAGAACGGGATGGAAAAAGTTCAGAGAGCTTATACCACTATTGGCCGCTAAAAGTTTCTCTCTAAAAATAAAAGGCAGGCTGTATGATGCCTGCATACGAACAGCGATGTTACATGGCAGTGAGACATGGGCCTTGTGTGCAGAGGATCTACGCAGACTGGAGAGGAACGAAGCTTGCATGCTCCGTTGGATGTGTAATAGTAATATACGCAAACGGCAAAGCATAAATGAACTAAGTGAGAAATTAGGAATAAGAGGGATCAGATGCTGTTTACTCGAGAGAAGACTTCGTTGGTATGGTCACGTGATGCGCATGAAAGACGACAGCTGTATAAAAAAGTGCAGGGCGACCAAATAGACAGTAGCTACAGAGTAGGCAGACCCAGGAAAACCTGGGGCCACTTGATAAAATCCGACCTCACACACTTACACTTCTCCAAGACAATGTCACTGGACCGAGATTTTTGGCGCTACTCAGTAATACAGAAGACCCACCTTGCCTAAGTACAAAGCGAAACCTACAGTCAGTAGGCACCTCTTAACCAAAATACACCCCCTTCCCACTACCCCTACCCCCACCGCCATCTACAGCACCCCTTTCGATGTAAAGCTATGTTGGTACCACAACATCCAATCCTAAATAAATGAGGTTGTGTAGGTGTCACGACAAAAAAACACACAGTCCACGCTGTAATGTGGCCGTGTAGGTAACATGGTAAAAACCACCCAGTCCACACTGTAAACGTGGTTGGTGTTAGGAAGGGCATCCAGCCGTAGAAAACCCGCCAGACAGACCTGAGCAAGACAACCAATCTTGCCTCAAGTGGGACAATTCCCGTCCAGACCCATGCTAGCGTGGAAGATGGACGTTAAACGATGATGATGATGATGATGATGATATATATATGTATATATATATATATATGCTCCGATGGATGTGTAATAGTAATATACGAGAACAGCAAACCATAAATGAACTGAGAGAGAGACTGAATCAAATGCTGTGTGCAGGAGAGGAGTTTGCGTTGGTATGGACATGTGATGCATATGAAGGATGACAGCTGCATAAAAAGGTGCAGAGCTCTAGAAGTCGATGGCAGCTGCGGAGTGGGGAGACCCAAGAAGAGGCCTGGGATGAGGTGATAAAAGCCGACCTTACTCAATTGCACCTCTCAAAGCCAATGACACATGACCGTGACCTCTGCAGTAATACAGAAGACTCTGCAGTAATACACAAGCCGAAGCTGAAGCATATAGACAATATGCCCCCTCACTCTCCCACTGCAAAGTGGTTGTGGAGATGCCACGGCAAAAAAGCACCCAGCCCACACTGTAAAGTGGAGATGTAGGCACCACGGAAAAAAAGCACCCAGCACTCACTGTAAATGAGGCTGGTGTTAGGAAGGACATCCAGCTGTAGAAATCAAGCCAGAATCAGTTCCCGTATGAGCAAGACAAGGTCAGACAACCGGACACTGCTCACAACAGGACAACCTGTGTAACCCATGCTAGCGTGGTAGAACAGACATAAAATGGTGATGATGATGTATATATATATATATATGTATATATATGTATATGTATGTATATATATATATATATAAGCGATGCTGCATGGTAGTGAGACATGGTCAGCAACGATGGATGATATGCGACAGCTGTAGAGAAATGAAGCAAGCATGCTCTGTTGGGTGTGAAATGTCAATGTGCGTGAACGACCAAGCATAGACGAGTGGAGAGAAAAACTGTGTATAAGAGAGATAAGCTGTAGTGTGCGGAAGAGAAGACTGCGTTGGTATGGACATGAGATGCGCATGGAGGATTACCGCCGGGTAAAGAAGTTCCAAGAAATCCAAGTGGAAGGAAGACGCAGTAGAGGAAGACCATGAAAATCATTGGCGGAGGTGGTGAGAGCAGACCTCAGATCGCTGACGCTCACGGAGGAGATGACGAAGGACTGTGACGAATGGAGAGATGCTGTACTGAATAGGACCTGTCCCACCCTTGGGAGCAGGGAAAAGCAGACGTAAAATGATGATGATAATGATATATGTATATATATATGTATATATAGATACATATGTGAGTATATATATATATATATATAATGGAATACTCCCATGTTTTACCAGCGAAGATTCGAATCCGAATCTGAGCTTTCTCGCATCTGTGACAATCTATCTTTGGATGTTCTCACCATTGTCCTCTCAAGACAACGATGATAAATGTACATTCCATTTGACCTGTGACCCCAACCTCTTGGGAGACAATAACCACAGAGCTGACCATAAATCAACCTCATATATCCATCCTTCTAACATTAGCATTTATTATAAATACAACGAGTTAAGGAACCAAAAGGTCAGACACGAAGAGGCCGTCAACAAGATAACGATGTAGCATCAGTAGACCTTTCACTCAATCTTCCTCCTGGCCCTTACTGGCTTACCTCCTCGGCCACTAAAACAGCCAGCCATGCCTGCCTGACAGATTGACCACTACTACAATGAGAATAATATATTCTAAGAATAGGTACACACACACACACATAGTAAGTTCATATTGTTTACATTATACTCTCTCATCCTATTCTTAATATCCTGTAATATTGTATCTGCAAGACACAACACAACTCTTACTATATAGTTTTTTTCTGATACATACATTCACATTAGCTCATAGCAGCTAATAATTTAATGTACAGATATTTTCATGTCATAAATTTTATTACTCAGTGTTCAAATCGAATATTGTTATTGTAAAATAAACATTGTTAACAACTCAATCATGGCATTATTCTTTTCATCAAAACTACCACACAAAGAATACAACTTATCCGTTACATATATATATATATAGATACATATGGAGGCACATGGCTTAGTGGTTAGAGCATTGGCCTTGCAATCAAAAGGTTGTGAGTTTAATTCTCAGACCGGGTGATGTGTTGTTTCCTTGAGCAAGACACTTTATTTCACATTGCTCCAGTTTACTCAGCTGTAGAAATGAGATGATAGGGACTGGGGTCCATATCATTCCACTGCAAAGTGGTTGTGGAGGTGCCACAGCAAAAAAGCACCCAGCACTCAGTGTAAATGAGGTTGGTGTTAGGAAGGGCATCCAGCTGTAGAAATCAAGCCAGAATCAGTTCCCGTCCCACCTTTGCAAGCAGGGAAAAAGCGGACGTAAAATGAAATGATGATGATGACATATGTATATATATATGTATATATATGTATATATATATATGTGTATATACAATATATTAATAAATGGAAACTATATTTATTAAACCATAATTATTTTATTATATATATTTCAAGGGCGACCAAGCCAATCTTGGTGTGCTTTCATCAGATAAAATACAAAATTTGTTTTATAAATAGTGACATAACCATAGAAAACAACCTTGATGGTTGAAAATTCGCTGGAATATTTATTAATATATTGAATATTTACTCCAGTAAACTGTTGAGTGCTCTATAACAGTTATAAACTTTTAAGTTTGTTGGAATCCCAACAAATTAAATATAACTTCTACATATATATGTATATATATATATATATGTATATATATGTATATATATATATGTATATGTATAAAAAGGATTAATCGACTCTCGTCAAATCAGACCAAGGAAACAATGTTTTCGTCGGTCTTTTCCAGTTGCTAGTACTATCTATCTGTCTGTCGCAACTCCAGGTAGAAGGAGCAACGTGAAATAAAGACCCTTGCTCAAGGACATAACGCATCGCCCGGTCCAGGAATCGAACTCACGACCTCAAGATTGTGAATCCAATTCTCTAACCACTCAGCCACATGCCATCACTATATATATGTATCATCATCATCATCATCATCGTTTAACGTCCATCTTCCACGCTTGCATGGGTTTGGACGGGAGTTTTCCCACTTGAGGCAAGATTGGTTGTCCTGCTCGTATAGGACTGTCTGGCAGGTTTTCTAGGGTTGGATGCCCTTCCTAACACCAACCACGTTTACAGTGTGGGTCTGGGAGCTTTTTACCGTGTTACCTATACGGCCACATTACAGCGTGGACTGTGTGTTTTTTTGTCGTGACACCTACACGTCTGGCGGGTTTTCTACGGCTGGCGGGTTTTCTACGGCTGGCTGCCCTTCCTAACACCAACCACGTTTACAGTGTGGACTGGGAGCTTTTTACCGTGTTACCTATACGGCCACATTACAGCGTGGACTGTGTGTTTTTTTGTCGTGACACCTACACGTCTGGCGGGTTTTCTACGGCTGGCTGCCCTTCCTAACACCAACCACGTTTACAGTGTGGACTGGAAGCTTTTTACCGTGTTACCTATACGGCCACATTACAGCGTGGACTGTGTGTTTTTTTGTCGTGACACCTACACGTCTGGCGGGTTTTCTACGGCTGGCTGCCCTTCCTAACACCAACCACGTTTACAGTGTGGACTGGGAGGTTTTTACCGTGTTACCTATACGGCACATTACAGCGTGGACTGTGTGTTTTTTTGTCGTGACACCTACACGTCTGGCGGGTTTTCTACGGCTGGCTGCACTTCCTAACACCAACCACGTTTACAGTGTGGACTGGGAGGTTTTTACCGTGTTACCTATACGGCCACATTACAGCGTGGACTGTGTGTTTTTTTGTCGTGACACCTACACGTCTGGCGGGTTTTCTACGGCTGGCTGCCCTTCCTAACACCAACCACGTTTACAGTGTGGACTGGAAGGTTTTAACCGTGTTACCTACACGGCCACATTACAGCGTGGACTGTGTGTTTTTTTGTCGTGACACCTACACGTCTGGCGGGTTTTCTACGGCTGGCTGCCCTTCCTAACACCAACCACGTTTACAGTGTGGACTGGGAGGTTTTAACCGTATTACCTACACGGCCACATTATAGCGTGGCTGTGTGTTTTTTTGTCGTGACACCTACAGGTCTGGCGGGTTTTCTACGGCTGGCTGCCCTTCCTAACACCAACCACGTTTACAGTGTGGACTGGGAGGTTTTTACCGTGTTACCTATATGGCCACATTACAGCGTGGACTGTGTGTTTTTTTTGTCGTGACACCTACACGACTTCATTTGTTTCGGACTGGATGTTGTAGTACCAACATAACTTCACATTGAAGGAGGTGGTGTGGATGGGGTGGGGGTAGTGGGCAGGGGTGTATTTTTGTTAGAGGTGCCTACTGACTGTAGGTTTCGCTTTGTACTTAGGCAAGGTGGGTCTTCTGTATTACTGAGTAGCGCCAAAGATCTCGGTCCAGTGACATTGTCTTGGAGAGGTGTAAGTGTGTGAGGTCGGAATTTATCAAGTAGTCCCAGGTTTTTCTGGGTCTGCCTACTCCGTGGCAACCATCTATTTTTATCGCCGTGCACTTTTTTATACAGCTGTCGTCTTTCATGCGCATCACATGTCCATACCAACGTAGTCTTCTCTCCAGTAAACAACATCTGATCCCTCTTATTCCTAATTTCTCCCTTAGTTCATTTATGCTTTGCCGTTCACGTATATTACTATTACACATCCAGCGGAGCATGTAAGCTTCGTTCCTCTCCAGTCTGCGTATATCCTCTGCACACAATGCCCAGGTCTCACTGCCATGTAACATCGCTGTTCGTATGCAGGCATCATACAGCCTGCCTTTCATTTTTAGAGAGAACCCTTTAGTGGCCAATAGTGGTATAAGCTCTCTGAACTTTTTCCATCCCGTTCTGACTCTAGCTACTGTACTTTCAGAGCACCCTCCCCCACTGCTGATTTTGTCACCCAGGTAACGGAAGGTGTCCACTATTTCTATAGAACCATCTGTGCAATGGAATGAGCTAGTATTCTGTGGGCACTTGCTGCTACTTATTGCACCAGAGCACCAGAGCACCGGTCACATATAAAATCTATATTCTTAGTTAGCTTACCTGTGATCCCACTACATCTTTTATGCACCCATACTTTGCATCTGGGACATAAAATGGAGTTTCTGTCTACTCCTTTCCTACACACTGAGCATGGCCATTTCCCAGATGGGACCGGTGCCCTATTTTGCTTCCTACAAACTAGAACTTTAGTCTTAGACAAGTTAATTTTAAGGCCTTTTGATTTTAGGCCATGCTTCCATGTTTGAAATTTCTTCTCTAGTTCAGCCATTGATTCAGCTATGAGCGTTAGATCATCTACATGAAGGGCAATAATAAATAGTAGGGGGCTAAGAACGGAGCCCTGATGAACACCAACTTTTACGCTAAACTCTTCACTATATTCGTTATTAATTCTAACCTTGCTGACTGTTTCTTTATACATGGCTTGTATAGCTCTCACAAGCCATTCATCAACACCTAGTTTTCTAAGAGCCCACCAGATAATGGAGCGGGGGACTGTCAAAGGCTTTCTCCAAGTCAACAAAAGCTAAGTATTATTATTACTTTTAGCTAGGTACTTCTCCTGTAGTTGTCGTACAATGAAAAGAGCGTCTGTGGTACTTTTACCTGACACAAACCCGAACTGCATTTCATCTTGATCAATTCGTTCTCTGATTAGTTGCGCTATTACTTTTTCTGTGACCTTCATGACCTGGTCGATTAATTTAATGCCTCTATAGTTACCCCTATCTAGGGCATCTCCTTTACCCTTGTAGCACTTAATTATGATGAGGCTACGCCAGTCCTTCGGAACAGCCCCATTCTGTATGACTTGGTTTACTATCTGGGTGACCATAGTGTGTCCCACCGTTCCAGATGCTTTCAGCATTTCAGCAACTATTTCCGATAACACAGCCGCCTTACCCGTCTTCATATCTTTGATTGACTTACTTATTATACTACCTTCAACTAGCACTGCTGGTCCCTCTATTGGATCGATGTGGGGGAGATTGTCTTTCTCCCATTTATTCTCCTCATTTAGTAGCCTTTCGTAGTGACACTTCCAAGCTACCTTCTTATCAGCGTCAGTGATGGCAAGTACACCATCATCATTACGGACACACTTCTCCCCGAGAATATCATGGTTCTCCTTGACACATTGTCTAGCAATCCTGAACACCTCACGTTTTTGGTCCTCGCGTTGTAGAAGATGCTTGAACTTTCTTTCCTCTGCTTCCCTTCTTGCGAAGTGCACTTGTCTCCTAGCTTCCCTCCTGGCCACTTGATAGTCTTCTCTACTTCGCCCCTCCCACCATACTCCTCCACCTTACTGTTCCACCACCATGTTACTCTCCTCCTGCCTATAGGCCTGCTCCAGCCACAGACTTCATCTGTCGCCTTCAGCAGGTTAGCTTTCAGGAATTGCCACTGTTCCTCTATATTGTACGACTCTAATTGCTCTTCCTTACTGTCGAAAGCATCAAGTAATATGCTTTTAAATTTAATACTGGCTGTGTGGTCCTTTAGCTTCCATATTTTTCTCCTGAGGATAGTCCTCCTCTGTTGTCGAGTACGTCTTGTCCTGACTATGAGTCTATGTTGGGAGGTGCATTCTTCATGGGGGAGGGATTTAGTGTTTAGAACAGACACTCTATCACGTCTTCTGGTAAGGATATAATCTATCTGACTGGTGTGTTCCCCTGATCTATAGGTGATCAAGTGATTGTCTCGTTTTTTGAAGTTAGTGTTCCAGATAGTTAGGTTATTTGGATCACACAATTCCAGGATTCTGGAGCCTTCCTCATTTCTAGTACCAAACCCATAGCCTCCATGGATTCCGTCATAGCCGTCACAATGTTGTCCAACGTGACCATTTAGGGCGCCAGCAATAATTATGTAGTCACTGTCGGTTATTTGGGAGGTAGCAAGCATCAATGTCTCATAGAATCTGTCTTTTATAGCGCCAGGCAGTCGGGATTGGGGTGCATACGCAGATATTACTGTCACAGTAGTTCTATTTAGGACAATTCTTATTTTAATTTTTTTCTGTCGTTCACTCTATTTACGTCTATTATCTTATCTACCCATTTTTCTTCTAACATGATTCCCCAGCCCATTGTCATTTCTCACCCAGAAAAGCTTATAACATCGTTTTTTACCCACAATGAATCTAGCAGACCCACCCCTCCACCTGGTCTCTTGGATACAGCAAACATCAACCTCCTTATGTTCAAGCATTTCTACAACCTCGTTAGAGCGACCTTTTAAGGTGCCTACATTCATGGTACCAATTCTGAAGTTTTGGATTGCGTTTGGTGGGTGGGAACGGTGGGGCGCGGGGAGGGGGGGAGGGGGAGGGGGTTGGGGTTATGTTCGTGGCCGAAACAAAGAGGGGGAGTCATTCGGCCGGGGTACCGAAAACGATAAACGGAAAAAATGAAACGAAATTTCATTTCTCACTCTTAGTACGGCTGTTACTTAAGTATACATACTTATATTTAAGTAACAGCCGTACTAAGAGTGAGAAATGAAATTTCGTTTCATTTTTTCTGTTTATCGTTTTCGGTACACCGGCCGATTAACTCACTCGATATGCAAATTAGGCTGCTCAGCCGTTAATATGCATAAGGAAAGTATATACTTTCAGACGTTCAATCATCTGGCAGGAAGGTATACGTTGCTGACGATAGCTAATAAGCTTGATAGCTAATAAGCTTGAAACTTTGTCAGTATTGAACAAATGAGCAACGATGGTTGCTAGACACTACGGCTTAATACGGGATGTTTGTTTACAAACACACCGAGCATTATAATAAATGTTCGGTGAATACATACGTACATATATATATGTGTGCATGTATGTATATATATATGTATATAAATGTATATAAATGTATATATATATATATATATATATATATATATATATATATATATATATATATATATGTAAATATGATAATAATGGAGCTGCGGCGTTGCAAATGGGTTACATATGAAAAAGTAAGTCCTTCATCAGTGACCCTCCAACCGTCCTAGGCATTTCATCGCTTTAAGGGCCATATACCTCAGGTTGGTGCGAACAACGGCTAAAAAAAGTCGTTGGGACACGTAAATAAAGAGAACGTTAGGGTGAACAAACAAAATGGTTTAAGCAACAGATATATATATATATGTGTGTATATATATATATGTATATAAATGTCTATATATATATATATATATTTATATGTATATGTATATATATATAAATGTCTATATATATATATATGTATGTGCACATATATGTGTATATATACAGGGTGTGGACAATATTTGTTCGCAATTTTCAACTGCTAATTTTATGCAAATTATTTTTACTTCTGTTGTCACTCTTGTCTTCATAAAAACTGACTATATTTCCATTATTTATTTTCAGAATAATCGATTATGAATAATTTTGAACCTCCAAATTTGTGGAAGAGACAAGGAGTTCTTCTTGGAATCCGCGCCAGGAGGACAAATAAGGAAATTTCAGACTTTCTCAGCGTCAGCAGGAGAATGGTGGAAAAGGTCAGAAAGGAATTGGAAGATTCAGGATTCGACTACGAAGCAACATCAGAGAGGAAAACACAGGATCGACGATCTGACGCCTTCAGAACGCCCAAGTTCGTCGCTGAAGTTCAGGATGTCATCAACAATGAACCTAGCAAGTCGATGCGTGCCATTGCAAGGGAGAAAGGCATGGATGAAAAGCTCATTAGGCTGGTGGTACATGAAGAGATTCGCTATGTTTCATACAAGATGAGGAAAGGATAATTTCTGTCAAAGGCGATGCAAGAAAAGCGACTGAAGCACACAAAGAAGCTGATCAACAAGTTGAAACACCCACTGGAGCCAGACATGCTGTGGTTTTTCTCCGACGAGAAAAACTTCTGCCAAGACCAGAAGATCAACTCCCAGAACAACAGGTGGCTCGCTGTCTCATCCAAAGACGTGCCCAGAGTCATTCAGACAAAGTTTCCAGCGACAACATTGGTCTTAGGTGTCGTCAGCAGTCAAGGTGACGTCATTCCACCTCACTTCTTCCCTGAGGGCCTCAAGCTGAACACGGATGGCTACATCTGCGTTCTGAGCGAGGTAGTAAAGCCCTGGATCGACCAGGTAGCTGCAGGTAGGCCATACGTGTAGCAGCAAGACTCAGCGTCCTGCCATACCAGCCGAAAGACCCAAGCCTGGCTGTCAGAGAACTTCAACGACTACACTTCACCTGACATCTGGCCGCCCAGCTCACCTGACTGCAACCCCCTCGCCTTCTTTGTGTGGGGCGCAGTGGAATGAGACACCAACAGATCTAGCTGCAATATGAAAGATGATCTGAAGGCCAGGATCACAAGTACCTTTAGGGGCCTAAGTCGGGGGACAGTGACGAAGGCCTGTAGCCAGTTCCAAGGCCGCCTTGAGGCCATCATCAAAGCCAATGGCAGGTTTATCGAGTTAGATCGAAAGAACAAGTCATGAAGACAAACTGACCCAAGTTTGATTTTATATTATATATTATGAGTTTATATTATAATATTATGAGTTGGTAGATCTAGTTTAAAGTCATGTCACCTTCAACTATAAACCTGTGCCACAAACTGAACTCAGTGTCATAGTACTTGTGTTTAGGGGCCAAGATTGATTCAGAGAAGGCAAAAAAAGACAGCGCCAGATTAACAAAACCATTTTTGTAGCACTCACTTTTCTTGAGTTTCTGGACTAGCTTACACATCTCCAAACATACCAACCCCACGATTAATGAGGTTGTCGTGGCAATAGCTGGAATAATTTTACCTGCAATCAATTTACACTTGTGTTTGTCGGCAGGTGGGATATTATAGTTCTCAGCCCTCAAGTTCACATGAAGGTTATTATCATCATCCTTCTCAAATTCTATAGGGGTCAGTTTGACCCAAATCTGGAATCAGGATTGATCTGACTGATGCAGAGGCTCAATCATGACAGAACGACGCCAACTATGATAAGGAACAAATCCAGATGTTAAGGGACAGTCTGCCCAGCTCTCAGTCCCTATCTAGCATCAAACTGACCCCGATAGAATTTGAGAAGGATGATGATAATAACCTTCATATGAACTTGAGGGCTGAGAACTATAATATCCCACCTGCCGACAAACACACGTGTAAATTGATTGCAGGTAAAATTATTCCAGCTATTGCCACGACAACCTCATTAATCGTGGGGTTGGTATGTTTGGAGATGTGTAAGCTAGTCCAGAAACTCAAGAAAAGTGAGTGCTTCAAAAATGGTTTTGTTAATCTGGCGCTGTCTTTTTTTGCCTTCTCTGAACCAATCTTGGCCCCTAAACACAAGTACTATGACACTGAGTTCAGTCTGTGGCACAGGTTTATAGTTGAAGGTGACATGACTTTAAACTAGATCTACCAACTCATTATATAATATTATTATAAAATTAAATCAAATTATTTAGAACTACAAGTGAAGTAATTCTTTTCCTTTTTTTCAAATATATATATATAGATGCACTCCATCATCCTCTTTTCTAAAAAATAAATCATGCACAAAACGTCAGCACCAACAGTTTTGAAAGAGATGTCAACATGAATGGACCTGTTATTTTTATCTAAAGACATTTTTTCCAATTCCAACCAGCCCGTCCCCTCAATCTATCTTATTTCTCATTCTTTCTTCTAATGAAAGACTAGCATCCGAAACGTTAAGACCCTCTTCCTGCTATATCAAGCGTTAACCTTATATATACCTTCCAAAATCAATGGAAGCCTTGATTGAGGAAACTCAGGATGACTTGGGATGAGGTGATAAAAGCTGACCTTGCTCAATTGCACCTCTCAAAGACGATGACACTGGACCGAGATCTCTGGCGTTATGCGGTTATACAGAAGACCATCCTCCCATGGGCACAGGCTGAAGCTGAAGCATATGTATAGTATGCACCACCCCAACGCCACTCTCCATACATCTCCCACGAGGACAGGCTGAAGCATACATCTAGTGAAACCCCCAGCCCACACTGTAATATGTGTGGTCATGATGGCGACACAACAAAAAGCACCAGCCTACACTGTAACGTGGTCGTGATGGCAACATGACAAAAGTCACTCAGTCCACATTGTAAAATGGTCGTCTAGATTTCATGACAAAAAGCACTCAGTCTACACTGTAAATGTGATTGGCGTTAGGAAAGGCATCCAGCTGTAGAAACCAAGCCAAAATCAGTTCTGTATGAGCAAGACATGGTCACCTGACCTGGCATTTCTTACAATAGGACAACTCGTCTCACTTATGTTAGCTTGGAAAAATGAATGTTAAACGGTGATGATGACGATGATATTATATATGGTAAGCACCGAAGAGCAAGATATATCTTTCTGGTGGTAACTGGCTTCACTAAAACTACAAATACTCTAGGAGAAATGAATGAACATCATAACATCTATAACAATTAACTGAACTAGTGCATGGAAAAAATATTTAATATATATAGTATATTATATATACTGCCTGTATATATATATATATATATAGCCTGAATGTATGGTTGTGACCACTAAAGAAAGAGCCCTCAATATGTAATCATAGAGGTAGATATACTATATTGCATAAAACACATGGCAAACTTCTAAGGTACCTGGCATTTCCTGAAGTTGTTTTTACTTCATTCTTCAGAAAGTCACCGCCAGTGATACTTCAGTAAAGTTTCATTTGAAAAAAAACATCCCTCGTGTTGCATATAAAAAAATACTTATACACACTCAAACACATACAGCAATCGTACATAAGCACGCCCACATGTATAGATGAATGCACACGCGCACGTGCATACACATGCACGTGTTCCCCCCATAAACATGGTGGGGGAGTATGTAAGCCCCTATAAAATATTCTGATAGCCTTTTTTTAATATGGGAGTGTTTCATTATTAATTATTCATTTTCGAAAAGAGTTATGATGGTTGTCCGGTGATCCTGGATCATGTTATCTGTGATGACTGGATATTTGATGTGTAAAAACGGAAAATATATTTTGTTCTATGTGTACAACGGGACACCTACCAGGTACCAAACATTCACCATTGGTTTTTGCCTCACTTATGTCATTGTAGAATAAATTATTACTTGTCGTTTTCACTTAGGTGATTGGCTGGCATACACCCATCCAATGTTCTATAGGAAGAAAAATCATTTTGTCACCATATGATACATTTTTCACTATTCTACCATCTATGAGAAGAAAGTCTATTTTCTCATCATATCATAAAGTTTTCTCTGTTACCATGTCATAAAGTTTTCTCTGTTACCATGTCATAAAGTTTTCTCTGTTACCATGTCATAAAGTTTTCTCTGTCACCATATCATAAAGTTATCTGTCACCATATCATGAAGTTTTCTCTGTCACCATATCATAAAGTTTTCTGTCACCATATCATAAAGTTTTCTGTCACCAAGTCATAAAGTTATCTGTCACCATCTCATGAAGTTTTCTCTGTTCTATGACCAAATATAGATACTTTATTATCATCATGTGCTTGAAAATGTTTAGTAAGAAAAAAAAAAGAAAATCTAATAAAAAGAAACCCAGAGTATATATCAGTGCAGATTTATCAGTTATTTTTATCTAAATAAATCTACTTATCTGTTCATATAGCTGCTCACCCACCTTCTGTTCTGCAGCAATGTGTACATGCATGAAATAGAGTATATAAATTGTATAGGCCTTCTTAAAAATGTAATCTGCTGGAGGCATGTGGTGTAGATTCATCTTTAGTCTGCTTTTCTCACATACAAACATGCCATACAAAATTATTTTACTTGCTCTGCTGTTTAAAACAGCTTGCCAGTAATGTTGAAATTAAAAGGAGGAAGAGGATTTGAAAGGCCATGCAATTTGTTTTCTTCTTTGCCCACTTATTCCTGAGAGGGTCATGTGAGCAGAGTCCTCAAACACTCTTTCTAGTGGGTCCTGTCTCCAACTAATCTGGCCAGATCCCCCAATCTTGCTCTGGGTCTCCCGGCAGTTGGTTCTGCCCATAAAATCTGTCCAGTGATTCTTTCCTGAGACATTCTAACCACATGTCTGTAGTATCGGAACTGTTATCTCTCGATTTGGAGAAGTAGTGACTCTACTTGGAGTGACCTTTGAAGGAATTACATTTCGGCTGCTTGTATTTGTGATGGTATTCTTTCGGTCATTACTGAAAAACTTATCAAAATTACTCTAACCCTTACGGTGGTGGATTGATAAAATCATTAGAGCAGTGGATGAAATGGTTCTTTATGTTGAGTTCAAATTCCCAACAAGGTTGACTTAACCATTCAGCTTTCTGAGATCCATTAAATAAAGTACCAGCCAAGTAATGGGGTTGATTTGATCGACTTCCTCTATCCACAAATTGTTGGCCTTGCATCGAAATTAGAAATCATTGTTACTCTGACCATTCTAGGCTTAAGAGTAAGGGTCGGGATTTTATTAATTTTGATAAACAAATAACAAAACAGTTATAAAAGACCCATTCATTCCTCTCTCAAAATATATAACTTCATAAAGTTCCTGTTATCTCTGCTTCATGTAATGTGAAAGAAATAATAACAGAGATGAATCTACCCAGAGTAAAAACAAAAATGAAATGTAAAGTAATTTTGCAAGTTAGCCTGGTTATGTATTTCATTTTTTAGCTGGATAAACCCAAAATATGACAAAATGCTTGCAACAGTATGTGGACATCTTAACCCAGAGATCTATCAGTTTAACTACTTTGCTATTTTATCTTTTGGAAAATAATATGACACATTTTTGTTGTTGTTATTTTTTTTCAAATATATCATGCCTCTACACAATTATTTTCAGTTCTTAACTATAGGAGGTAGTTGTTATGACTGCTTCCAGCAGCCATGGATTTCAAAGGGATTAATCTGTACATGAAATAAGTCTTTGTTTGTAATATACTACAATAAAAAATAAGGTTGCCAGACATAAGCCAAGACAGTAAAATGTAGGGCTGATTCTAAATAATCTTGTTGGTGTCAATTTTACCTTTCATCATACATCTCTCAAGAGATAAAATTTGGACAGTGCTAGTAAATATGTAACCCTATAACTCTCAACATGTTGGCTGACTCATGAGCCTCAATACTTGTTCTGTCCTAGAGTCCCAATACAGGAAGGTAGAAGTGCTGGTGCCACGACAATATGCACCCAGCCCACTCAGTAAAGTGACAGTGCGGGTGCCATGATAAAATGTATCCAACCTATTCTGTAAAGATGTAGTGCTGGTACCACAATAAAATGCACTTAACCCACTCTGTAAAGATGGTTATTCGTCAAAGGTCTTTCACCACACATTGTGACCTTCACAATGACTATTATGGCCCTGTGTCTCTTCTTCATTTTGATTTTGTCTTACTCCTTATCTTTCTTACCGAGGATTGGATTAATTACCTGACTAATAATAAAACTGATTTGAAATGAGATGAAATTGCACAGTAATCATAACTGCAAAAGATATTGTAATTGAATCTAAACTGATGAGATTGACAATTATTTATAGCTGTATATGGGTTAAGTAGGTTGCAACCTGAGCCCTCATATTCTAGGGGAGCCCATACTATTTTAAATAAATATTAAAAATATAACTATGAAACATATTTTTCTCAAAATGTAGAATTTTGGATGGAATGATGCTGGAATCTTGGCATTGTTTTATGAGTAGCCTTACCTTTGTGTAATTAGAATTTTCATTAAGTTTCTTGGAAGCAAGTTCTCTAATCTGAAGCTCCAAGTTAACCAGGTTTTGGGGGCCCCAAATGTTTTTTAACCTTCAACTCCTACTTAAGCAGGTTCCCCAAATGTTACCTAACCTACAGCTCCAAGTTAAACAGGTGTTGGGGGCCCCAATTGTTATCTAACTTAAAGCTCCTAGTTGCTTTAATCTGACCATGGTACCAGTGGGTTTGAGATCAAGTTACTATGGATTCTTTATGGTACCAAGCAATAGAATGAAGAGCTGTGGTAATCAGGCTTTATGTAAGTCAGCTCCAGCACCCTGGAATGAGCTTGTCTGTATCACCTGCCTGTACCAACTGCACCAGCTTTCAAATCAAATCAGAAGTTAGTTCAACACTAACTTCTGCAGCCATTGTGTTGAGCTCCTTAACCTTTTTAATACCAACCAACCCTGTCTCTGGTTCTATGATACAAAACCATTCATTCTAACAGGTTCCTATTTAGATTAAATTTAACTCTACTAGGAGTTGTGACTGGTAGATAGTATCAGCAATGGAAAGACCAATGGAAACATGGTGTGATTTGACAAGTCCCACCCCCTCGGTAAGCAAATGAGGTCTGGGATCAGGTTGATAGAACTCTATGATATTTAAATTATAATCCTCCAACATAACTTGATCCCTTCAAATTCTTCATTTATTAATTCAAATATAGTATATTTCATGAGAAATAGAATAACGAAAAGGATAACAAAGCTCACTATCTCTTGTCTGTATATGTACAATATATTTTAATAACCAGGAATCAACTGTGTTTTGCAAGCGATTCATTATCATCCGTGGAATTTAACCAACTCAACAAAAAGTTTTTTCTCAAGCTGAACCTATGATCTCCACTCTTCTGTATGGTTGTGTCAAATGGAATGAATTTATTATAAATACCTAAATTAAGGAATGAACAGGTCAGCAGCTTGTATTGTCAAAAATCTGCAAAGGGTGCCTTAGTTTTCCTGGACACTTATCAGGACTGCCACAAATGAGACAAGCCAACCAAACTTTGTGGTGGGTCGCGGAAGGCAAAAGAAAGCAAGGAATTGGTATCACAACATAATGCAAGATCTAACAGTATTTTACCCAATTTTTTCAACTATTATCTATAGTGATTGACTATCATCAGTTATTTTCTGCATATAGGACCCTCACATTTTCAAGCACGCACATACACACACATATATATATATAGTGAATATAGTGAAGAGGTAAAATCCCAATGCTGTGCCAAGCTATTTCAACATGCTCCCACAAGTTTTTTCAAATATATATGCTTGTTTTACAAGTTATGTGTAGAGAACAGAAGACTAAATAAGTATTGAATTAAGGACTAACATACACTATACAGTGTCAGTATATTTGTTGCTAATGATCCACGCAAACACACACACTGATATCATCATTGTCATTTTTATGTCCATTTTTTTTTCCTGTATGCATGGGTTGGATGGATCCTTTTCAGCACAGCATCTTATTTCAAATTTTACATCGAAGTTGTAGCTTGCATTTTGGCAACACAGATTGAATTACCTGGGGCGGTCCTTGTACACTCCATGATGCGAGAAATGAATTAAATTCCTCCATCAGAGTGGACTCATTTTGATATTTGAGGGAAATACCATTAATAATACATTGACCAAGTGTATATATCACCTATAGTTTATAACAACAATGAATACCGAAAGGAAAATAATTTCTTACCTGGACATATATATTGGTGGTCAGCCAAATTGACAACTGGCCCTCTTGATCACCTTCGAGTCAAACACTTTTTTCTCTGCTTTCTCTCCTTATAGCCTCTTGATTGTGTTTACCATTACTCCATTACTATATAACAATTATGCTATATACACCTGATGTCACCAGGATAACCTGGTCACTGAAATAAATCTTTGAAGGAATTTCACCAGTCCGGCCTCCTGTCATTTTACTCAATAATATATATATATATATATATATAATGTATATATATATAATGTATATACTCAATTCAGGTGATGAATTGAGTACCCGAATTGCACAATTATGCTCTGTGATTTTCTATGTGACTAACACATTGAGCTTTAATGCACTTGGTAATAAATGAGAGTTATAGCCACTTCTATATGAACTCCTATATTTGTATATATGCATGTATATATATATATATATATATATATATATATATAACATCTTATACAAAATCACTGACAAGTAGAATAATCTAAAATAATGTTTCTACTTTTGGCACAAGGCCAGCAATTATCCCAGTGCATTACTGGTGCTTTATTTTATCAACCCCGTAGGGATGAAAGGCAAAGTTAACATCAGCATATTTGAACTCAGAATGTAAAAGCCATAACTCTATGATGTAAAACATGGTGTCTGATGCTCTACCGATACTGCTAAACCACCACAAACATCTTTCCCTCGGGATATAGTTTTAGTTAAGCAACCTTAAGTTAGAAGGCTTCATTAAGTTCCCATACTGCAGTGTCCAAAATCAAGAAACAGTACTGACCATCCCAATAGATTGAGACGGTCCATCCTGCAAGAAATAAAAACCTTTTCATCAGAGACATTCTGTAAGGTATAAGAAAAAATCTACCTGCCAGTTATTTTGTATAAGATGTTCTATATGTATTTGCTTCTCTGAATTATTTTAGCGATCTCTTTTCATTGAGATGTTATGTATATTGGTGACAAATTTACTTACCATCATCATCATTTTAATGTCTGCTCTCCCTGCTAACAAGGATTGGACAGGTCTACATAGACCAAGTCAGTACCGAAGAGGGGCCACTGACATCCCAGACAGACCAAGGAGGTCTGTATCCAGCTTACATACAGTCATTATCAAGTGCAGAGGAGAGGTTGTGTCTTTTGACAAACTGAAGGATCCTCCTTACTCCAGGTTTGGTTAGATGCCCTTCCTAACACCAACCACTTTACAGCGTGTACTGGGTATGTTTATTGTGTACTTATGATATATATAAGACACGCTTCACCATCAACTTTGCTAAAAAAGTATATCATACACAAAACGCCAGCATCAAGTTTTCCAAGAGATGGCAACATGAATGGATGTGTTAATTTTCTCTAAAACTTTTTTTCCGATTCTGCCCTGCCTGTCCCCTCAATCTTTCTATTTCTTCTTTAATTACTCATTCTTTCTTCTGATGAAGTACTAGCATCTGAAACATTAAGACCCTCTTCCTGCTATTTCAAGCGTTAAACAAATATATTCCTTCCTTGTACTGTGCCGTTTGTTTTGTTATTTCTGTTTACCTTTTACATATATGTGTGTGTGTGTGTTCTGAAAAAGAAGCAAATAAAAAAGAAAACAAAAGAGACAAGCAAAACACTTTTCAATTGTAAGTGTAGCAAAATAACCTCCTTTTATTTATATAAAGGAGTTTTTTGTTGTATTTTTTTTAAGAGGAGGAGATATACAAAAAGTATACAAATTTTAAATTTGTTTTACTACAAATTTATGATAATGTGAAGAGGAAAGTAAATATCCTCTTGGTTAACAAATTGTACAAGACTAATACTGTTTCTTTCAATGAAAGCAACATTCCCCAAAGTTTATTAGTATTACCACCATCACCATCATTATCACTGATAAGTGGTGTTTTAGACAGGCAGGAGGGGGTGGTGAGGGTAGGTGAAGTGGAGTGTGTGTGGGGAGGGGGAGGGGGTCATAATTCAATGAAGGAAACAGATCAAATGGCACAGGTATGGCACCAATTATCTTCTTTTATGTACGTGTCTGTGTGTGTGTGTGGTTAATGCTTACACACACACACATATATATAATAGATATATATACACACACGAAAACATACAAACATACACATTATATATATATACACACACACACGAAAGCACACACAAACATATATACATATACATACATTTAAACACCCACACACGTTAGCATTGGGAAAGGAGGCATCCAGTTGTAGAAACCATTTCAAAATGGAATGTGTGATCAAGACATATCCATCTAGTCTCTGACTTTGAGAACCTGTCCAACACATGCCAGCATGGACTACTGACATAAAACAATGATCATCTTCACATATACACACACACACATGTATATATATATATACACACACACACATATATATATGCATGTATATATATATATATATATATATATATATATATAAATATATTAAGTATGGATATATAGCCAGCTTAAAAACTGTACATTGAAGGATTTTAGGGGGCAAAACAATGATTTTTAGATGAGAGAGAGGGGGGGGGGGAGTAAAAGAGAAAGAAAGCAACAGAGAGTTTAAATATAATGTAAACAAATAAATGTAAAAAATATCACATTGATAAAGTGGTGGGATATTTTTTTTTTTAATATTGAAAATTTGGACTTCTAATTTTTCAATGAAGTGGCGGCAATTTTAAATAAAAAAGAGAGGAAAAAAATCTCTTCGTAAATTACCGAATATACTTTGTTGCCATGTATTATCAAAGTACATTGCTTTTATATACATTTAGAATAGGCAGAGAAGATACAACTTATTGTTATTGATATTATTATTATTATTACTAGTACACAACCCGTTGTCTTACAAACGGAATAAGTAATATTCAATTCCATCATGTTTCTTCAAAAACTGTAAAAAAAAGCAATGTTTATGGAATATATATATCATTCATATATACACATATATATTTCCTTAGATATAGATAAACATCTATATATATATATATATATATATATACTTATATATATCCATACATATATATAAAAATACATATGCATGAATGTGTGTATAATGCATAATATACACATATATAAGTGAGTGTATATAGTAATATATAGTACATGCATATGTGTATATATATATATAAAAAATTATATAGATATATATATATACACACAGACAGACATATCATCATATATACATATATGTCTTCATCATCATTTAACGTCCATTTTTCACACATGCATGGCTTAGACGGGTTGTCACGTTATGAGACAAGTCAGGTTAGGAGACCACCACTTGCTCATAAGTGTGTGTGTGTGTGCATACACATACATACATATACACACAAATACAGATCTGTATGAGCAAGTTGTGGTCTCCTGATCTGACATGTCTCATAACGTGACAGCCCGTCTAAACCATGCATGTGTGGAAAATGAACACTAAATGTTGATGACAATGATGACATATGTATGTATACACACACACACACACATATATATATATATATATATATATAATGTGTAGATTCCCAAGTGTTGTGTCAGGAGAGTAACCTCCCAAAAAAGAAACACATATATATATGATGATTTCATGAAGGAAACAGTTCTAGTTAGGAAGTCATTTTATATATAAAATAATGATAAATATACTCTACTAACTCATTGAGTACTGTTTTAACTGCGGTCACCTCCCAATACCCATCAGGAATCTACCAAAATTATATATAAATATATATATATTCAGGGGTCCTGAATCTTCTCATATATATACATACACATATATATACATACATACATACACACATATATATATATGTATATGTATATATATATACACACACATATTTCAGAATGATTTTCCAAAGCGCAATGGAAGAGAAGCAAATTATATAGAGTACTCATTATGTTAGTAGAGATGGTACATATTTATTTCATACAGAAATGACTTCTACACAACTAGAACTGCTTAATTCCTGGAGAAGCCATTTCTATATGAAATATATATGCATGTGTGTGTATATATATATATATATGTATGTATATGCAAACATAAATATGTATATATATGTACATATGTATTATAAACATATATATAACACCGTTAGCAGATACAACACTCACTTTCGGCATCAATGGAAGCAACAACAAACAAAAATAACAATTTAGTTACTGTCATCATTTCTGTGACATAGGGACAGATTAGCACTGTTAAGTCTTTCAATTTTCCATATTCCCAGCAATAACACTAGTTGATACTTTTCAGGCATCACGACATGTAGACCAAAAAAAAAAATATTTATTTGCCTTTTTTGGTTTCATTTATTTTTGCCAAATTATGAAGAAAACTTTAAAAAAAAAATATATATATATAATATATATACACAGGGTGGCCCCCAAAAATGTGTATACACACTTTTTTATCAGAATGTTGTTGCAGTGTGTATACATTTTTGGGGACACCCTATATATAACATCAGAAGCAACAAAAACTTTGAGCAAATGTGATACACCATGCAGTCACGCAACCTGCTAAAAATAGTAGCCAAATATTCATCAAATCAAATTTTAAAAAAAATAACCAAAAAAAAAAACCAGGGGTTGGCTATAGCTAAAAATTATTTCATCAAATATTTCTGTTTGGGGAGGGGAGTGGGGTACAGAACACCAAAAACAACCAAGAGACCTTGGAAACCTGCTTTAAAGTTACATATGGTCTTATTTATTTTATGATAGTATAGAAATCATTGATTCGCAATAGCAAGATCAATACATTTAACATTTGAAAGGTAGGCGGCATACCGCAGCTATCAGGTATTCAAGGAGAACGTGAATTATTTTAAAGATAAAAGGTGGGGTGGGGTTATGTTGATGTACCATGTAAAAAGAAATAATAAATAAATATAATAAAGATAAAGATTTCAAACCACACCCTTCATGTGAGAAGAAATGGACCTTGTGTGTATATATATAGCAGAATCAATGTAGGCACTATGTTGTGTGTGTATATATATATATATGTAAATATAAATGTGTGTGTGTGTATATATATATATATATATATATATGAGTGAGACACAGTCACCCGATCAATCTTGCCACAAGTGGGACAATTCCCGTCTAACCAATGCTAGCGTGGAAGATACACGTTAAACGATGATAATATATATATATACACACACACACATATGTATGTATGTATGTGTATATATATATATATATATGTGTGTGTATATACCTGAGTTCTGGGTTTAATCGGGGTAACCACAGTAGGTAAGGTACTCAATACATAAGTAGACTGTAAACATCATGTTTAATATAGAAATAGCTTCTACAGGACTAGAACTGTTTCATTCAAAAGAAATCATCAGGTAGCTTTCTAGTTTAAAACTGATAATCCTGATTTATCTATATTTATATGTACGTGTGTGTGTGTGTGTATATATATATATATATATATATATATATCATCATCATTTCATTTTACGTCCGCTTTTTCCCTGCTTGCAAGGGTGGGACGGGAACTGATTTTGGCTTGATTTCTACAGCTGGATGCCCTTCCTAACACCAACCTCATTTACAGTGAGTGCTGGGTGCTTTTTTGCCGTGGCACCTCCACGACCACTTTGCAGTGGCATGATATGGACCCCAGTCCCTATCATCTCATTTCTACAGCTGAGTAAACTGGAGCAATGTGAAACAAAGTGTCTTGTTCAAGGAAACAACACATCACCTGGTCTGAGAATTGAACTCACAACCTTTCGATTGCAAGGCCAATGCTCTAACCACTAAGCCATGTGCCTATATATTTATATAACGCTGGACTTTAGATAGTCAAATGCATTTAATTCCCAGATTTTAAAAGCTGTTGCTCTATCTTTGCATGTTAAAAAATGTGTATATATATGTATGTGTAGGACAGAGAAAGAGAAAGCATTGAAGTACTTTCTAATATAATACCACTCATACAATTTTAAACCATTTGTCTACACATATATTTCTGTTATGTTATAGTTCTTTAATTTTTTTTAATGTAATATTTTATGTTACATATTATCTGTTCTTTATCCAGCAAAATATTATATCTAAAAATGGGTTTGTTAACTCAAATGTTTCTAGTATTTTTACTAGTGGACAGATCATTGTAAAAATGTGCAGTGTTATTAGCCCTTTCATGACTTCATTTCTAATGAAATACACTTTGTTTCAATTAATTAATGAAAACTTCTGAGAGATTTATTAAAATTATTAATTATTTCATTACTAAGATAGTAACTTAATGTAAGGTTCTTATATAAAATTATGTAGATAGATTTTACTATAAATTGGAAACATTTAAAATGAGTGACTTTATTTCATAGAACCAAAGCTGGTTTTGGCTGAGTTGGTAACAAAAAGGTTACAATTATGACCTTAAATTTTAATGTGATGCAGTCACAGTGCTGTTTTGTATTTCTCAAGACTAACTTGGTAATGTGGTTTCATGTGGTACAGGACGTTAATATAAAATTGGTTCTTGGTAACTTTTCATATTGACACCCATCACATGGCATTAAAACAATGTCTAAAGATATTTTATGGCCAGATCATTGGAGTAGAACCTGGTTGTTAAGTGATGTGTTTCTTTACCAATCCATCATGCATGAGAAGGTACATGGAAAGGAACCTGGTCATTAGGTGAGTGGGGGCTGTATAACATTTCTAACATAATACACATTATGAAGTGCAGCCACTAAAATTTAGTCACCATTCATTAATAAAACCCAACTTGCTTATTTCATTGAGGGTTTTTTTTTCTAGTAATTTTATGAATGAAAGTGTGAATTCAGCACCCCTACCCTACAATTTACTATTATGTATATCTTCACAAGTAAACTGATTACTTTTTATTCCCACCACATACATATACATACACTCTAGAATATTATTTGATCTTGGATTGTATGTCATAATTGTAAATAATACTTACTGCTCTGATTGGACCTATTTTAGCTATGATTTGTCTGGGGTCAAGGTCCCTTTTTGTCAGATTGTTTATATCAGGAATGCAGCAAACTTTGATCCCATTTATTCTACAGCAGAATAATTTAGCTATATATATTCAATTGCGCAGAGGGTTCTATAGAAATAGTGGACAGCTTCCGTTACCTGGGCGATAAAATCAGCAGTGGGGGAGGGTGCTCTGAAAGTACTGTAGCTAGAGTCAGAACTGGTTGGAAAAAGTTCAGAGAGCTTATACCACTATTAGCTGCTAAAGGGTTCTCACTAAAAATGAAAGGCAGGTTGTACGATGCCTGCATACGAACAGCAATGCTGCATGGCAGTGAGACCTGGGCATTGTGTGCAGAGGATATACGCAGACTAGAGAGGAACGAAGCTTGCATGCTCCGCTGGATGTGTAACAGTAATATACGTGAACGGCAAAGCATAAACGAACTAAGGAAAAAATTAGAGATAAGAGGGATCAGATGTTGTTTACTCGAGAGAAGGCTACGTTGGTATGGACACGTGATGCGCATGAAAGTCGATAGCTGTATAACAAAGTGCAGGGCAATAAAGATAGACGGTAGTCACGGAATAGGCAGACCTAGAAAAACCTGGGACGAGCTGATAAACTCCGACATCACACACTTACACCTCTCCAAGACAATGTCACTGGACCGAGACCTTTGGCGGTACTCAGTAACAGAGAAGACCCGCCTTACCTAAATATATAGTAAAACCTACTCCAGCCAGTAGGCATCTCTAACAAAATACACCCCGTCCCACCACCACCACCCCCACCCGATCCACACCACCCCGTTCTATGTAAAGTTATGTTGGTGCCGCGCCATCGAGGCCGAAACAAATGAGATCGTGTAGGTGTCACGACAAAAAAACACACAGTCCACGCTGTAATGTGGCCGTGTAGGCAACACGGTAAAAACCTCCCAGACCCACACTGTAAATGTGGTTGGTGTTAGGAAGGGCATCCAACTGTAGAAAACCTGCCAGACAGTCCTATGCGAGCAAGACAATCACTCTTGCCTCAAGTGGGACTACCCCCGTCCAAACCCATGCAAGCGTGGAACACGGACGTTAAACGTTGATGATGATGATGATGATGATGATATAAATCACTAATTGCAGCTGCAAAAAGTTATAAATATTCAGATATGACTTTCAGGAAGAAAAAATGGAAAGAAACTTCTACATATACAAAAAATTTACTAGGGAAAGGGTTTATAATGGAAAGAGGAAAATGTTTCATCATCATAAACATTTAAAATCTTAAAAACCACTTTGCATGGATTGAACTACATTTTTCTAGTGGAAACATCTGTAACATGGCACATCACAGGACCCACTATAAAATAAGTTTCCTTTTGTTTTTGACTAAATACAAGTTCAAATAAGTTGAAATCAGAATCTTCATACTTAAACACCTTTTTCTGATCCTGGAAAAGTGAAAACCTAAATATATGCCAACATAGTTTGAACTCAAGACAATCAAACATTAAACCAAATAGAAAATATCTAAGCTAACTCTTTACTATTTGCACCAACATCATTACTCCTTCTAATCTAAGAAGCACCATAGCATTAAAAAAATATCAACAGAATGTATTGCAGCTATGGGCAAAATGCAGACCATTTGGGTTTCTGAATGGCACGCCTAATTTCAAAATCGCCTTGAAGTTTTTAGTAGTGTGACCCACTTATGATGAGCTACATCCTATGCAGCCCACTGCTTGAAAAAGATTGCCATGCATAAACAACAAATCCTGCATGGAGGTAATGGTTAGCTTCTATCAACAAGAAAATATATGAAATCACTTGTGACTCAATAGAAACTGATGTTATGAAAAATATGAATAATTAACCAAAAGGGTTTTTATGTATGTATGTATGCCCCCCCCCCCCCCACGCTATTGATAGAGTTGTAGGAGTGCCATTGTGACATATGGCATGCTTGTCTGGAGTATTGAAAATCTGATAGAAACCATTCTTCCCTCTAGCTCTGAACACACCCAATTTCTACTTCAATAGTTGACATCAAATATATTTAAAAAAAACATCTGTTCTACTTAGAGACCTTGAAATGCTATTTTGATTTTGACCAAAATATTGGAAGAACACTTAATTATATTTCATCAATTCAGTTAGGATATGATGGTGTAGTTTGCTTCCTGTAATGATTTAGTAGAAAACATCTAGTAGTCTGACTATTGTGAGAATTTGCAGCATTAGAGAAAAGACTAATTTTTCATGTTATGCAGTCAGTACAATTTGGTACCTTTTCAAGAATGCCTTAACCCTTTAGCATTTAAACCGGCCATATACGGCCAGAATTCTTTCACCTCTTTCAGTTCAAACCGGTTATAGCCAGCTGCTCATACCGACGTTAAGGTATTGTTCTCAAAATAAATAATATCAAAATCTCTTAGATTCAATATTATGTGAGAAAATATAATAGTAAATATAGAGTAATGTAAATGCTAAAGGGTTAATATAGTTTCATGCAATAGAGGACATTAAAAATGATAAAACAAGACAGTGTATATGAGATAAGAAGAGGCTGCTCATATGATACCAATACAGTGGAACAATCTAATCTGATAACATATGTTAATAAAGAACAGAATTATAGAGACCTGGGAAAGAAATGAGCTCCTATAACAAAAGTGGATCTAGCGTATCTCTATTGAGACTGAAAGACAAGAAAACTGCTAACAAATAGTCCTTGCTCTTTCCCTCCTTTTCCTCTCATTTATGGCATTTATAGCCCTTTCCAATGCTGCTTTCTTTTCCTGTATGTTGACCAAATAATAAAACAATGCACCCAGAAATAAAATGCTAGTTTTAGATAGATAAATATGTTGGAATATGCTCCTTCAGAAGCAAGAAAAGCTAAAGAAAGCAGGACATATGCAGGATATATCATTTGGTTTGTTGCTAAGATTAGTTTGTATCAGTAGATAAGACAAACTCAGCTTAAAGGCTGTGCCTAAAATATCACACACCACAGCAGGTAAAATAATTTATAAACAAGTAAATCACCAAACCTGAGATAAATTAGACAAATGGTGCTTGACAAATAAACACATAGCCAATAGTTATGGCATATTAATCAAGAAGGAATTTATAAACTCCAGCATGATTAACCCATAACATCCTGTAATGATTTAGTAGAAAATTTCTAAAGATGGGTTTGTTACTTCAAATGTTTATTGTATCTTCCGTCAATGTAGGTAGATTTCTCCTCTAGTAAACACTATTGTGTCAATAAGATGACAACTGAAACAAGGTTACCATCTTGATTTACAATGAGATTATCCACTTACTAAGGTGGCAAAATGGTTGAGTCTTTAGGGATCAGATTAAACACCTCTCAGTATTTGTTCCAGCTCACGGCACTCTGAGTTCAAATCCCACCAAAGTCAACTTTGACTTTCATCCTTTCAGGGTCAATAAATAAAGTACCAGTCCAGTACTGGGGGTCAATACTTTCTCCATCTTTCTTTCTTTCTCTGGAAGAAATCTAACATATTCCAACTTGAAGAGGGATGGGTTCTGCCAGGTTTAACATATCTAGACAGTACCCCTATAACTCCATCAGGAGTTAAGAGCCCTTTTACTCTTACTATCTTCTTGCTCAATGACATTATATTATACCCTAACAGTTATGTTTTAGATTCACATTTACAGCAACCGCTATCAAAAATACAACATATCTAATACATATAAATACGTATGTATAAATAAATATTGGATTGTACACTTAATCTGTCACCTGATTTAAAACAACCATCTGACCCTTGCGTACCTTTAGCAGAATCCACTTTGCTGCAAGCATTTGGGCCAGGTACCCTGATTGGGGATACCTTCCTCCCTCCTTTCCACTAGCCTCAGAAGCCATGAAAAACATCCATGGACATTGTCTTTCCTTCCCGACTAAACAATAAATACTAAACAAAGATTTACCAAGTGAAATGGCAATGACTTCTAATAGCATCCAATAATGACTCCTTTTTTATCTATAGATAAGAGGATGGATGAATACCATGTTTCTTCTTCGGCAGTCCTTGGTATTCATCTTGCTCCTTATCTATAGCCCATATTGAAATAGGAATGTTACATAACAGCCCTATTACTTAAGGTTGGGAGGACCCTTCAGTCACGTCAAAGACATGACGGCCTCCCTAGTGTTGGTGACCAACACAATAAATGCACACGGTATATGCTGTAAAGTGGTTGGTGATAGGAAGAGTACCCAGCCAAAGAAAACTTGCCAAACAAAGGGATAGGAGGACCCTTCAGTTGTGTCAAAGACATAACAATCTCTTCTGTGCACTCGGTATGTAAGGAAGATGCTGATCCCTGGCCTGTTTTGTAGATCAGTAGCCCCACTTCAGTACTGACTTGGTCTATATAGACCTGTCAAACCCTTGCTAGCAGGGAAAGCAAATGTTAAAATGCAATTATAAATATATATATATATATATATATAGAGAGAGAGAGATCAGGATTTTACCGGTTTTAAACTAGTAAAACCATTATTCACAGAGTACTCAATATTTGGGATAGTAGAGTGAAACTATATTAGAAAGAGTCAGGGCCCGATGGCTGAGCTCTTGCCGTTTCTCTTTTATATATATGTATATATAAATAAAAGAGGTTTAACAAACCACAAGCAGGATGTAGAATAAAGTGTCTTAGTTTAAGATTTAACAGAATGGTAGATAAAAGAGGATGTGATAGTTCACAAAAGTTGGTAATCTAATATCTTAACCACAAGTTAGTAATATAATATCTTAACCACAAGTTGGTAATCTAATATCTTAACTACAAAAGTTGGTAATCTAATATCTTAACCACAAGTTGGTAATCTAAAATCTTAACCATGTTGGTAATCTAATATCTTAACCACAAGTTAGTAATGTAATATCTTAACAAGTTAGTAATATAATATCTTAACCACAAGTTGGAAATGTAATATCTTAACCACAAGTTGGTAATCTAAAATCTTAACCATGTTGGTAATCTAATATCTTAACCACAAGTTGCTAATATAATATCTGAACCACAAGTTTGTAATATAATATCTTAACCACAAGTTGGTAATGTAATATTTTAACCATTTCTTCTAAATACACACACACAGTAAAATTTGAATTCCCAACAGTGAAGCACTGCATACCAAACTATACAATCAACTTCACCTCTCAACCTATTGTATTACCACACCTACTCTCAACAACAATTACTATAAATACTACTACTACTACAACAACTACTAAACTAAGCTTAGTTAAAATATAACAAAATAATCTAAAAATATAAATTTGTTTGTAAACAAGAGAAGATATGAGAAGGTGGAAGGGTGGGAGATGATCAAAAGTTCAGTATAGATGCCCTAACAATAGATGGAAACAAACAAAGAAACAATTTAGACACAGGCATGGGTATGATTAAGGGGTTTACTTTGGAACCCTGATCGCACAGGACAAAGACAATGGAAAGACGGATGGTCCCATCTCCTCAGTCAACCTCTGGAAATCACTATGGTTTTGGTGCATTAATCCTTTAGCATTTAAACTGGCCATATCTGGCCAGAATTCTCTTACCTATTTCTGTTCAAATTGGCCAAAACTGGCCGCTCATACTGATATTAACCCTTTAGCATTCACATTATTTTATATATACTATTATATTTTCATGGTAAAGGCTTTACCTCACATAATTATCTCACATAATATTGAATCTATGATATTTTGAAAGTATTTATTTTGAGAACAATACCTTAACATCAGTTTGAGCGACCAGTTACAGCCAGTTTCAACAGAAAGAGGTAGAGAATTCTGGCCGGTTTGAACATCAAAGGGTTAAGGTATTGTTCTCAAAATAAATATCATCAAAATCTTGCGAGATAATTATGTAAGATAAAGCCCTTCCCACAAAATACAAGAGTAAATATAGAGTAATGCAAATGCTAAAGGGTTAAGGTCAGTATCATCCATTCTAGTGCACGTTGGGACATAAAACAGGTAGAGACAAGTTATGCCTTTAGGCAAATTAGACAAATATAGAGTGCACAAGGGCTTAGCCAAAGGAGAGAAATAGTATAACAAGAGAATAAAGACTGTTGTCCAATGTGCAGACAAAGAAGGACACTGAGGAGTAGAAAAGGTAAGAAGGGAAAAAAGGGGAAAACAGGCTGGGCAGTGCAATGTCTAATATATGATAGTTTCATATATGTATAGATATATATATTTCAAAAAACGTTGCAACCGGAGGAAGACAGGAAGACGATACTTTGGTTCGTGGAAACGTTCCCTGGCAAAGAACGGGAAAAAACGAATATAATACGTCATTAATAGGAGCGGTGAAAAACAATTACGCGCAAAGACAGAACCACGTTCTTATATATTTGATATATATTTATCCTTATCGAGCCCTCTTTGGATTTTAGTCTTCAAATTTATTATTATTACTATATATATATATATACATATATGTGTGTTTTGGAAAAATGAAGCTCTACAAATTAGTTTTTAGCCTATATAGTATTTGAGCTATTTAAGGTGTAATATGACTGAAAGAGTTTTAGTTTAGTCTATTCTTATATATATATATATATACCGAATCGGTCCAGAATTAGCCGTCGAAACGGCTTGAGCTCAGCCGTCGGGGTCCTACTCGTTCCTATATATATATATATATATACACACACTGTAAATGTGGTTGGTATTAGGAAGGGCATCCATTTATTAGAACCCTGGCTATATTTACAATCCTGTCGGAGCAAAGTACAACATGGCCAATTTTGGCCAGACTTGTCTCACATCGTGGACGACACATGCAAGCATGAAAAATGGATGTTAAATGGTGATGATGATAATGATATATATATGACTGTCAATGTCTTAACTTTGAATGTAAATAAATCTAAAACAAACCAAGCTATCCGCAAACATATATGATCAACTAAATCCCCTTTAAGGCAGTGCCCCGGCATGGCCACAGGCTAATAACTGAAACTAGTAAATGAAGAAGAGAATAAACAAAAGAAAAACCAATTTCCTAGCAGTTCTGGTGCCTGATTTGAAATGTTTTTTTCACTATACAGTGGTGGCCATAACTGGACCCCGAAACCTAAGGTTGCATATACATGCTAAGTGCATGAAATTTTAATTACACTAAATAAGCTCTCTTGCAATAGATGGAGCATTGTTTTCCTTGACCTTTTATCTACAGATATCCTGCACATATATATATATGTCACAATGCAAATGAACATAGTAATAGTTGATCATTATAAACAATAGTTGAGAAAATCTGGTAAAGCAACTTTGGAGATAGAAAAAAGTAGAGAGAGGCACCTGTGTCCACTTTTTTCTGTCTTCAGCTGTAATTTAACTGATTTTTTTCAAGTATTGTTATAGTCATTTAAGTTGGGATACACACACTCCAAATTCAAATTTTCCCAATGTTTCTTAAATCAACCATTTTACTATATATAAATATATATATATATATAGGCTTCACATGTAACAGCTGTGCTGGGACAGCAAGCAGCAAACAGCCACAGGAAACAAGTACCACCAAACTCTGGGAGGGCACTGTAGAAACAGTAGACAGCTTCTGCTACCTAGGTGACCGAATTAGCAGCAGAGGTGGGTGTTCAGAAAGTACAATAACTAGGGTAAGAATGGGATGGAAGAAGTTCAGGGAGCTACTGCCACTGGTAGCTGCAAAAGGCTTTTCCCTCAAAATGAAGGGCAGACTGTATGATGCGTGTATACAAACAGCAATGTTACATGGTAGTGAGACCTGGGCGCTGAAGGTGGAAGATTAGAAAGAAACGAAGCCTGCATGCGCCGATGGATGTGTAATAGTAATATACGCGAACGGCAAAGCATAAATGAATTGAGAGACTGAGCATAAGAGGAATCAAATGCTGTGTGCAGGAGAGGCGGTTGCGTTGGTATGCACATGTGATGCGTATGAAGGATGACAGCTGCATAAAAAGGTGCAGAACACTAGAAGTCGATGGAAACCGCTGAGTGGGGAGACCCAAGAAGACCTGGGATGAGGTGATAAAAGCCGATCTTACCCAATTACACCTCTCAAAGGCGATGACACATGACCGTGACTTCTGGCGTCACGCAGTAATACAGAAGACCCGACCCCCCACGGGTACAAGCCGAAGCTGAAGCATATAGACAATATGACCCCACACCCTCCCACTGCAAGTGGTCGTGGAGGTGCCACGGCAAAAAGCACCCAGCCCACACTGTAAAGTTGACGTGTAGGCGCCACGGAAAAAAGCACCTAGCACTCACTGTAAATGAGGTTGGTGTTAGGAAGGGCATCCAGCTGTAGAAATCAAGCCAGAATCAGTTCCCGTATGAGCAAGACAAGGTCAGCTGACCGGACACTGCTCACAACAGGACAACCCATCTAACCCATGCTAGCGTGGAAGAACGAACGTAAAACAGTGATGATGATGATATATATGTGTGTGCGTGTGTAGAATTATGCCAATTATATATACATGTGTGTGTATAATACATACAAGTCCATAACTGTCTATAGATATATACAAACATAGCTCAAACATTACAATTAGCCAGGCTTAGAACTTTTCTAATAACAGCCTTTCTTCAACCTTTTGTAGTTAGAAAATTACACAGTAACCAAGAAAACAAGCAACAGCAGGCTTATAAAAAACACAATTAAATTACACTTAAGAGTTGTTTGACCACACACAACACAATTTATTACTAATGGGATGGTGCTGGTGCATCAAGGGCATGTTGATATCACAATAAAACACACCCAACACATTCTGTAATGTGGCCGTGTTAGTGTCATGATAAAACACAGCCAACTCCCTATGCAAAGAGGTACATGCTGGTGTTACAATAAACACACCTAATACACTCTGTAAAGTGGTAGCATTGATGTCACAATAAAGCACACCAAGCACCCTCTTTAAAGTAATAGTGATGATACCATGATAAACACACCAACCCACACTGTAAAGTGGTAGTATTGACATCATGATAAAATGCACCAAGTACTCTCTGTAAAGTGGTAGTGCAGGTGCCACGATAAACACTACCTAATCCAACATGTGATGTGGTAGTGTTGGAGCCATGATAAAATGCTCCCAGTGCAGACTGTAAAGTGGTTGGTATTAGGAATATCTAGTCATAGAAAGCAAGCCAAAAACAGAACATATGAGAAAAACTTAGTCACCTGATAGGTCTAACCTCAAAATATGACAACCTGTCTAACTCAAGCAGGCATGGAAAATAGACCTTAAATGGTGATGATGAAGGGAGAAGCTGGGTTTAAGAGGAATCCGAGTTAGTGCGCAGGAGAGAAGATTGCATTGGTACAGACATGTGATATGCAAGGATTAATGGGTAAAGAATTGCCAGGAAATCTCAGTAGAAGGTAGTTGCAGTAGAAGTAGGCCAAGAAAAACTTGGGTAGAGGCGGTGAGAGCTGACCTCAAATTGCTGAGTCTCACAGGAGAGCTGAAGAAGGAACACGGCAAATGGAGAAATGCTGTGCTGAGAAAGACACGCCCAACCCAAGGACTAATTCCTTCCAACTGGATGAACTAGTGGCTCACTGTGATACCATTCAACCAAGGTGTATTTGACATATAATACAATCCTGCTTCATCTATCAAGTCACCCTTACATCAGTAAAGCTTTCTTGCTATTTATATACCTATAAATATACAACTTAATTATTAATACCTACTATATTGAGCATTAAACTAATTTATATCTTCATTGTACTATATTGTTTACTGCATTCTTTTCCCTTTATTTCTTGCACACACACACACACATATATATTTATACCATTTCTGTTGTGTAGTTTATAGTGTTTTCGCAACATTAAAACTTTAAAAGAATACCTCCAGCCTGGCCTTCTGTTGTTTTTAAATGGGTGTGTATCATCATCATCATCGTTTAACGTCCATCTTCCACGCTAGCATGGGTTTGGACGGGAATTTTCCCACTTGAGGCAAGATTGGTTGTCTTGCTCGTATAGGACTGTCTGGCGGGTTTTCTACAGCTGGATGCCCTTCCTAACACACACACATGTATATATAGATAGATAGATAGATAGATAGAGAGAGAGACTTGAATTCCACCTATTTGGCAAGTATTTGATCTATCTTGTGTTAAACTTAATAGTTTGGAGATAGAAATTACATTAGCAATATACTGTTTGTGATAGTAACTTTATATTATTATTCCAACAACAAATACCATTAAATTTGAAGGCACATGGCCTAGTGTTTAGGCTGTTGAACTCACAATCATAAAGCCATGGGTTCAATTTCTGGAATAGGTGACGCATTGTGTTTTTGAGCAAGACACTTTATTACGTGTTGCTCAGTCCAATCTACTCACCTGGATAAAAAAAAAAGAACCAGGGAGCAACAGCTAGTGGTCAACACCTGCAGTGGACCATCATTTGGTCCACTGCAGGTGTTGGTGGGGAAGGGTCTTTTCATGATAGGACTGGGAAAGGGGTCCGCTATCATGAAAACACCAAGAAACCTCCTATGAGATGTAACCTTATAGAAGGCCAGCTAAACCTCGACAGGTGAGAACTGTAAGAGCAACAACAACAATATATCATTAAGTACTGAAGTGTTGCATCATATATCCCTGACCTGGTCACTCACTGATATACAACTTCACTGTATCTCAGTGATTAAGCTGTTGCTGGTGTACAATAAAAGAACTTTCCAATACAGTTGTAGCTGGAGACTGTTACAAAATAACAATAGAAAAAGCAAACTAGTTAACTCAACAGTGTATGTATAACTTAAATTGCTCTACCAAAATTCTATTCTTTTAGTTTTAACAATCTCATATCAAATCGTTAACAGGTGGAATTAAAAATGACACAAATATATGTGTGTGCTTGTTTGTATATACATACACACACATACGTGTATATATATATGTCTGTGTGTGTTTGAGTCCCGGGTTCAATAAGGGGTAACCGCAGTAAGGTACTCAATACATTAGTAGAGTGTATACAATAAATTTAATATAAAAATGGCTTTCCTGATGATTTCCTTTGAATGAAACAGTTCTAGTCATGTCGAAGCCATTTCTATATTAAATTTGTTATATATATATTTGTATTGGTGACATGACAAAAAGCGCCCAGCCCACACTGTACAGTGTTCGTGTAGGTGTCACAATAAAAAGCACCCAGTACACACTGTAAATGTGGTTGGCATTAGGGAGGGTATCCAGCCATAGAAACCAAGCCAAAATCAGTTCTGTATGAGCAGGACATAGTCACTGGATCTAGCTTCTCTTACAACAGGACAGACAACTCGTCTAACCCATGCTAGCATAGCAAAATGGACGTTAAACAGACATGATGATGATATATATACATAGCATATATATATCATTTGTTTGTGATTTCCAGCCATGACCCACTCACTCAATAAGATGATAAGCTTACAGTTGAGAAACTGCATCTTAAAATACAGAGTGCACACAAATAATTAGTGAGTATTATATATATATATATATATATATATATATGTATTATATTATTTATGTTCACATTACCTAAGATTTCAAGGCCAAAATATTGACCATATCTCCAGATTGTACGACGGATCAAAATTTGGGCTTTGAAATCTTAAGTAGCTTTTTTGTTCCGTGTATGAATGTAAATAAATAATATAATATATCAGTTCTAATATCTGATAGAACAATGTTTTCCTTTTTCACTCCTACAGATATTTGTATGTATGTGTATATATATATATATAGTTGAAAATGAACGAACAAAACCCAGGAGGCAATTGTACACAGTTATATTAGGTTCATGCTTGGTGGAAGTGGAGGAGGTTTCAATGTTTTGGACAGAAATCCTTCATCAGGAAAGTTCGGATAGGAGAACAGGAACTCTGAGAAGAATGAACACATTTCCTTCTTCTCTTCTTGTTTTTCATTAACTCATGGGATCATATTGATGCTTCTGAAGATGTACAACAATCAGTGATACTTAGCTAGGTTCAATATATATATATATATATATATATTCTGTATCTATCATTATTATGTAATCATTATTTTCTGTATCTATCCTTTGTTATCCTGTCTCTAGTTTTGTACTGTAGAAGGGCTAAAGCCCAACACGTCAAACTTTCTTTCCCCTTTTCCATATAAAGCATGAAACTAATAAGACTTTTGAACATCTGTTTGTTGTTTCCTTGAACTATATATATATATATCATCATCATTTTATATATATATATATATATTCCATTATTTTACATATATATATATATATTCCATTATTTTACATATATATATATATATTTCTTCATTTTATTATATTGTCCTGGGAATATATTGAAACTATTGTAAAACATTAAATAATTTAAAAACTCTTCTCTATCATCTGAATGTGTTGTATATGCTTTGTGTTATATCATCCTTTCTTCTATTCTTAAATGATACCTCTTCCATATTTCTATCTATAACAACATAAACACATTGAGCTTAAATATATTATTGATTGGCAATTTTACAATTCTCTTCAGTTAACTCTATGTGTGTGTATATATATATATATATATATATATATATATATATATGTGTGTACATATATCCATTTGATTACTTTATACTTGTGTTATATACGTGTGTGTGTGTGCAAAAAGTAAATGGAAACAACAAAGCAAACAACACGGTACAATGAAGAAATATATTAGTTTAAAGGTATAGTAAGAAAAGAGTGTTTACGTTTCGGACACTAGTCCTTCATCAGAAGATAAAATGATAAATAAAAGATGAAATAGAAAGATAAGGAGTGAGAAAAGGAAGGAATGAACAATCTTTTTTAGATAAATATATATGTTTATATATATATGTATACATGTATAAATATTTTATGTGTGTATAAATGTTATATATATATATATATATATAAGAAAATGTTTAACCCCGACGGCAGAGCTCAAGCCGTTTCGACGGCTATTTCTGGACTCAGAAATAGCCGTCGAAAAGGCTTGAGCTCTGCCGTCGGGGTTAAACATTTTCTTATTACCCACTCTACTACCCTAAGTATTGAGTACTCTGGTGCGCTATGGTCCATCTGGTTCCTTACCACACCTCCTTCTTCGTTTTATATATATATATACACACACATACGTATGTATGCATATCACACACATACTCGGTATATTTTGTGTATATGTGGTTATGAGAGAGATAGAGAGAGCTCACACACATCACAAACATACATACCCAACAACATACTAATAGTGCTGCATAAGTGTATACACATACATGGAGAGGAAAAAACAGCAAGAAATATTTTTTTAAAGAGTGAGGAACTAGAAATTTGTATAGAAATAACTTTTGCCCCCTCCCATCCAAAAAAAAAAGCATTAACGAGTAGGTAACCAAGGGTAAAAAAAAACTATTACTAAAGGTGTGTTGGTGAACAGAGTTACAAGGTAGATAGATAGGTGTGTGTGTGTTTCAGTATCTATGTTAACAGATCCGGAATGAGGGTTGTGTCAGTGAGACATAGATAGAGATGAAATTGAGAGGAATAGAAGAGAGAGACAAAGAAGGTAATTAGTGTCTGAGGGGGAAAGATAGAGTGAATGAGATAGAACGAGAAAGGGAAGTGAGTCAGTTAGCTAGAAAGAGAGATAGAGCGTAAGACGGAATGGGAGAGTGAACGTGTGGAGGGAGGGAGAAATAGTGCGAGAGAGGGGAGTGAGTGAGCGCAAAGGAGGGATAAAGCGAGAGAGGGAGAAATAGAAGGAGTGAGAGGGAAGATTGAGTAAGGGGGGTAGAGAGGGGAAATAAACAAAGTGTTTTTTTTTTCTTTCACATTTCTCTCTCCATTGTACAAGATATAGAAATGAGTTAAGATATAAAATAGAGAGAAGATTGATGGAGTAACAAAACGAAATAACGTTGGAAGGGAATCGGGATGAAATAATTACAACTATTTAATTTTAAGGCATGGGATTATCAAAAAATATCCATACATATATGTACACACACACGAGGGTCGACTGAAAAGTTCATAGGGTGACTATGAAGGAGTGATGCTAGAGTTGTGAAATCTTGTATGCATAAATTTCAACTCTTATTATTAATATAAGTACCTTGGTCAGCCTATGGACTTTCAGTCGACCCTCCTATACATACACATACACACACGCGATTTCTTAATTTATATTGTGGTTTGCCCTATAATGTATCTTAATCTAACTGATCATTCTTACTTCATTATTTTTACCAATAAATTTAGAAATATCAAAGTCGCCAAACACAGAAAAAGGATTTTTTTAAAGATATTTTTAAAAATGGAAAAACAAAACAAAAAAAACTCTTAACAAAAGTAGCACAAACAATAAATAAATAGAAAGAAAAGAGAGGAAAAATAAATGTTTAAAAAAAGTATAAAAATCTAGAAGGGTAGGAAATGATGTTGCATTTGACTAACAATTTGATTGGAGTATATATACACACACACATGTATGTATACACACACACATATATATATAAATGTGTTTACCCCCCCCCCCCCCCCATATATATATATATATACACAAATACACACACACGTGTATATATATAATATATGTATATATATATATTTACACACACATTTATATAATATAGACAACTATGCTTAAGTTTTAACATGTTATAATTTTTCTTCCAAAATTTCTTTGGGTCTATTGCAACTGTATTGAATCACAATGTCCTTAAATCCATTATCAGGGTTTCTAGATTTTCACACTCTCACCATCAGGATGTGGAGTCTTATTGGCATATTTTTACTATCTCTTTTATTGTAGACACATGTACTTCATGAAATTTGAGGTTTGACAATTAGACTTATATGTCATCAACAATGTCATAATTTTTTCTGTTGTGTGTGTATTTATTTTAGAGTTGTATTGTCATAAGAGGACAGCTTGCATAAGTAATCATCTATTCTGTAGAATATGGATATGAAAGCAGTCCAATGTTGGTGCCACAACAAATAAGCACCCAGTCTACCCTGTAAGATGGTTGTGCTAGTGACACAACAAGAAGCACCCAATCCACCCTTTACGGTGACACTGCTGATGCTACAACAAAAAAGCACCCAGTCCACTCAGCAAGGTGGTGTGCTGGTGCTACGACAAAAAAAGCACTTACTCCACCCTGTAAGGTGGTCATGCTGGTGACACAAAAAAAAAAAGCACTCACTCCACCCTGTAAGGTGGTTGGTGTTAAGAAGGGCATCTAGCCATAGAAAACCAAGCCCAAAATAGATCACATGAGCAAGATGTGGTCCCCTGACCTATTTGGCCTCATAATGTGACAGCCTATGATGTCCATTGGCAATTTCTTATCCAACTTTAACCAATGAAAATTTCATAAAGTACATTTGCCTACAATAAAAGGGGCAGTAAAAAAAAACACCAACATTTCACATACTGATGATGGAGCTGTGAATTTCTTGAAACATTGATTATGAATTTAGGAACTTTGCTACTCCAAACAAGCTGCAAAGGACTTATTAGAAAATATGGTGAAAAAAAAACAAAAAAAAAAAACTGATGGAGAAGTTAAAACTTTAACATAGCCAACACTTTATTAATAATTATTTAAAAGAAAAGCTCTTCTCCATATATATATAATGTAAGTGCATATATATATTATATATGCATATATATAAATGTGTATATATATCTATATAATCTACGTGTGAGTGTGTGTGCAAGTATCTATATACATTTCTTTCTTGAGTCCTCAACTCCTCACGGAGAGAAAGGAAGAAACAAACCCAATACTGGACCAGTACTTTATTTATCGACCCCGAAGGGATGAAGGGCAAAGCTGACCCCGGCAGGATTTGAACTGAGAGCGCAGAGAACCAGAACGAATGCTATAAGGCATTCTATTCCACGCTCTAACAACTCTGCCAATTTATCACCTTTTATCTATGTGTGTATGTATCTATATATAAATGTGTGTGCAATATATGTATATATGTGTTTATGTGAATGTACATGTGTATATGTATGTATATATATATATATATATATATATATATATATATATATATATATATATATACACATATATTCATATGTATACATTCATACGTATACATACATATATGTATACAGACATACATGTTTACAAAGATGTATGCACATATACTTATATGTATATATATATACACATGCATAAAGGTGGGTATGTATATATATATATTATATATAGATACACATACACACACATGTATAAACATTTAGACAGGTTGCTTCCGATCATCAACATCAAAATCTAATACCATTAACTTTGTTTCTTCTGTACCATTCCGACTGCCAACAGCACATATAAGTTTGGTGTTGGTACAGCGTACCCGCCATACAACACCACCACTTCCGCCACTTTCTAGTGTCACTAAATTCCGTAGAAACTCACCAGTTTTTAAGTCCCAGATTTTTACAGTTCCATCATCCGATGAAGTTATCACAAATTTTTTGTTAAACTGCAAGCAAGTGACAGCGCTCTGGTGTCTGTTCGGACCCTGCAGTGTCTGAAGGCAACGACCTGTGCGGATATCCCAAACTTTAACAGTAGAATCAGCATTGCCTGAAACAAGTATATTTTCTTTCAGTTCCATCCCACTGGTCAGCGACTGATGACCAATGAGAGTATGTAGGCAAGTGCCTGTCTCAACATCCCAGACTCGAATTGATGTATCCAAAGAGCCACTAACTATGTGTGTACCATCAAACTGTAGTGAGTACACTCTGTTAGTGTGTCCTTGCAGAGAGTGGAGACAGGCTTCAGTCTCTGGGTCCCACACTTTAACTGTGTAATCATAGGCTCCACTGACCACTCGTCGTCCATCATATTGAACACAGCGCACTGCTGCGACATGCCCCATCAATACATGCAAGCACTGACCTGTGTCAATGTCCCAAACACGAAGTGTAGCATCTCTCGAACCACTCACAACTTTATTCCCATGCAAGTGCATACAACGTACCGTCGATGTGTGGCCATATAAAGTATGAATACACTGACCAGTCTCTGCATTCCAAACTTTAAGTGTTCTGTCTGTAGATCCACTAATAATGATATTTTCGGCCATCTGAGATGCCCACACACCACCAGTATGACCAATAAGTGTTCGTAGACATTTCCCGGTTAGTGATGACCAAACTTTTAGAGTGTTATCATCAGACCCACTGACAATTCTGCTACCACAAAATTCTAGACAGGTTATCACATGATCCTCATGGCCTTTGAGGAGTTTTGGGGGACGAATTTTACCACATCTCCAATACTGTTCGATCTGATGTTGTCGCATGTAAAGAGTTTTCCAGGGACTTCTCAACATTCCCTGAGATCGTCGTCTTACACTATATCCAAATACTAAAGATTCATCAATTCCTTCTTCGTTACATTTTTCACGCCAAAGTAAATTGTCCTCGGTAAGAACACGCCAATAACGGCAAGTCTGTGCTGCACGAAGAAGATCTTTTGGGCCAAGGTAGGATAGTACATACAATGCCAATTCCTTTGGAAGCAGTGAAATGAAATCCCTTTGGAACTGAGGCTCAATAACCTGCATGATATGTCTAACTTGGGTGGGTTCACATAGTTCGATCATCTCATCTAAAGCTAAGCACCGCTCGGGATTACTCCAAGACTGGAATGTCTGTAACCATTGAGCAAGTTCTGGAGGGGGGTTGCTTTTTGATGGAATTTTTTTCCTAGTAAAACCCATATTTAAAGTAGACAGGTTATGAGAGCGCAAAGTGTCAGAATTGAAGAGTTCCGTTGAAGAACGACATTTCTTTCCTGGTGTGGTTTCTTCCTCTTCTTGCCAGCCCATGTCCTGCTTTCTTTTCATCATATATTTTACTTTGTGTTGGTGAATAGGCACTGGAATACGAGATTTCAGTGGATGGCCAGAAAATAAACTTTGATGAGGACTGATAGACGACAATGATGCTGACCCTGTGCCAGAATTACCATCGCTACAACTGTTATCTAAACTGGCTCCTTTGCCATTAACACCACTATTACTCTGATCGTCATTAGCTTCACATCCCCTTCCTCTTCCAATACCTGAGTCGTTAGCCGACACATTCCAGTCTTCGGACTTATCAGGAGGATTGTTGTTATTGTTATTATTATTGTTGTTATTATTATTATTATTACTAGTCCAACTATCTGAATCGGCTTGAATAATATCATTAGTTGTTACCTTCAAGGATACTTGGACAGTCATTTTATCTTCTGCGGTTGGAGGAGGGTTTTCGGAAGCGTCTTCACTGACCAACACCAAACTCTGCCGGTCTTGTTCAGAGGTAGAACTGGTCGCACTACTAGCACCTTCAGAACATTCCAAATAACAAAGATTCTCACTTGGACGATTTACACGAAGGCCACTTGAGGTGGAGGAGGACCTACTCTTGCTTGTAGAAGGGTCCCATTTAACATTGATGGCGTATGATGTTGGAATAGTAGTAGTCGCCGGTGGAGAGGTAGTAGTAATAGTACAAGTAGATGATAGCGACGATGTAGATGGAGAACTAAAACAAGTATTATTCGAAGAACTTGTATTAAGTACAGATGTACAAGTAAATGATGAAGTAGTGCAAACAGTAGTAGTAGAAGAAGTAGAAGAAGAAAGAGAAGAGGAAGCCTCTGTACATTGATGGTCTTTACCGTCACTTACTTCATTACTGCTATTTACCGTAGATTGTCTGGGTCGCCGCGGAGACTTCACACTGTAAGGTACACAACCTAGACTGGATTTGTTCGATTCTAGCCATTCAGTAGTGATGCCGTTAACTTTACACAAATCATCGACACAGCTGAATCCTCCTAAACGCTTCCGAGTCTCGACTATACTCTCTGCTCTTCTAGGGCCGATCCTATCAAGCGAAGTTAGCTCCTCAACGCATGCCAGATTAACATCTATCTTCTTCTCAGTTGCCCCACTCGTGTTTTTCTTTTTTCCTACCATATTCTTCAAGCAAAAGGCAGGATTCTTGGCAAACTATTGAGAGTCAAAGATGATTGAACGGCAGCCGACTCTCTGACGACCGCCATTAGAGTCCACACTGCTATTTTGTACCACCTTCGAAGAACACAAATGACAACACGTTCATAAACGCGACTATATAAACACATAAATTGTCAGTTAACGATATTTCAAATTCAAAAAATAAATATTAAATCCTCTCAAACATTCAAAAAGATCTTAATTTTTAGACAAGCTTGAAAGTTACAGTTTTATGCGGTATTAGTTTCGTAATTTAAAAATGATAGCTCCACATGTATTTAACAGCTCTCAAAGTGAAGGCATGGGGGACAAGTTTTATTTTTCAATATAGATTAACTTTTCTTCTTGCTCTCCTCCCAGTCAGTTTTATTGTGGAAATGGAACTTTTACTATATTCCTGTGTATATTTGCCCTTAAATCAAATAGTGATTTAATTAGATATGTATTTCTGCTTACTTGTACGTCTAATTACCATAATGTTAATGATCTAATTTAATTCGTGAATATATACATATATATATATATATACATGTGTGTGTGTGTGCGGAGATATATATGTATATATATTTATTTGTATATTCAACATAAAATGTTCAACAAACGACGTCGTAAATATTTTAACACGTGCTTGTTGATAATTTTTTTGAATTTTATTATTTTATTTTTGTCCGGTATATTTAAAGGTTTTCTTTTTCACTTTATTTTAACAGGGAAATGTAATTCTCGCTTGTAGACTACTATGCCGAGGCTGACACGTTATAATGTCGACACCTTATTTTTTTTACAGAAGGAATCTCCATCCTCAATGAATGACCAAACGTTTCTACTTAAATGTCTTTTATTTGTATTCGTTCATTTAATTAAACGCATTTGTTTATATATCTCACACGAAATATAATTAAAAAAATTTTTTTTAATCAATTTAATGAAGGAAATAAATACAAAAGACAGGAGAATGCCACTCACTATATAATAGACAAAAAGGTATTGGCAAATGATAGTGAAAAAAATTATAAAGCTTCTCTCAAGTTTAAAAAAAATCTATTTTTAATGTATTTTTATTCTTTACTACCCAATAATTAATTCTAAATAAAATTGTACATTTTTTTAAATATCAGTATTATAGAAATATCTATTGCGGAAGTTCAATTTGATGTCAAAATAATAAACAAACAGTATTTTTTAAAAATATTTTTTTAATTCAAACATTTTAAAATAGAACTTGTTACTTAATTTAAATATTATCAGAAGCTTGAAAATTTACACTTTACACCTTAAGGAAAAAAAAAAAAAAAAAGATCCAGCAGCCGTATGTGTGTTTGAAAAAGAAAGAGATTCGTGGTTCGATTCCTCGCAGCAGGTGTCTGTCAACTTTTTTCGATATTATAGAAAGACACACCCACCTATTTCAGTGGGAAATATTATTTTCTTCGCTTTTTCCGTGTGCTATTAATTAAACTTACCTCCTAATATGGTCCTAAGGGGGGGGGGGACTTTTCACCTCGCCTCCCCAGGGGTTGGGGTTACGGGGTAAAGAAAAATCTGGGAGGGGGTGGCAGGTCCGGAGGTCCCCCCGCTTCTGTCCTCCGTTTTCTTGAGAAAAGAATACGTAGGACCTTATTTGGAGGTAAGTTTAATTGATAGCACAAGAAAAAACTAAAGAAAAAAAATTATTTCCCACTGAAATCGGGGGAGTGTCCTATAAATTTACCCTCTTTCCAGGGGTACTTTACTCAATTTATTCAACTATTATTATAATTATCTGAATTGTGGCGACTATATTTTCAAATGTCCCAATGTTTCGTAAGTTAAGTAAATGTTCACAGTCACATAGTTGAACCAAATGTTCACACACACTCATATATACATAGATACACACATATACACAAAGTTGAACCAAATTATATTTTTATGAATATGAACCATGAGCTACACTGAAGTGGTTTTGAGACTTTTATCAGAGACATTTATGTAACACAGATCGACACAAAACTCTAGTCTCCCTCAAAGTAAATCCTCCAATATCAATGCATTTGTTGTAGTGTTCCAGCCATTTCTGGAAGGCCCCCTTGTAGTCCTCCAAAGTGAAGGTGTCCAGGAAGCTTGTCACAGCATCCTTCATCTCATCCATATCCTGATAGCGGATACCACTGAGCATCTCCTTCAGCTTAGGGAACATCCAGAAGTAGTACAGGGTTACGTCTGGACTAGGGAGGAGGAGTGGCAGTCTTGATCCCCATATTGGCCAAGAAGTTGGTCATCAGGAGGGATTTGTAGCAGGGGGCATTGTCCTGGTGCAGGTGTCACTGATTTGAAGAGTTCTGGTCTCTTGCGACAAAATCTTTCTGAACTTCCACAAAACCTAGTGGATGTAGATGGTGCCCTTGCTACTGAATGGGATTATCATCAGCTTCCCTGTGGACCTGCTTTACCTGACTTTCTTGTGCCTCAGGGAGTCAAAATGTTTCCACTGGGAACTACAGCTCTCATCATAGGTAACCAGAGACAAGGACACTTGGATTAGAAGCAATCCACTTGACCAACTTCCTGCTTTCATCAATGCACCTCTGCCTTTGATCTTCATTGAGCACCCTAGGAACAAACTAGGATCCAATTTTGCATATGTTCAGATTGTCATGAATGACTGTGCACAGTTCCCTCAGCCACTTCAAATTGTTTAACAATTGTCAGCGGAAAACAGTCGCCTGACTCATGAAAGTTAGTCTGTAAGCAGTTTTGACCATTTCATAGGTTTCTGCCGAACTTCTCACAAAATTTTATTGCATATTTTTATTAAAATTATTTCAATTATTTCTAACAAAACAAAAGGCTTCTTCTTCTTCTTGAGGGAGCAGAGTCTTCAAACACTCCCTCCAGCTGGTCCTATCAGAAGCAACCATCTCCAACTGATCCAGCTTGATCCCCAAGCAAGACCAGCCAAGCTCATGGATGTTATCCAACCATCTTGCTTGGGGTATACCCCTGGGTCTCCTGCTGATTGGTTTTGCCTGTAAAATCTGTCCAGCAATTCTTTCCTGAAACATTTTAACCACAAACCCGTAAAATTGAAGAAGTAGCGGCTCTATCTAGTGACTCTGATCATCAAGCTACACACTCTATCAAGTAACGTTACTCCAAAGACCCGCTTGTATTTGCGATCATATTTTTCAGTCATTGCTCAATATCCATGACCATAGGTAAGGGTTGGTGTGAATACCAAATTGAAGATAGTGAGTTTGGCTTTTATACCTACCTCCCTTCTTCTGATTACAGAATGCTGAAGCTGACGCATTACTACACCAGCTCTTGCAATTTTTGCACTTAGTTCAGCCTCGTGCTTTCCATCAATTGTGAACCTGGCCCTGATATACTTGAACTTCACCTGCTTCAGTGAAACTCCATTCACATGTAGAGTGCATATATCCTAATGGGAGACTTCAATGCACATGTTGGCATTGACCACCTGACATAGAAAAGAGTGATTGGAAGGAACAGCGCTACCAATCTAAATCTGAATGGAGAGACCTTATTAGATTCTGTTCTAGCAATGGACTCTCTATTATGAACACTTTTCAGCCAAATACATCCATGAATATACATGGTATAACGGGAATCAGGGACAGAGCTCAATAATTGTTATTGTCTCTGAACTCTTCAAAGGTATGCAGATACTATTGCATCCAAATCCAGAGAACTCCCTTAGCAAACTGAGAACATTGAAACAGAGTGAATGTTGTTCAGCTCAGTAGTTTCTGTTTCAGTTATTAAATGCTGTGGTGAAAGAGGCTTGGTGAGGCACTGGATGGCAGGAGGACTCCATGGTTCAATCAAGGGGTCAAAGATGCCATCTGAGCATAGAAGTAGGCATACAAAGCTTGGAAATAGGTTCTCCTTGCACTTGTACAAGCAGGCATATAGAATTGCAGCAGAGACAGTTAAGGCATTGGAGGAATTTGGGGTTAAGCTGGAATCCGACTTCAGATAAAAAAAGGCTGATATATAAAATTATGTTGGAAGATCTTAATTTATATAAAAAATATTTTTAAAAAGGCCTTTGTTTCGTAAAAGTAGTGGTCATTTTGGGCGGTTTAACCTGGGTTGAACATTGGATCGTCAGATAGAATGCTTTGCAGTATTTGTTTTGACTCATTGCTCAAATCCTGCCACAGTCATGCTTTTTATTCATTCGAGGTGGATAAAAAAAAAAGTACCAGTCTAGCATTGGGGTTGATTCTTCTATATCTCTTTCTCACTTCCTTCTCTGAGGGAATGAGCTCTGCCAGGTTTAAAAATGCATGTTCTGCTCCATATAAGTTAAGCGACTGATAAACCTTGACCATGAGAACATTCTGTTCCATACAAACAGTTACTGATGACCTCAAACAAGAATGTCCTACTCCATACAAGTTGTGTGCTCGATCACCTCAAATATGAGAATGAGAATATGTCCTGCTCCTTACAAGTTGACCCACTAATCACCTTGAATATGAGAATATGTCCTGGTTCATATTAGTTGAGTTACTGATTGCCTAAAAAATGAATGTTTTGCTTCATACAAACAAGTTTATTAAATTGGTGTCAAAAATTATCCCATGCGCTGCTTACTGATCAAAATTGTATGTGTACTGCCTGTTGAGAAAAATTGCCTACACTACAGATTATGAATTATTTTTCATGTCCTGTGGTACCTCAAAGAAAAAGTATTTTGTTTAAAAAATAGCAATACTAATCATTTAAATGTGCTTTGATATAACATTACTCGATAGGGTTGGTAGCTTGGCTTGTTAGAATATCTAAGGAAAGAATTTCTGGACAGATTTTAGAGGTAAAGCTAACTGGTATGAAACCCAGAGGTAGACCACAAGCAAGATGGTTGGATAATGTCCATGAGCTCTTTCGGGGTCTAGACAGATCAATTGGAAACAGTAGCTTCTGATGGGACCCTCTGGAAGGCAGGTAGACCACTAACAAGATAGTTGGATAATGTCCATGAGCTCTTTGGGGATCTAGACAGCTTACTGGGAGACGGTTGCTTCTGATGGGACCCTCTGGAAAGCATGCCTGAGGACTCTGCCGCCATATCCATCCCAGGAATAAGTGAGCGAAGAATTTGCTTAGAAATTAACAAAGAAAAAAATTACGAGGGAAAAATGCAAAGCAGTTCGTAGACCATTTTCCTGATATCCCAAAACATCAGACCGCTTTGCAGCTCCCTCCCCTATATTTCAATTTTTAAATGTTGGCAACCCTTGTCTGTATTCATTCTAGAATATTTTGGCAGAATGCAACACAAAAGTTATAACAAAAGAATACAATGTGTAAATTTTTCAATCAGAAATTAAAAATATTTTCCCCCAGATAAATCGCCTTTCAACTAGCTGAGTACCTGATTCGGTTTCACTTTGCTTATATCCCCTAAGAAAAAAATGCAATTCTCAACACAAACCCAGGCACTGCTGTTTGTAATGTGGAGGAGAGGACAATAGACAACTACTTGACTGACGTGCAAACTTTTTGTGCCAATCACTGTCAAGACCTCAGGTGTCCTCAGCCCCCAAATTACTGTTTTTCTCTACAAAATCAGGAGTACATTCCGCCCGAGAAATGAGCCACGTGAGGTGGAGTGGCTGATACAGTGAGTGCCACTGCTTGTTCTCTCTGTGATACTTTCGCTATTTTGTCCACGGTAAACATCCGAGACATTCAAATATGCACCTTCCCCACTTCAACTGTTATTTAATTTTTTCTCTTTTTTAATTTCAAGTATTACATAATCCAATTAAAATTCGTGGAATAAATGTAATTCCTTGAGGGTTTATTTTAATAGAGGAAAACTCCAGCGGCCTTTAGGGTGGTGGTGCGGGTCTTCTACTTTCTTGTGTTTATCAACAAAGAAACGTTTTCTACTCTATCTCACATTTTAATGTAGTTAGGAAGCCTTGTTTTCAAATAAGAAATCAATAATCATTAAAAATAATATACAAGAAGAGATCGTTTTCCGAAAAATATTCCACACCGAAAAAATTCGCAAAGCATTTCAAGAAAATAGGAGAGAAAGGGAGATAATTATTATTTCAAACTTGTTGACTTTCCAATGACACCACATTGGCCAAGATGGCAACGGATCAAGTACAAGGTGTCGAAGTAAAGGTTGTCAACTCGGATAAAGTAGGTATTTTGCATTTAGCTCCAATCCGATTATTGTAATTATTTGCTATTCGTAATCTTTCTAGATAAACTTATCGCTCTTGGTTTTCTTTTTTTTTAAACCTCCTTAAACGATCACTACTATACCATTCAACCAATATCATAAACAGACTGAATTAAGATACATTTTATCGTGCATGTACTTTTGCTTTGTCAGCTCTTGTCATCATATGCTACGTTTATTTATTAATATAGATAATTGGTGGGTAGAAATAATCATTGTTTCACTGATGTAAATAATAAATTTAAAAGAAAAGATATTAAAAAATATCATTTTATGAAAAAGCCTTTTCAAACATGGAAAATCTGTATGATTTCAGATCGTACATTTAAATATTAATGAATATACATAGAAATGATTAGTTAAAAACAAAGATTTCTAATGTTAGTAATTTAATTTCGTTTTTGTTATAGGTCAGATTTGTATAGTTTTTCTTGATTTACTTATTTCTGGTGTAATTAGTTAGCATTAATCGAAATGTTGATGTATTTTTTGGCGGCAAGTATTTTGTATATTTACCAACTCGTTCATTTAACAAAATGTTAAATGTACGAGTAATTATTAATGTTCTACTCGACAATCGTATTTTAATTAGCATACAAAAGAAGACAATAGACGATTCATTCGATTAATTGGAAACAATTATTATCTCTTGAATGGTATGGAACGGTTCGCCACATGTGCTGAATGCTGATAGGACATACAAAAAAAAGGGAAAAAAGTATATTTTCAGCGAATTCAGTTTTCTTGTGAAATTAAATGTTATTTATACTTTAAATAGTTTCTAGTTTGGGTATATACAAATATTCATTATTGACTTCTAATTAAGTAGTTCAGAGAAATATGTAAATATGAGAAGGAAAATAAAACAAATTTTTTGAAAGCGTGTTGTGTCCAGCAGCTTTTGATTCTCAGAGTTAAATGAAATGGAAACTTTATTTGTGGGACGTAGATAATAAATATAATATTAATTATGTAATAATATTTTATTGGGAATTTAATGATAAATCATTACACACATAGGTTCCAGAGTTGTGGCGGGGGTAACCACAGTTAAAAAAGGTACTCAATACGTTGGTATAGTATAGACATATAGAAATTACTTCTACAGGACTAGAACGGTTTCATTTCTGTATATAATAAAGATGCCTATATTCTATATATTCTCACACTTATATATATATATATATATATATATATATATATATATATATATATATATATATATGAATATGTGTTTAAAATACCGTAGTATTAAAACAATCAAACATTAATTGAATGAGCTGTCAATACTGGTGGGTAGAATGTAGAAATTTATTTTCGAAGTATAAAAGCGGCAGTGACTTCGAAGTTTCAGCTTGGTCGAATCATATATGATTTTAGTAATAATTTCTGGCAGACACAGTAATCGGCCCAAACCACAGATACCACATGTGATATTTATGATCTCTTCTTTCCAGCGACATATTCCTTCCAAACATGTTTATAGTTTTCGTTAGTTGTCTGTATGTTTTGTGTTAATTAACTGTAGTATCCTTTACAATGGCTCATGTCATTCTTTGTTAATAATCGATACATTAAAAGTTTAGTTTTATAAATTGAACGTTTTAGTTCGTTATAGTGTTTATAATTAATTATATCGGGAAAATTAGTTTAGTGTGCATATGAGAGGTTGTGAGTTCGATTCTCGGACCTGGTGATGCGTTGTGTTCGTGAGCAAGACACTTATTTAATGTTACTCCAGTTTATTGAGACTTATGCATGGGCGACTGCTGGTCTTCCACAAACAACCTTTCCCTTAACTTGTACCCCGGACGGGTCTTTATACCATCACTACCTTAATGATAGACGATGTAACAGAACTCTAGGTGCAAAGCTGGTTTATCGTCCCAGCAGACAGAATGGTGAAAGCATTATACAGGGAGTAGAGCGAGAGTAACACATTGAAATAGCCATTCTAACTCACGGGTCACATTCCAGCTTGTTCTGTTATATTTCAAATTAGCCACCCACTAACATCTCTTGAACACCCTTATCTGTAATAGTAGTAGTAGATTTACCAAGGGGCGCTATCAGCTCAAAACGGCAAAAGAAGGTCGGTTATGTTGTATCCTAGAGTCTAGGATACAACATAACCGAACACATAATAAAGTCTTGGACCTAGACTTTATTATGAGAAACTGAATATTTTTAGAGCAAATGTTTGACGGTCTGATTCATTTTGGCCTTTGTAAGTGCGTGTATTGTTTTCTTAATCACTCGTTAAAAGCCTGAAATTGTAGATCAACAGGATTGTACAAAAATTATATATAAATTGTATTAAATTTTATCGAATAATATTTTTAAAAAAAAACCCTAAAAAACTTTTTAACTGAATCGGACCTTCAGATATTTGTTATGAAAAATTTAATTTCCGACCCTAAAGTTTGGGATCCCCATTTATATTATTCATATTATGTAAATGAATCTGGTTAACATCTGCACATTTTCTATGTACTCGGTCTGTAACATTGTTATGCTAATGTGGCATTCCATACGTTTTGCATTCTTGCATATGGAGGAAATCCCTTTTCCTTGCAGCTGCTGTGGTCAGGTCTGTCTGTCCTATATTGGTCATGTCAGCCATCAACAGACCTCTTTATGATAGGACTGGAGATCCCTATCATTAAAACAACCAAGGAATCTCCAATGACCAGGTATGTGTGAGCTATGTGGTACAGGACATTAAACATTGAGCAAGGTACCCCCTTGAAGCCCTTCAGAGTTTAGGTGTCTTTTACATTTTCATCAGAGTTACTAACCCTTTAACATTTAAACTGGCCATATCCGGCCAGAATTCTCTCACTTCTTTCTGTCCAAATCGGCTGTAACCGGCCCCTCATACCCACATGAAGGTATTGTTCTGAAAATAAATAATATCAAAATCTCATAGATTCAATATGTGAGATAATTATATAAGATAAAGCCTTTACCCCGAAAATACAATAGTATATATAGAGTAATGTAAATGTTAAAGAGTTAAAGAGCTATTTTTGTTTCTTTTGAAATTAAGCCTTTTTTCACTATCATCATTTAATGTCTTAATGTAATTTGCTACACATTATTTCCTATTTGATTGGGTTGGGGAAAATTATTAAATTCTTTCCAAGTGATGAAGAATCATGCCCTGTGACATTCCTCATGAAATGAATTTATTTCAGTATCAACCAGGAAATGAATGAGCCATCTTGTGAACCTCTATATGGTCGTGCAACATACTAGCAGTCAAAGTTAATTATGAGTTAACCCTTTTGATTCAACATACCTGAAACTAACCTAGATTTATGATATAAATCTGATCATTTTAAAATGTTTATCCTTATATTAAAACCTTCCATCATAATTTTATTTTAAAGATTTTTGTTCTAAATATCAGCTTACTAAGGAAAAACTTATTTTATAAAAATCCCTCCAAATCTTTTTATTTTCAAAATTAATTGGAACACATAGGCTGTGTTTATCATTAGAAATAGAATAACGAAAGGGTTAAGCAACAACAACATCAGGGGATGGAATAATAAAAAGCATTTCTGTTTCTTTTTCAGGGCAAAGGCTTATTTGCCTGCCAAGCATTCAAAAAAGGGGACCAGATCTTTGAAGAAGTTCCTTTAGTGTGTTCTCAGTTTTTATGGAATGAATTCTACAAATACGAGGCTTGTGAATTTTGCCTCAAATCTTTAGAAACTGCTGAAAATATGGCAAGGCGCCTAACTTCTGTTGCTACCTTGGAATTGCCCCAAAAGCAGAACTGTACAGCCAGGCCAGATCAGTATATCTGCTGTCCACATTGTCAGGTAAAGCCTGCATTTTTTTTTTTTAGTTCAATCAATTGAAAGTATTTACATAATTCAATCCAGAGCCTTCTCACTCCTGTTGGAGGTACCGCTTTCTGTTTGGTTTGTTTGTGTCAGGGGTGTAGCTGTACTCACCACGTTTGGCCAATTACTACTGGTACCATGTAACCCAGTACAATCTGCTTCATGGTCGAGTGATCAGAGACTAAACTGCCTCCCCACCAGACCTGGATAAGTGGAACCCCAGCAGTACAAAAAACGAGTTGTCAAAAGTGAGGATGTACTCCTCACAACAGCCATCCAACCCAACTATGGGTTAAATCCAATCTGCAATATTTACATAGCATCTCACAAAAACAAAACTAATTGTTAGGATTGTATTGGGAAAAACCTGTACAGTGCATGTTAGAAATAGTGAAAACTAGAGTAAAGTAAGAAAAACAAAGCAAAAGTTTACACTTTTATCTTTCATATTTTGGGTTTTTGTTTTAGTACTGGCTGATACTAATCTTTCAGTTGTAAAATGAGTATCAGCTACGACAACAGCTCGGAGTTGCAATGGATGGGCATCCTGCCCTAGGTGGATAGTCTTATATTCTCAGTCACTTAATGCTGATGAAACCAGGATACGTTTTAGCCTGATAGCCTTCAGACTTTAACATAACAGTTTATCTGGAGAAGACAACAAAAAGCCACTCTAATCTATCCTAACATACGCATGATTGTATGATAGGTCTCTCACACACACACAGGAAATATAAATGTATGCATTGTTTATGATTTACAATGTTTTTGTATTTGGTGGAGAAATTTTCCAGAAATTTGCATTACTTGATACTAAGTTAGTAATTGATCATTACAGTATGTGACTAATTAGGAATAATCCCTGACAGAGCTTATGACTAGTTTCTTTTTTTCTGTCTTTCTGAATGATTTAATTATCCTTCTTATTTATAATCAGGCTTTTATCTGTCACATAAATATTTATCTAAATATTTTTATGGTTTAATGACACATGTTTATAATACGATTTGACCTGAGTTTAATCAATGTTTTTCTGTTTAGATTCTGGAATATTGAATAATACAGATTTCATTCATATATACATACATATATATGTGTGTGTGTGTGAGGGAGAGAGATAAGATGCGACGAGTTAAGACTAGTAATACCATTATGGGTCATTTCAGTGAAATTCAACAGGGGTGGTCTTCAGATTTTCTTCAAGTTTTTGCCATTTATTGGTATTCATGAAAGTAATTCCTGGAAATTTCAGCCCCACAGCGCTTACCAATAAGATTTTATGGCCATTTAAAGATTTGGGCAATTTCTGAAATTTTGAAAATATTGAATTTATTTGATTTTTAGATACCAATTACCTCAAGTGGCTTTTATCCCATGCTGTATAGCATATTAAGGGAAGTTGTGTGAATATCACAGCTTGAATAAAAAAATATATAAATTTCTAACATTAAAAGAAAATTACACATCTGTTTATTTAGCTATAAGAAAATTACACATCTGTTTATTTAGCTATATTATATACTAGCAGTGTGTCCCGGCGTTGCACGGGTAAGAACATTGGTAATAGCACCTCCAATGAGAAACGTTTATTTGTGAGGGCCTGTTAAAAACTCACGAAAATATACCGACAGGGAACTTGTTTTATTTGGAGAAAATTAAGAAGTTGAAAGTACAATTTAGCTGTCTACGTGCATTGTTCATAGAAATATTGTTGAACCCCTTCTTTTCATACTCCTCTGTTTTGGCCTTTTGGAGTAAATGTGAAAGAGAAAGTCACAGGTTAAGTTGGCAGAAGGTTCCAGTGTCATAGCAGTAAGGCGTAGGCTACTTACCTCAAAAGTCCATTTGCACTCTTTCCACTAAGTTACTCTTTCTCTCTATCCCTGTTGGTGCAGTCCCTTGCGAATTTCTCGCGTAAGCCTGGTGTAGATTTGCACCCGATGCACATGTCCGCTTTGTACGGCTTTTGGAGGCAGGAGCGACCAGCAGTACGTTGTTCAGTATTACGAAAAGGTGTAGCAGAGAATCCCGCGTGAACTAACAGCTCGGGAGGAAACTGCTTACCTCGAAGATTCACTCGCCATCGTTCTTGTCAATGCTCTGTTTAGTTGGTATTTGTTGGTCTACAGTTAGATGAATGGCGCACAAAGGGTTAATGTTTATTAGCAAGAAGTGCAACTGGGCTGGCTTGCCTCGCTTATATTATATATTAAAATAACAGATTAAAGTTTAAGCAAAGAATCACTGCTTTCACCCTTAACGGGATCTTCTGAAACTAAAAAAATCAATCTGTGAACTCAGAAGTAAATATTTCGAAAAACGTTGCAACCGAAGGAAAACAGGAAGACGATACTTTGGTTCGTGAAGACGTTCCCTGGCAATGAACGGAAAATAGCGAACATAACATCAATGTTCGTCAGAATGTCGTAATGCAGACAGCCAGGCATACAGACAGATATTATAAGAGCACTACGGAGATGGATAACCGGCGCCTAACACCCTATTGAAAAATAAAAGCTGCAGTTAATATCTTGAGACCACAAGGAATATATAAATGCAAGTTTGAAGTCAATCGGAGTAGAAATGTCGATTTGTATAGACTTTGTAAAAATGAGGACACACACAGACAACTACAGTTTTATATATATAGATTATAATGTATTTATATTTTATGCTGCAGTGACAAGGGAACAACAACCTCTTTAGTATTGGTGTTCTACATGATAAATACACCCAGTACACTCTGTAAAGTGGCTTGGGATAGGAAGGTCATTTAGCTGTAGAAAGCTTGCCAAACTAAGAGTCAGAAGGACTCTTCAGCTGTGTCAAAGACATAACAACCTCCCTACTGTTGGTGCCATACTAAAATGTATCTGGGGCACTCTGTAGAGCATGGGAACTTATGTAAACGAGAAGCTGGCCTCTGGCTCGTCTGAAAGGTCAGTAGCTCTGACCTTATATTGCTGACAACCTACCCAACCCATGCTAGCAGGGAAAATGGATGTTAAATGATGATCATGATTATTATATTTATTTTGAGACATGATAGAAAACTCTGTCTAGTCCTCTAGGGTTAAGTGAGATAAAATCTGTAAATCTCTCAGAATTATTTTTCCTAAATACAATGATTGTTTATTAAATATCTACGCATTAATCTTGTTTCAAACTAATGACTATCCTTAGTTAACTATAATTAACTCCTGTTGCCTAATTATATTAGGTTAGTGTGTGTATATAAGACATAGTATATATATATATATAAAATCATCACCGTTTAACGTCCATTTTTCCATGTTAGCATGGATTGTCCGGTTTGAAGCAAGTTGGGTCAGGTGATCATGTCTTACTCACACAGAACTGTTTATGGCTTGGTTTCTTGGATGCCCTTGCTAACGCTAACCACATTTACAGTGTGTATTGGGTGTTTTTTGTCATGACAACTACATGACCACTTTATAGTGTGGGCTGGGTGCATCACCTTGAAGGGATTTAATTTATTATATTAAAAAATTAGAGATAAGAGGGATCAGATGTTGTTTACTCGAGAGAAGGCTACGTTGGTATGGACACGTGATGCGCATGAAAGTCGATAGCTGTATAACAAAGTGCAGGGCAATAAAGATAGACGGTAGTCACGGAATAGGCAGACCTAGAAAAACCTGGGATAAGCTGATAAACTCCGACATCACACACTTACACCTCTCCAAGACAATGTCACTGGACCGAGACCTTTGGCGGTACTCAGTAACAGAGAAGACCCGCCTTACCTAAATATATAGTAAAACCTACTCCAACCAGTAGGCATCTCTAACAAAATACACCCCGTCCCACCACCACCACCCCCACCCCATCCACACCACCCCGTTCTATGTAAAGTTATGTTGGTGCCGCGCCATAGGCCGAAACAAATGAGATCGTGTAGGTGTCACGACAAAAAAACACACAGTCCACGCTGTAATGTGGCCGTGTAGGCAACACGGTAAAAACCTCCCAGCCCCACACTGTAAATGTGGTTGGTGTTAGGAAGGGCATCCAACTGTAGAAAACCTGCCAGACAGTTCTATGCGAGCAAGACAATCACTCTTGCCTCAAGTGGGACTACCCCCGTCCAAACCCATGCAAGCGTGGAACACGGACGTTAAACGTTGATGATGATGATGATGATGAACCCCACTACTTATTTTTTCGAGTCTGGTACATATTTTATCAAGCTCTTTTTGTTTCAACTGCTAAGTGACAGGACATAAATGTGGACATAGAAATCTGCAGGTATTTGCAGATTTTATCTACCAAATTTCACTCACTAGACATTGGTCAACCAGAAAAATTTTGAAATATTTACTAAAATTATTAATTATTCTGTTTCTAAGAGAGTAACTAACATATGGTTCTTATATAAAGTCATATTGGAAAATTTAAATACGAACCCTTTAAAATGGGTGGTTTTGTTTCATAGAAACAGGCATTTTGGGGCAGGTTTGTATCAAAAGGGTTAAGTTAAGTAAGCTATATTACTAAGTCCTGCAAAATTCCCAAATTCTTTGATTAAAAATATGGAAATGAAAGGATTAATTACACTGGTCAACAAAATTTTGCCTTTTTTCTGCTGACCTAAGTTTGAGACCTGTTCTTGAGTAGTTTGGGGCTGCTGAGTTTAAAAATGACTACATTTTTCCTATCACGTCATCTATGGGCTGCTCCATATTGGCCTCACCCATAGCTGCAAGAGATATAGGTAATAATTATGCATTGTTATATAACATTGATCTATGTTATTATTGAAGTAAGAACAGTTAGACACCCAGGCATCCTCATGCAGCCCATTCAAGCATGAAAAAGATGGATTCAACGATGATTAGTATATGTGCTTCTCACATATTTTTTAATCAAATTGACCAAAGTTATTCTGATTACATGAATATAAGTAATTGATTTATGAAGTAAATTAGTTTCATGTATGCTTGTTTGATTTCAATGAAGTTGCTTATGCTACATGCCAGTTGTTCAGGTGTGTGTGTTTTTGGCTATCACACAGGTCGTTTACTGCAGCAAGGAATGTATGGAAACTGCTTGGAAAAAATACCATTGCACACTATGTATGGGACCTTCCAGAGAGGATGAGTCCCATCCTTTGGGAATGTTACAAGTAGCATGGAGGTCTGTATGAAGCCAATTGTGTTGAAACTTTTCTCAAATCAATGTCCACAGCCGACTGCTTGTTCTTCTTGTAACGTGAAACTAAAGACTTTCTCATTATTTTAGGAACATTCATTTCCCCCCTGAATCCTGTAGTATAATGCTGTTGGCAAAAATGATCTGCATGGTAAAACAGGCAAGTATCTCTATTGTTGTAACTTACATTGTACAGTGATGGTCATGGTAAGAAATATTTGGTGAATTTTATTCCATATTCTAGTTTTAACCCTTTTCATACCATCATACCAAACCACTTGAAACTGCCTCTGATTCTAAATTATGGTTAACCAGAATAAATGAATATACACACACGAGGTGTGTCAAAAAAAGAAACAGGACTGAGGTCGCAAAAAAATATTTCAAATCCAAACTACAAACTATAAGTTTTCCCCTTTGAAACAATCCCACTCAAGTCTAACACATTTTTCCACCCTCTCTGCCATGTCTCCATGCACTCCTGGAAAGATTCTGCACAGTTCCGTGAACCTCCCCAGCATGTCTGGTTCAGTTTCAAGATGCTTGAGGATGCCCTGACACCTACATGCGCCGCTCATTTTGGTCATTGTTCAGCAGCTTCAGCACCATCCTCGCGCAAATCTTCCACATGCTCAAATCTTCAAGATATGTTCCAAACACTAGCATGTTTTGTTGATTATCATTTTCTGTTTACACTGTCCCCAAAGTCTTGTACCCATTAAAAAAAAAATCGTTAATGTAATTATTATTAATATATATCAATAATAACATATATATCAATAACAACAACAACAACAATAATGATAAAGAAATGAAATCATATTGGCAGTATCGGTAGAGGGTCGGATGCTATGCTTTGACGCATGGAGTTACAGCCCTTGTCATTCTGAGTTTAAATCCCGCTGAGGTTAACTTTGCCTTTCATCCTTACGGGGTCGATAAAATAAAGTACCAGTAATGCACTGGGTAATTACTGGCCTTGTGCCAAAAGTAGAAACAATTATTATTGATAAAGAAATTATTATTATTAGGGTGGTGGATTGGCAATATTGGTAGAGTGTCGTACAATATGCTTTGCAGCACAGTTATGGCCCTTTACGTTCTGAGTTCAGAACGTAATGCACTGGGGTCGATTTATATCGACTTTCCCCTCCCCTAAAATTGCTGGCCTTGTGCCTGCCTATATAAGAAATCATTATTATGTGGATTGGCAAAATCATACTGCTTTGCAGTATTCTTTCTGCTTGTCTGCATTCTGAGTTTAAACCCTGCCATGGTCAATTTTGTCTTTCATCCTTTCAGGGCCAATAAAATGAAATACCAGTTAAGTAATGGGGTTGATATAATCGGCTCTCCTCTTCCCTAAAATTGCTGGCCTTGTGCCAATGTTAGAAAGAATTATTAATGTATAGTGTGCATGGGCCTACTCTGAGCATGTGCCTGTAGGCTGGAGAGAACAAAGGGAGAGGGAACTTTCCTGTTATGCTTTTGGTGATCAGGGGTGATCTCAGATCTGTGGGTTTCCTAAATTGCCCCTGGGTAGTGCTCTCCCTTCCCTTTGGAGAATTCTGTTGGTATTAATTTGTTATTTGTTACTTGTTTTTTATTCTCTGTTTATTGTATTGTTTTCAGTTTTCTGCTTATAAAGAAATCATTAATAATTGTTTCTACTTTTGGTACAAGGCCAGCAATTATCCCAGTGTATTACTGGTACTTTATTTTATCGACCTATAAAGAAATCATTAATAATAATACTATGTTACTAATGTTTTATACAGGCTAATGATCCAGAAGCAGTATTGAAAGCATTTTCTCAGTTTACTAATTCAACTGTAAATGAAGAAGAACAGATTATGCATAAATTGCTCGGCCCACAGTTCAAAGTAAATCAACAATTTTAAAATTATCTTTTTATTGGTGTTTATTTCTACTTTTTTTAAAATTTCATTTTGAATCCGAATTCTACTGAGAACTTTATCTTTCATCTCCCCACTGTTGATTACCTAAGTACCTGTCATATTTGTTCTCTTATCTTTCATTTCTCCACTGTTGATTACCTAAGTACCTGTCATATTTGTTCCTTATCTTTCATTTCTCCACTGTTGATTACCTAAGTACCTGTCATATTTGTTCTCTTATGCAGGAACAGCTAGAAACATTTAGATCAATGGTTATGGTAACTTTGTATGATGAACATATTCCACAGGTATGTAATACTGGGAGTTTATTATTAACATTTGTTGGTTAATATTATTAAATAATGTGGCAGCTATATTTAAGTTTAAAATATGTATATGAAGGGTGCTACATATGGAGAGGATGTTAAGTTGGATCTAGGGAATGGTGTGAAGGGATTATTATATAATGTGGCAGGATTATTATATATAAAGTGATGCATACTAGACGTATGCTTCAATCCATGCACTTGGGAAGGCAGGTCTTCTGTATTACTGCATAGTGCCAGAGATCTCGATCCTGTGTCATTGCCTTAGAGAGGTGCAATCGTGCAAATCAGCTTTTATCACCTCATCCCAGGCCTTCCTAGGTCTTCATACTCTATAGCTTTGAGTGTCCCGCACCTTTTTAAACAGCTGTCCTTCATACGCATACATGTCCATACCAATGCAATCTCCCCTCCTGCACACTGCATCTGATCCTTCTTATGCTCAGTTTCTCTCTCAGTTCCTTTACACTTTGCCGTTCATGTATATTACTATTACACATCCATTAAAGCATGCAAGCTTCATTTCTTTCCAATCTTCATAGTCATTTTGAGAGAAAAGCCTTTTGCAGCTAGCAGTGGTAGTAGCTCCTTGAACTTTTTCCATCTCTGGCTGCTGTACTTTCAGAACACCCACTTCTATTGCTAATTTACACCCAGGTAGCAGGAGTTGTCTACTGCTTCTACAGAACCTTTCATGAATTTGACAGCACTTGTTTCTTGTGGTCATTTGCTGTTTACTGCTCCTGTGTGGCCACATGTAAAGCCTACATTCTTAGATAAACTGCCTGAGATCCCACTACATCTCTTGTGTACTCATAGCTTGCTTTTGGGACTGAGGATGGAATTTTTACCTATGCCTTCCTTTACACATTGAGCAAGGCCATTTTCCTGAGGGGATTTGGGTCCAATTTTCCCTGCTACTTATTAGGACCTTAATCTTTGTCAGGTTGACTTTAAGATTCTTTGATTCTAACCCATACTTCCAGATTTGGAATTTCTTCTCTAATTCTGCCATAGATGCATCATCTGCATAATGATTTAACACTTAAAACTGAATTTGTGGCAGAATTAGAGAAGAAATTCCAAATTTATATGCACGCGCGCGCGCACATACACACACACACACAGACTAAGAGAGAGATTACGAAAGTCACCAAATTTATTTTAGTGATCTCCAAAGCTCTCTCTCTCACACACATATATATATAGCAAAATTAGCATTAGATACAAAATCTCCGTGGTCATAATGTGACAAGTGGGTATATAGTTTTGACCCCTATCAACAGTACTGCTGATCCATTCAGGGTCACAGTGTCTGATAAGGTAGTTGAATACCTGTCTGGAGTATTTTACAAAAACGAAAATGAAGCAGAACTTACATGATGAGGACAAAATATGTATGTAATTAAATATAGGACATTTATGTTGAACAATGTCTTGACGAAAATGGTCAGTCAGACCCACGGAGACAAAAACAAACATATACATTTGTATGTGGATTATGTGTGTGTATAAAGTTGATGACAATTCTGGGACATATACATACAGAGTTGGTTGTTTGTGGTTCAAGCATAAATATACAAACACAAATATACATAGATACACTTGTGTATAATCCATTAACATAGCTTTGTTACAATTTGGTAAAGAAACTGAATATTACTTCTATGATCCCACACTGTATTGAGTGTGTTTTATGGCGTCAAAGCTGTGATGGGGTTGACAAATATAATTTCTGATATCACTGGAGGAAGCATCTGGGATTTTCTAAGAAAGAACTCTCTGGAGTGAATTCCCATTGTCTACTACTGGCTTATTCATTAAGCTAATGAAACATTCAGCATTAAACTAGATATAGATACTTATAGCGATGTGCATTGAACCAGTGAAAGTTATGTCTTGATAGCCGTTGACACATTCACAGCTTTGACATACATGAGGCATCTTATTTATTGATCCTGGGAGACAATGAAAACTAATTTAATGATAGCAGGATTTAAATTTGTAGCACATAAGCCATTGATTTTCTCATTAATTATCCAGTCTTCTCTTCAACTGAACTACTGTGTTAATGTATTGATAAATAAGAATAAAGTAAACTAAAATACAAATCCTGTTAGTTAGCTTGTAAAATCACTCTTTATTCCCAGCTTCTACAACTGTAAGCTAGTGAAAGACAATTTGCTTTTTCCTGTATAGATCAATATTCTTGGATTAGAAAATTAACTCTTAATGTCCTGTACCACATGAAACCACATAAGCAATACATTCTTGAAAAGTATGAAACAGCACTGTGATTATTTAACATTAAAAAAATTTAAAGTTTTTAGTTTACTCCAAATTTTCAAAACAATCTGTCCACTATTATGTATCAATGATTTGATCTCAGAAATCTTATGGTGGGTATCCAATACTATACTCACATCGTTAATGTGTTTAAAATGCCATAATATTTAAACATTAAAAACTTAACTAGTTGAGCACTCTATACTGGAGGATAGAGTGTAAATTATATTTTCTAAGAAGTGACAGTGACTTTGAAATTTCAGCTTGGTCACTTCATCTGTATTTTCTCGTGGCACCAGCACTACCACTTTACAATGTGTACTGGGTGTATTTTCTCATGGGACCAGCACTACCACTTTACAAAGTGTACTGGGTGTATTTTATCATGGCACCAGCACTACCACTTTACAAAGTGTACTGAGTGTATTTTATCATGGCACCAGCACTACCTCTTTACAATGTGTACTGAATGTATTTTATTCTGGCACTAGCACTACCACTTACAGACACTAATGGGTGTATTTTAACGTTGCACCACCACTCCACTTTACAATATGTACTGGGTGTATTTCCTCATAGCACGAGCATTACCACTTTAGTGTACTGAGTGTATTTTTTCATGGCACCAGCACTACTACGTTGCAATGTCTTCTGGGTGTATTTTATCATGGCACCATCACTACCACTTTACAATGTGTACTGTGTTTATTTTATCATGGCACCAGCACTACCACTTTACAGTGTGGACTGGGTGTAGTTTCTCATGACACCAGCACTTGCACTTTAAAATGTCTACCGAGTGTATTTTATTGTGGCACCAGCACTACTATTTTACAGACTCTACTGGGTGTATTTTCTCATGGCAGCATCAATAGAGAGGTTCTACCCAGTAAGACTGAAGAGTCCCCTCTACCTTTATATTGTTATTAATGTTTTATTTCACCACTTACTAATGTATGAGAATCCTTGATGATTAAGGCACAAGTAGTCCTAGTTTCAAAGCATAAAGAAGACTATTTTAATATATTGATACAATTAGTATCAGTCAAATACTGGAGGATTGATTAAATCAACCGTGCCTTCCGTTCAAATTTATGGCATTCTGCCTGTGATATTGATCATATCTTTATTGTAAGGAAACAAATTTACTGAAGTCACTTCTGTCCAATTTTTTCTGTATTTAGGGGAAATTTATTTGATTTTTTAAACTATTATTTGTAGTGATTGACTATTGTTATATTCATATGCATTAGGACACACATTTTATACTTTTTGTATCTTCCAGTGGTTTACTTATGAAGGATTTCAATCCCTGTTTGCTCTAATTGGACGTAATGGTCAAGGCATTGGTACGAGGTAAGTATTAAATTTTTAGTTAAATCGGTATCTCTTAAAATGATTGTGATAATTGTTTTTTTAACCATTTGATATCCCACTGCCTGAAGCTGCCTATAGTTTTATAATACATTTGATATCCCACTGACCTTCAGGTGGGTTGGATACCTGGCATAGGATCTCATGCTCTACTGAGTGCATTTTGTCGTAGCACCAACACAGGTAACTTTGTCATGTCCTTGACACAGCTGAAGAGTTCTTCCGACCCTTTATTTAGCAGGTTTCGCATGATTGGATACCCTTCCTATTACTAACCAATTATCAGAGTGTACTGAGAATGTTTATCATGTAGGTTACCAAGGGACGCTGTCATGTCTATGGCACAACTGAAGAGTTCTCCTGACCCTTTGTATGGCAAGGTTTATGTGACTCACACAGAAAATAATTCATATGTAATGAGAGTGAATGAGTGGTTAGACAGATAGATAGAGAGAAATAAAAGCACCCAGTACACTGTAAAGTGGTTGGTGTTAGGAAGGGTATCCAGCTGTAGAGAGCTTGTCAAACAAAAAGGTTGAGAGGGCCCTTCAATTGTGTTAAGAATAACCTCTTTAGTGCTGGTGCCATGATAAAAATGCACTTGGTAGAATGTGGAACCATATGTAAGCGTGATGTGAATCCCCAGCCTGACAGGAAGGTCAATGGCCCCACTTTTGTACAGACTCGTCCAACCCTTGCTAGCAAGGAAAGTAGACATTAAATGATGATGATGATTTCCCACATATTTCATAGTGAAACAGTTTTTCTCCAGTGTGTAAAGATTTCCCTCTAAAGAGAATGTTCTACAAATCTCACACTGAAATCTAGCAATATTTCTGTGTAATGATCTTTGTTTAGTAAATGCTTCATTAGGTAAACTAGCAGAAAAACCACCCGTCGGGTGGTTTTCTGCTAGCATGTGTAGTGTGCATATTGATATTATACGCAAGTATATATGCATGTAGATATGATCAAATAAAATCGTAATTGACAATATACACAGAAATTGAACGAAGACTGCGTTACACTCTCTTATGTAATCAGTAACGTAATCCATGATACATTAAAAAAAGACAATATTATATATATACTGCATTAGGAGAAAATTAGTGACGGAAATATATGAATGTTTATTTAAACGATCGTTAACCGGAAGCGTTGACATTTGAAAATTTTAAATAAGCTATAAAATATATTTAATCAACAGCTACGAAATTTAGTAGATAAATTATGTAATATTCATTCATTATTTATTCAAAGTAATCCAACTTATTTTACTAACTGGATTAAAAGAAATAAACCGTATGCAGTCCCACACTCCTTACTTTATTATAGTTTAGATTATTTCTTTTCTAGTTCTATCAGTGTATGGTGTCAAAATTGTGATGCTATGGACCTTCTTCCAGATGAACGGAATACTATTGATAATTTTATAGACCAGCTTTATGTTGACTTGGAGAGAGGTATGTATAACTGGAATAGCTTTATTTTCATGTACATAAAAGGTATGATTGGATTATCTAGTTTCTGAAACATTGCAAAATCTGATACTAGGCAAAATCATTTCTAGAATAAAATATATAACTGGTGTAATTGCTCCAATGCTGAGAAATCTTATAAACATATCAAATAGTCAAATATAGATTAAATCTGGGAAATGGCTTTCTTTACAATTGTTATCTTATTGTTTTGTCTGAAGTATTCAGGGAGCATAAGCAGTGAATTGGCAGATTTGTTAGAACTTCGGCTAGAATGCTTTGTAGTATTTGTTTCAACTCTCTGCTCTCTGGCTTCAAATCCTGCCGATATCAATTTCGCTTTTTATCCTTTCGAGGTCAATAAAAGAAGTACCAGTCTAGTACTGGGGTTGTTTCTACCTCTACATCTCTTACTCACTTCCTCTCTCTTATTTTATATCCTTCTCTGGAAGAATGGAGAGGGATGGGCACTGCTAGGCTTAAAATGCCCAAGAAACACAGTATGTCCTAACAACTCCATTAGGAGTTATGGAACCATACCATTCAGGAAGCAAATTTTTAAGTGTTCATGATGTCTATTGTGATTTTACTGCCTAAAACTTGAAACATGGTGGCCTGGATACTCACCCAATGTTGACATTCATATATAATAGACATCCTAAAGGTGTGGAGATAAATAACTTAAAAAAAAAAAAAAAGAAAGAAAAAGCTCCATTTGTGACTCAATAAGTTGGTCTTTTCTTAAGTTATGTAATTGTTTCAAATATCAACTTAATATTGGTTATTTTCAAAAACATTTGAAATATATAGGTGGTATCTTTCATTAGAAATATAATTGTTTCTACTTTTTGGCACAAGGCCAGCAATTACCCATTACTGGTACTTTATTTTATCGACCCCGTAAGGATGAAAGGCAAAGTTAACCTCGGCGGGATTTGAACTCAGAATGGCAAGGGCCGTAACTCTATGCATCAAAGCATGGCGTCCGACCCTCTACCGATACTGCCAATCCACCATGAAATGGTTAAAGTAAAAAATTATTATTTTCTTTAATAGAATCTGGAACATTCTTAAACTGCGAAGGATCTGGTCTTTACTCAATGCAGAGTTGTTGTAAGTATTCACTTGACTTTCCTTTAGGCTGACAATTCTTTTTGTCTACTGTGTATACTGAGTCTATTTCTCATTTTTATAACTTAATATTCTGTTCTCCAGATGTTTTATGTACATTTTCTCATATTAGCATGAATGGGATATTTGCTAATTTTCAATTCAATTCAATATATTTGGCAGAAAATAAAACATAGATGCTTCAGATGCCATGTAAGGAGGGGAGGGGGGCAAAATTTACACAGTCGGAAACACAGTGGTCCAACACCAGTCCAATTTCGCCTTGAACTGATGCGTGGTTGGCGCGTTGACTACTTCTTCTGGAAACCGATTCCTGGGTCCAGAGATGCGGATCGAGAAAGCAGCTTTCCGTCTATTTAGGCGAAAGCGGCGGTGAAACAGCTTTTTGTCATGTCCGCGTAGACCCCTTTCACGTGCTGGAGTGAATAGGAGATCGTAATGGCCATTGAAGAGATTGTAAGCCAAAATGAAATCGCCTCGTAGCCGTCGACGCTCCAAGGAGAAGAGGTTCAGCTTCTGCAGCCGGCTTTCGTAGGGCAGCTCACGAAGACCCTGTACCATTCGAGTCGCTAGTCATTGAACTCTCTCCAAGTGATGGATATCGCGGATGAGACATGGGTTTGATGCTTGGATGCCATATTTTAGGTGCGGTCTCACGAGGGCGACATAGCGAAGCCTGAAAATTTCTGGAGTGAGTTTGGCAAAAGAGCCTCGAATAAGAAAAAGAGAGCTCCTTGCCTTGTTTGTAGCTTGAATGCAATGTTTTGATGGTTTGAAGGACGAGTTGACCATCAGACCAAGATCTTTAGTCTCCTCAGCCTCCTTCAAAGGAGCAGTGCCACCGTTGAAGGTAAGAGTTGAGTTATAAGGTGTACCCACTGCCATATGGCAACACTTATCGACATTGAGGTATAAATTCCAGTCAATGAACCAATTCCAGGCGTGCTGGAGGCTGGACTTGAGATTGTCGATCTCGTTCCTACGGGCTACCATTTTCACATCATCTGCAAATAGGAGCACGTTTCCAGCATGTCGTTGATGTATAGAAGGAAGAGAATTGGGCCCAACACAGAGCCCTGGGGAACGCCACTACCTACACCCACCCCCGATGACAGACTGCCATTGATCCAAACTCTGCAAGTACGACCCTCAAGAAATGATCCAATCCACTTTATAATCGAGTGATGGAGACCATAGTTGCTGAGCTTATACAGGAGCAGGCGGTGGTTGACAGAGTCAAAGGCTTTGGTGAAGTCGAGAAAGATAATATCAGCCGCATCTCCATCGTCCACTATCCTCGTCACCCATTCTTCCATCACGAGTAAATTTGTGAGACAGGAACATTTCGGGATGAAACCGTGTTGAGATGGCAGTGAAAGACGCAAGATGAGCCATAATTGCCCGCTTGATTAGAGATTCCAAGGCCTTACAGACAATTGCGGTGAGGCTACGGGTCTGTAGTTCCCCGTGTCTTCTTTGTCGCCTTTTTTAAAGATAGGGCAAATTGTAGCTACTTTCCAGTCGACAGGAACAACTCCGGTAGCCAATGATAGGTTGAATAGTGTGGCTAGATGTAGACCGTCTGGACCATGCCCCTTATTCACATATAAGGACAAAAGCAACTTTTCCACCTCGTCCGGTCTGACGGTGGTTGGCTGCATTGGTGGGCCGATCATGTTTAGATTTGGAGGTTCTCTGCCATCGTCCTCTTTGAAGATATTTGCGAAAACATCTGCAAAAAGAGAAGCTTGTTGGTCAGCGTGTTCAATACCTGCACCTTTGGGGTTTCTGAGAGTGACAATTTGGTTATTCAGTTTTTGATTTCTCTGCACGTGAGCATAAAAGCGCTTTGGATTACGACTGGCATCATTTGAAAGTTCCCTTTCAAAATTTTGCCTTCCAATTCTGGAAATATGCTCGACATGATTTTGCTGCTTTCTGTAGACTTCAAATGCCATCGCAGACATGGTCTCTTGATAGTGCCCCCAAGCAGCATTTCTTAACTTCCGTTCGCTTTTAATTGTCTTTGTTATCCAGGGTTTGTGTTTCTTGCGTTTTGGCGTTCTCAGCGGCACTGCCATTTCTGTTAGCCCAAGTAGAATTTCCTTTATTTCTCGCCACAAAGTTTCAACAGACTGATTTTCAGTTAGGCTGCGCCAATTTATCTCGTCGGAGGCCATTTTGATAAGATCATGATTCATAGCAGCAAATATTCTTCTTGGCTGATTCGGAATGGGAGGCGGTGGAAGCAAAGTATGCATGCTAAAGCTCAGTGCTGCATGATCGCTTTTCCCAAGTAGAGACAGAACTTGCAGAGACGATACGGATCTAGGATAACAGGAGAAGATAAGGTCTAGTAACGAAGGTCGTTGACCACTTCGAGCCCTTGTCGGTTTTGTAACATGCTGGCAGATGAAACATTCTTCCGTCGTATCGAGCAATAGTTGGTCGAAGTTATTGTTGGACATGCACACATTTGAGTTCCAGTCTATAGTCGGGGCATTAAAATCCCCGAGTATAAGACAGTCATTTGGACATCTTGTGACAGCTTTCATTGTATTAATGAGACTCTGATCTTCATCTGTTGTAGAACTAGGACTGCGATAGATGGAAAAAACGGGAATAGTTTCTCCACCCACATTAAGACTGCAAAGAACAGCATCAAAGTTCTCCGAAAGTACGGTGTTCGGTGGTAGAGGCTGACGGGATGGTTTGAGCGATGATCTTGCATAAACGATAACTCCCCCACCTTTTCATTGAGATCTATCACATCGGAATTTGAACATTCACTAATTGCTAGAGGCATCTTGTTTTTTATTTAAAGGTAAATGTGGAACCTGTTAGCTGGTTTGAGCATTACAAAACCATTGTTTTGTGCCCAAGGCATAGCTAGCTGAAATAAAGTGTTAACTCCTGACCATAAGGTCTAATTCAGAAGTTTCAGATTCATGGAATCAACAGGGCTATTACGCTCTGGAGGAGAGGCACAGCGGGTCAAAAGTGAGGGTTGGGTGGGGGCGTGGTTTCCACCAGTAATACAACTGATAGGCTGCTATTTATTTTTTTTTCTTCATCAAAATGAATAAATATGCATAAGTGGGATATGTGAATAAGTACATTTTCCATTTCATATTTTATTTTTTTCCACTTTTACTTTTGATAAATTCTTTTTTTTTTCTCTTTTATTGATTTTCAATTATACCATAAATATTAAAACAGGGACAAATTACCAAGATTAAGGAAAATATTAGTCACAAAGAGTTGATCTGCCGTAAGCCCTAGAAAAGTTGCTTACAGTCTTCATGTTTGAGACATCTGGTCTAATACAAATCCCTTTCTTTCATAATTCACAGGTAATCACAGCTGTGTGCCTAATGCAGAAGTTCAGTTTCCTCATAATTGCCATAAATTAAGAGTTGTGGCTCTAGAAGACATTGTACCAGGAGAGGTGAGTCTGCATTCCCTTTAACATCTCTTTCCATGAGTATTTTTCTAAATTTCTTTTTATGCCATCAATTAGCTGACTTTTGTTGCAAATTTGGAAATTTCTAATCATCATCGTTGTCTTTACGCCTGTTTTTCCATGCTTTCATGACTTAGTAATAATTTGTACTGGAGAGGTTTCATCTATTTCCATTCTTTTCTATTCAAAGTTCAAATCATTTCTGCTTTAACTTTGACTGGGAGAAGGATGGGTAATATTAATCAAACCTACTTATCCCTTGAAGATTTTCTGCCAAAATGTAAAACTTCTCTGTACTATCCATTGCTTGCTGTTTCCTAGCAACACATCTATATTTCTATGCTATCATGTTGTTTATGCTTCTACATTTTATGTTTGGAAAAATTGTTCGTGATGAGAGGCGTTTGTGAACCGAGGTTCCACTGTATTTAAAATGATAATAATTTCTGTGGCTGAATAACGTTTACTATGTAAAAAATGGAACATATGAATAAGATGTGGTCCTTTGATCTATCTTGGAGTGCAGTAACTCTGAATAAGTGAAAGCGCTAGGAAATGTTTCATAAATTCAATTTGTGTATAGTATATCTCCAAGGTTTTTTCAGAACCATTTTACATCTTGTCAAATCAATATAAATCTGTTTATATATATATAAAGTCTTTATTTAACGTCTTCTTATCCATCTAACCCATGCAAGCATTGAAAATAGATGTTAAACGGTGATGATGATTATGATTTCCCTGATTATATATGTATATATATATATATAGTAAAGTGTTAGTGCTCAATGGCTGAGCTGTTGCTGTTTCTACGGTTCTGGGACAGCATTCCTCACCATATGAGATGTCATCTGGTGTACCACAGGGATCTGTTCTTGGCCCCCTTTTGTTTGTGGCATATATTAATGACATAGATGCCAACTTAAAGAATGCCACAGTACTAAAGTACACAGATGACATCAAGCTGTACCTTGAGATAAAAAGGACAGATCCTGAACACTATAGATCTTGCTTGCAGTCTGACCTGGACACAATGCAACAATGGATCTCAGACTGGCAACTCAAGCTGGCTGTGGACAAGTGCACCACCATGCATTTTGGGAGTAAAAACCCAGCATCCACATACTCCCTCCACAGCACTAATATCAAGAAGTCTTCCTGTGAACGTGACCTTGGCATTACGGTCAGCAGCGATTTGCGTTGGACGAAGCACGTCTCTAAAATTGTCAAGAGAGCCGAGGGTGTCTTAACAGAGACCTTTGTCAGCTCCTCTCCAGCTATCTATTCAAGGCTATGGTGTGGCCACACTTAGAATTTGTATCACCAGTCTGGAACCCCTATCTTGTTCAGAACATTGACCGCCTGGAAACTGTTCAAAGACGTGCAACCAAGCGAATACCCTCCATCAGGCATCTACCATACTCTGAGCGCCTTGCTTCCCTGGGCATGGATACATTGAAGCTCCGACGCCTGGCAACTGACTTGGTAAACACCCACAAAATTAACCATCTTGCCAACAACAACCCTGAGTACCTTTTTGATTTCCATGCGTCTATCACACGTGGGCATACCCACAAAGTCAGAAAACAGTACAGTTCCCATGACTTTCGGAAACATTCTTTCACGCTCAGAGTTGCTGAAGTATGGAACAAACTACCTGCATCAGTTGTTAGCTGTCGAGACACTGCATCCTTTAAGGCCTCCCGACATTCGCCAACACTACACCTAATGTTCCCCCTCCATACACGCATGTATATCATGACTCATACACTATTCACTTCCCTGACATTTGTGTATTATTCTATGTACTACACATGCACCTTTGACGAGTTGTAGTGCACCTGAGCACTTTACACAAGTATTATATGGTCAAAATGGCAAGAGCTCAGCCGTCGGGCACTAACTCATTACAATACCTACACTCTACTTTCCAATGGTCTTACTAGTCTAAACTGGTAACTATACCAGCATGGAAAATGATGATATTTCATGTTTTCTTCGTAGAAGCAATTCATTGTTTGTTGTGTTTATGAATTAGCAGCAAAATATTGACACAAATAATTATATATTTCTCCAGGAGATCTGTATCAGTTATTTGGATGGCTGTATGTTAGAAAGAAGTCGTCATAGCAGACAAAAACACTTAAGGTATCTTTCATTTTATGATTCTAATTCTTCTTTACGTAAATGTTTTCTGTTAAATTCATTTTGTTTAAACCAATTAAAAGTATTTAAAAAATACTAAAAAAGGCCAGCAATTACTGGTGCTTTATTTTATTGACCCCATAAGGATGAAAGGCAAAGTTAACCTCGGCGGAATTTGAACTCAGAATGTAAAGGGCCATAATGCTATGTTGCAAAGCATGGTGTCTGACGCTCTACCGATACTGCCTTAATTAGATTAATGAGGCAAAACTTGTGTTGTAAATAATGTATTAATTAAAGTACCAGCTTATTGGTACTTTAATTAATTTGTACACTGTTACTTTGTCTTACTTTATCTAAGTGGGGAATGTATGATAGGCAGGTTTCTTATAGCTGGATGTCCTCCCTAACAAAAAGGTTGGGAAGACTAGTTGACTGTGTCAAAGACATGATACCCTCTCTAGTGCCGCAATAAAATGTACTCGGTAGAGCACAGGAATATGTGTAAGCAAGATGTTTGTCCATCTGAGCACTCAGTAGAGTGTGGTAAAGCAAAATAAAGCATTTAATCTTCTGCCAAATATCTGCCTTTATCGGATTTGCTTAGAACTTGGCATTTCTTACCATTGATGAAATCCAACATTTGAAATGAGTTCATTATAAATAATAGTTGAAAATTGGGCAAAGTACCACTGGAGATGGAAATAAATGAATAGAGGCGTTTGGGAAAGATGTGGGGGTTCGTTTCCTCGCTCCACTGTTTTCCATCTTCAGGGATACTTTACATAATATTCTCAACTATTATCTATAGTGATTGGCTATTATGATGGTCATTTGTGTTGGGATGCACACTTCTCAGATGTCAACATTTTTTCTTTTTTGGTTTAACAGTTGAAATAAATTTAATTTCTATTTTCAGAGATAATTACCTGTTTAATTGTAAATGTGTAAAATGCCAGTCTCAGTGTGATGAACAAGATGTTACATCTAGTGAAGAAGACGATGATGAGGTGGAAGAGGAAGATATGGAAGCTGAAGTCACGTAAATCTCATAGGGAACTTTTCTTTCACACAAGTTCTCTCCATGTTTAGCCTTTACCTTTTACAGGACCCTCTTTCTCATGCTCCTCTCACATCTCATTATAGGGAACTTTTCTTTCACCTGAGCTCTCTTCACGCTTAGTCCTAACATTTCTCTGGCCCTTCTCCCTTCAAATATCATTGAAGAGAACTTTTCTTTTGGATAAGCTCTGTTCAGTCATGAGATTGTCTGACCCCCCCACTTCCATTGATTCTCTTGTACACAAAACACTAAATAACAAACCTACTTTATATTCCTATATATATTCTTTTTCATTGGAAAATTGATGGACTCACAAATAATGGACTTGTGAAATAAATTAGTTTCTGTTAACTGTGAGAATAGTTTTGCCTTTCACGATCAGTTCTCAGGGTTTTGATCAGCCTTACTTTAAGAATAAGTTCTGCTAGTTCAGTCTTGTTGAACCAGTTTCTTATTGATCTTTCTCAACTGACTTTGAGGAAAAATATTTTACCAAACCAGTTATTATTTAATCCTGTCTTTTCTCCAGAGTTGTCTCTAGAATAATGATAATCATCACCATCGTTTGACATCCCATTTCCCTGCTAGCAAGGGTTAGATATGTCAGGCTGGTCAGTGCTTAAATGAGCCTTCAACTTTTAGATGAGCTAATATGGCACCAACACTAAGGAAGTTGTCATGTCTTTGGCATAGCTGAAGGATTTCCCCGATCATACCTATAGCACAACTGAAGAGTCCTAACCCTTTGTTTGGCAGGTTTTCTACGACTGGGTGTCCTTCCTATATCCAACCACTTTATAGTGTACTAGGGGATTATTTATCTGAAAAGTCTTTTATAAAAATATTTTACCAAGTTAGTTACTCAGTTTAAAAATATTTTATCTCTCCTCTTTTCCTGGAAAATGTTTTTATTGTGCAGATCAAAAGCATTCCAACTGAAATCATCCTGTTTTTTTTTTAGTCAATTAAATCTCAGATTGCATTAGCTAATATATCCTTCCATTTTTTTTAGATTCAGGCTGCTACCTCTAGCATGTTCAGTAACCATGTAGAGGCTTCCCTCGAGATAAATTGGGCTAAATACATAGTTTTGAAACCTATTGGCTTCAACTTTACTCTCTATCCAATTGGGGTAAACAACATACCAGCAATACACTGGTGTCAGTTCAATTGCACATTCCTTCTGTGAATAATAATCAGCTATGTGCTTTGGTTTTGATCTTCAGATGAGACCAAATCTCTCAATTAACCCCTTTGTTAGTGTATTTCTAATTAAATACACTATTTCATTTAATTAATGAAGAATTTGAAGTGATTTACTCAAATTATTTCATTAAGATGATATTTGCAAATTTTGTTGAAAGGTTTTCATTCCAAGGTATATTCTTGTTTTGTAAACCTCAAAAAGGCATATGACCGCATTCCTAGGGACCTGTTCTGCAGGAGGATGGGATAGATGGTCAGCTTCTTGGTGCCCTGATATTTATACGAATGCCTGAGTATTTGGATAAATGGTACCAAATCAAAACCATTCTATGTGGGAGTCGGACTCCATGAAGGGAGCTTACTGTCACCTCTCCTGTTCATTATTTTCATGTGCAGCATGGCTAGAATAAAAATCAGTGTTGCGAAAACAGACATTTGTCCTCTCAAGGAAGCCTGCGCATTGCATTATCCCCACGACCCTCTCAGGAATAAGTGAGCGAAGAAGATGGTTTTCATAGGAACCTTTTAAAATAGGCAGGTTGGTATGAAAAGGGTGAAATAAAGTCTTTTGGAAATGCATGAATATTATATTATAAAAAAAAAAAAATCCAATATTAATTTAAGGGTTACATTTCTGATACGTGTCATAGAGTAGAAGATAAGTTTCAGGTAGCTTAAGTCTGAAATAATTTCATTTGTGTCTTATGCACTTCAAAAAGAAAATGTGGACATAATATATTTTTCCACTGTTTGCAAAACTAAAGCCTTAACAATATCATCATTAAGGCATAACAGTATCATCATCGTCGTTTTTACATTCGTTTGCATGTCATGAAATACATTGCAGTATTTTACTATGGTCCTCTATGTTTCAAATCCTACCAAGGTCAACTTTGTCTTTCATCAAAATTAATTGAAATGTTTATTTTATGAACATCCCTACAAGTACATATTCTACATATGTTTATTTCAAAACATGAAAAATTGAATCAACAGTATCCATTATTATATAGCTAAGGAATTTATAAATAAATAAATAAAAGATGTTGACTATCAAATTCATTTATTTTTTAATTATATTTTCCCAACCTATTTACAATACTTTTTGTTTTTTTTTCTCATTCTGTTTTGGTGATTATAATCATTTATCAAAACAGACTGGATATGAATGTTAAGAACAACATGCTATCCTTGGTAGTTATTGTCTAGTCCATTAATTAATTATGTAAATTATTACATCATTTAGGCCCAAGCATAGTTTCAGGTCGCACAATTTCATCAAATTGTTCTTCTTTCAAAAAATTTAGTTTTAATGCTGCCTCTTTTAATGTAGTTCCTTCTTGGTGAGCTAGTTTGGCTATTTTCGCCGCTCTGTCATAGCCGATGTGGGGATTTAGGGCAGTAACCAGCATAAGGGATTCATTAAGATTGGATTGCAGGCGTTTCCTGTTTGGTTGGATATCTTTAACACAGTGGTCAGTGAAGGAAATGCATGCATCTCCAATGAGTCTAATTGATTGTAGGACATTACGTACAATGAGAGGCTTGAAAACATTCAGCTCAAAATGGCCATTTGCACCACCAACAGTAACTGCAACTTGGTTACCCATAACCTGGGCTGCCACCATTGTGATGGCTTCACACTGAGTAGGGTTAATTTTACCTGCAAATAAAGAATACAGCAACAATTTTAGCAAGTATTCTAGAGTGAATTTGCAAATTTCATTTGTATTATCTTGTAAGTAGATTTAGTCACTAACTGCCAACTATCTTCTATTAAATTCACCACCGCACCTCTGTAATTTATGTGAATACATAATTATAATCCAATGTTTATGGGAGGGTTTAGCAGTATAGTGGCAAACTCTGATTACAAAAACAACCAATTTCATGACTAGGTCACCAATAAAATACTATATTGCGAGACAGAAACAGAAGATAATGATTTCGATTGAAGCATAAGATGAACAAATTGTGGGGAGAGGGAAAATCGATTATATCAACCTCCAGTACTTTACTGGTATTCTATTTTATCAACCTCACAAGGATGAATATGTTGACTGTAGTGGAATTTGAACTCAGAATGTAATGAGCCAGAACAAATACTGCTAAACATTTATCTGACAATCTAACAACTCTGCCAACCCACTGCCCCTAGATAATTAGTTGTGGGTAAATTAACATGGAGAGAGATGGGTTCCATCTGGTTTAAATGCTCAAAACACTCAGTGCTCCTACAACTCAGTTTTGGGACCTATGAAGGGAAATTTACAATAATATCAATTCATAATTCAAAAAACCTATTTAAAATTACATACCATCTTCACTGTAAATTTGAAATCTACTACTAGCAGCAGACAATTGTGCCTTGCAATCTTTACTCATGTCACTTTATTCTGAATTAAAATCCTACCAGTTTTGATTTTGTCTCATCCTTACAAAAATCTATAAAAATATGTACCACTCAGGTACCAAGGTTGATTAAACTGACCTTCTCCCATCAAATATGGAGTACTAAAGTTAAAAATATTACAGGTCTTTTAAGGCTTAACAGAATCGTCATTCCATGCTTGCATGGCAGATGAAATACATTTCTGTGTTTTAAATCCCACCAAGTTCAACTTTGTTTTTCATCTTTACAGGGTTGATAGAATAAAGTACCAATTAAGTACAGTTGTATCCCCCCCCCCCCCCCAAAAAAAAACCAAAACATTCTTTCTATAAACACGGTGGATTGACAGAATGTTTACCAAATGCTTTGTGGCATTTAGATATGGCCTTTTATGTTTTGAGTTTAAATCCTGCTGAAGTCAACTTTGCCTTTCATTCTTAGTCGATAAAATAAAGTAGTGGGGTTAGTTTAATTGTCTTTCCCTGGCAAAATTGCTGGCTTTGAGCATATATTAGAAACAATTTATTACTATAACAAGAACAATTACCTTATGTAACATCTTATTTATCCAGTTCTATCCTATTTTATATTTCAAAATTTATTTATCAACCATTTCAAGTGAATTACACTGCCAGAGTGTTTCAATTTATTTTGAAAATAAAAAAAATTTGAGGAAGTTAATTATTTTATTAATTTTTTCACTAGTAAGTTGATGTTTGGAACATTACTTAAATAAAATTATGCTGGAAGTTTTTAATATTAAGTACAAAGATTTTTAAATTGGCTGTTTTGTATCATAAAACTTGGGTGGTTTTGAACAGGTTGGTATCGAAAGAGTTTAATGTTTGCAGAGTTAAACAAAAAAAATCAGTCAGATGAAGCCCCCTTTTCTCTCTTCAAGTTATCCACTCATGAGGATTCTGTTGTAGAGCATGCAGAATAGACAGTAGCAATGGGAACACAGTGCCATGTACTGTTAATCAATATTTTCTAGTGTGTGATATTTATAAACAAGCTCTGTTAGTTACTTTCTTTATACATATTCAGTGGAACGTTGGTTCCTAAGGCTGTTTGTAAACTGAAACTATTTTCCCCATACAAAATGTTGAGAAAGAAATACAGTGAGAAAGAGACTGTGTAAAAGAAAGATATCACCATAGTAACTAACTACACAAGTGAAACTTTCCCGCCAATACTCCAAGCATTGCTGCTGGCTTGTGTTGAGACGTTTTGTGTTAGTGATGAGAGGCATTCATGAACCGAGGTTCCACTGTATTAGTGTAATGTGCCAGAAAATTGGCAAATTTTCAAGTTACCAGTTGTGTACAAAAATCATTGTCAATGCTAGCGTAGAACAAATGATAGTCCTATGAAAGCCTTGTTAACCCTTTCGTTAACATATTTCTAATGGAAGACATTGCTTATATTCAAATAATTTTGAAAATAATCCAGAATTTAGTAATATAACTTTCTCATTAAGTTGGTGTTTGGAACATAACAACAGTTCTTACATAACATTATGAGAGAAGGTTTTCAAATAAATATAAACAGTTTTGTATCATAGAAACAGATTTCAGGTGGTTTTGTATCAAAAGGGTTATGGCTACATTGAAGTAACTATAGTGAGACATGAACTCACCCATTCATTTAACATCCATCTCCTGTTAACAAGGGTTGGATGGGACTTCACAAGCAGAGCTACTAACCTCTCAGATGGGCTGGAGGCTACATTTCACTTACATACATTCCTGTGCTCTACAGAGTCCATTTTTATCATGGTACCAGTTCTGACACAACTGAAGAGTCCTGACTATTTGATTGACAGGTTTTCTATGGCTGGATGCCCTTATCACCAATCCCACATACCTCTCATAATAAGAAAAAAAGAAGATAAAACATTAAAGAAAATTAATACGTCAACTCACCTGGCATGATACTACTGCCTGGTTCATTTTCAGGAAGGATTAACTCACCAAAACCACACCGAGGCCCAGAAGCAAGGAAGCGAAGGTCATTACCAATTTTCATTAAACTGCATGCTACAACATTTAATGCTCCATGCACTTCCACAAGTGCATCGTGAGCTGCAAGTGCTTCAAATTTATTAGGAGCTGATAGGAAAGGAAGCCCTAAAATAAAAATATACTCACATTTAATTAACAGTACAGTGCATAATAATAATAATAATAATAATGAAATTATTGTGTACAGTGCTCAGGTGCACTACAACTCATCAAAGGTGCATGTATAGTACATAGAATAATGTACAAATGTCAGGAAAATAAACAGTGTATGAGTCATGATATAATAACAATAACGAAATATTGTGCACAGTGCCCAGGTGCACCACAACTCATCAAAAAAGTGCATGTACAGTACATAGGGCAATGCACAAACATCAGTAAAATGAACAGTGCACGAGTCATGATACACACGTGTGCATGTGTATGGTAGGGGTACATCAGGTGTAGTTTTGGCGTATTTTGGGAAGCATGAGTGTCTTAAAAGATGCAGTGTCTCGGCAGCTAACAATTGACGCAGGCAGTTTGTTCCAAGCTTCAGCAACTCTGAGCGTGAAAAAATGTCTACGAAAGTCATGGGAGCTGTGCTGTTTTCTGATCTTGTAGGCATGTCCACGTGTGTTAGACACATGGAGATCAAAGAGGTGCTCAGGGCTGCAATTGGCGAGATGGTTAAAAACTTTGTGGGTATTCACCAAGTCCATTGCCAGACGTCGGAGCTTCAATGAATCCATGCCCAGGGAAGCAAGGCGTTCAGAGTATGGTAGGTGTCTGATGGAGGGTATGCGCTTGGTTGCACGTCTCTGAACAGTTTCCAGGAGGTCAATGTTCCGAGCAAGATAGGGGTTCCAGACTGATGATGCGAATTCCAAGTGTGGTCGCACCATAGCTGTATACAGTTTTAAATAGATGGCTGGAGAGCGGCTAACAAAGGTCTTGCTGAGTGATGCCAAGACACCCTCGGCCTTCTTGACAATCTTAGAGACATGCTTTGTCCAACGCAAATCGTTGCTGACAGTAATGCCCAGGTCACGTTCATAATTAGTATATCATTTAAAATGTTTTTTTCCAAATAAACTGAGTTAACCCACTACTATATTTTAAATGAAATACTATGCCTGTGTTTCATTAGTAAGCTGATATTTAGAACATTACTTAACAAAAATGTCTAAAATAAAATATTAATGGAAGGTTTTAATATAAGGATAAACATTTTAAAATTAGCAGATTTGTATTGTAATCCAGGGCAGTCTCAGGCGAGAAACTACCATGTGTATCAATAAATTCGGAATTATTGATAAAGATAAGTATATATAAATGATTAAGAAGGTCGCTTTGCAATCATTAGGTCCCTGGATCAATCCCACTGACATTTTGGGCAAGAGTCATTTACCATAATCGTCAGCCAACTCATACTTTGTAAGTGAAATTGGGTAGACGGAAGCTGTATAGAAGCCTCACAAATGAACTGTATCTGCAATTCAAGGGTCCAGCTTTGTCATAGTCTCATTCTGAATCACCATATGAATTACATTTAGGGCACAATCTGTGGAATGCTCAACCACTTACTTTCACGAGCAGGAGTTCCATTGATTGAATAACTGGAACACTCATTGTCAAAACCAACAGAGCTTCATTCCAACTGGTTGGTTCATATAAGAACATGTTTTCAATCTTGTTATTTTATTGATTTCAGTTGAATATATATCTTATTCCTTTAGTCATTACAACCATTGAGATATCCAGTACATTTCTGAAAGTTACAATCCTCTTAAATTCAATATTAAATTACCATATATATATTCACAAATAAGTTGCACTTCCATTTTACAGGCAATATTTACAATGTGTTGTCGTTGTTGCCATTACCACCACCACAGTTTTGTGTCTATTTTCCATGCTTGCATGGGTAAGACAGATTGCCATGTCTTGCTTGTATGCTCTATTTTTGGTTTAGTTTCTACAGCTGGATGCCCTTCTTAACATCGACTAATTTATAGTGTGTACTGGGAACATTTTATCATGAGTCTGTATATTTTTAGACGAGATCCAGTAGATAAGTTGTATGCTGGTTTTACACATATTTTTTAGGGAAAATGTGCTATTTACGTATATGCCAAGGAAGGTGGAAAATATTTGATTAATAAGCTAATAAGAAATATAATAATGTTTTTTTAAAAAAAACTCTACCTGTAATCTCAGCAATAATAGAAGCTATTTTTTCTGCAAATCCAATTCTTGTGTTTATTCCAGTACCAACTGCTGTTCCACCTTGTTAAAATGATAAAATTACAGATTTAAAAATAGAAAAAGTTTTATATGTTATCTTAGTAATCAATTCAAAATAGATTTAAAATTCATTAAATGCTTGCTTTATCACTCCTTCACTTCTGGCATGAAAATACATCCTCAAAAAAATTATTTGAAATATACTAAATTATCCAAGTAAGCCACGAGATTCTAACTTAGAATGCAAAGATCCAGAACAAACACCACAAGGCATCTTCTTCAACACTAGCAATTTTGCCAATCCACTGCCTTGCAATTGTAGTATTTTATTTTACTGATGTTAACAAATGAGAAAGGCCTATTAGATATAGAGACTGAAAATATAATGAGATGGTCATATCTGGACCACTTTTGATCAGAGCTGACTTGGGTTTAAAGAATAGGAAGAAGCAGTAGACAGCTAATCATCATCATCATTTAACATCTGCAGGTGGCTGCTTCTTGATTACATACGACCCTTCAATCTACAGAGTGTACTCGACACATCTGAAGAGTCCTCTCAACCTTTTGTTTGGCATGTTTTGTATAGCTCAATACCCTTCCTATCACCAACCAATTTACAAGCTGTACTGGCTACATTTTTGCAACACCAACATTAGAAATTCTATGTTACTTAAGGGTTTTCTCAACCTTTTTGGCATGGTTTCTACAGCTGAAAGCCTTTTTAACACCAACCACATTACATAGAGTACTGGGTGTATTTTATTGTGGCACCAACACCAGGGAGGTTGTCAGTTATAGACTTGACTGAAGAGCCCTCCCTAACCTATGGTTTGGGGATGGGGGAAAATGTTCAGATATTAAATGACAAAAACAAAAATGAAACCTGTAATTTGAGCTAGTGAAATTTATAGAGATCTATAACTAACCTATGGCAAGCTGATATAATCTTGGCATCGTTGATTTTATGCGATCAATTCCATTGGAGAGTTGGTGTACATAGCCACTAAACTCTTGTCCAAGTGTTAAGGGAACTGCATCCTACAAAATAATGTTTCAGCATTAAGAATAATAATACAAAATGTGTATTACCTCTCTCCCTTCAATATAAACAGGGGAAGGATAATGAATACAAAATATCTGTGTATACCTCTCTCCCCTCAATATAAACAGAGGAGAAATAATTGTTTCTACTTTACACAAGGCCAGCAATTACCCAGTGCATTACTGGTACTTTATTTTATCGACCCTGTAAGGATGAAAGGCAAAGTCAACCTCGGCGGAATTTGAACTCAGATTTGAAAACAGAGGAGAAATAATGGATGTAAAACAGTAAAGATACAAAATGTGTGGAAATAATTGCTCAAATGACAATAGCAGGAAAGTGCAGAGAGGGAAATCATCATCATCACCACCATTTCCATTCTTGCATGGGTTGTGTGCCAGTCTTCTCCACCAATCAGGTATCCACTAATGATTGTCAATTCTTCGATGTTGTCTGTCCATTTTGTTCTCTCTTAATCTCTCCCCACTCCCACCACTCCACAGTTTCTTGTAGAATGTTTACAAGACCACTGGATTGTGTTACATGGCAGCCATACCATCTTACCATCATCATCATTGTACATCCATTGTTCCACACTTGCATGGGTTGGTTGGGTCCTTCTCAGCACAGCATCTCCCCACTCATCGCGATCCTTTGTCATCTCTACTGTTGAGTTGCAGTAATTTGAGATCTGTTCCCACCAATGCCATCCAGGTCTTCTAGTGCAGCTTCCTTCCACTGAGCAATCATCATCCATATGCATCACATGTCCATACCAGTGCAGTCTTCTCTCCTGCACACTACATTTGATTTCTCTTATACTCTCTCAGTTCATCCATGCCTAGTCATTCACACACATTAACATATATGTATTTATATGAACTGTAAATACATATAAATGTATAATCCATGAGAAGTTGTAGTAGCAGTTATTATTTTTCCATATTGGAATGAGATGGAGAAGTTGTTATGGTGGTCTGAGACTAGACAACCTGGGGCAAGGGGACACAATGTCTTGTTCATATGTTCCATTTTTGGCATGGTTTCCACAGTTGGATGCCTTTCTTAATGCCAACCAATTTACAGAGTGTATTTGGTGCATTTTATCATGGTACCAAAACTACTACTTTTTAGGGTATAGTATGGCCATTCAATTTTGAATGATAGTGCATGTTATTTGAAAATGTGTTGCTGGTTGGTATGGAGAGGTTGTTATGGTTCGAGACTAGACATGCTGGGGAAGGGGGACCGTATCTTGTTCATATTCCATTTTTGGCATGATTTCCATAGCTGGATGCCTTTCCTAATGCCAACCACTTTTCAGAGTGTAGTATGACCATTTGAAAATATGTTGCTGGTTGGTAATATAACAGAGATGACCAAGAAAGACTTGGGGCAAGTTAGATATAGAACTGAGAGATGATAGATTTGATTATGGGAGACATTTGACACCCAAACCACTATAAATTCTTTCAATACTGTATTTCTAATGAAATACACTGCTTGTGTGTTTCAATTAATTTTGATAATAACCATGCATTTAGAAGAATTTCATACGAATTTAGCAACATTCTCCAGTAAACATTGCTACTTCTTTGCACCAAACCTGTTGCATAAATCTGACCTAGTATTGACTCTTTCACGACCTTATTTCTATTGAAATATATTGCTTATATGCTTCAGTTAATTTTGAAAATAGCCATACATTTGAAAAAATTTAATAAGATAACTAAGTTTTTTTATTAGTATGCTGATATTTATAGAACTTTTAAATAAAATTATGATGAAAGTTTTAATACAAAGATAAACATAAAATGATCAGTTTTTGTATCAGAAATCAAGGGAGGTTTCAGGCAGTTTCGTATCAAAAGGGTTAAAAGTCTTGCCAATTTGTCAGGTTGAATTTGCAGAATTGTTAGAGCGTCACATTACATACATACTCTGAGTCATAAGCTCCTATCATTTTGGGAGGTGCAGATGTTCATATATTTCCAACAAAAATGACTAAATTTTCTAACAATATGCCACTGCTCAGAGTTCACATCCCACTGACGCCAATTTTGCCTTTAATCCTTCCAATAAAGGAAGGAATTGTTAGAGTGTCAGGCTAGAGCCTTATGGTATCTGTTCTAGTTCTGCTGTGCATTCTGGTTTCAAATTCAGTCACTAGAAAAAAATGGTGATATGATAGAACTGGGGGGGGGGGGGGGGGGGGGGGGGGAGGCTTTGCCCAAGAAACGTTTATGAGATGTAACCTCAAAAGAGGCAGGCCATTAGAGGAACCCATCCAGATGTGTGCTGTAATACAACTCTACAAGAAGTATTTTACCAATGATGATGATGACAAAATTACATTTTAAAACAATAATTAAATACCAAATTGATCCTGAGCAAGATGGTTGGATAACATCCAATATCTTGGCTGGTCATGCTTGGGGATCCAACTGGATCCACTGGGAGACGGTTGCTTCTGACAGGACCCGCTGGAAGGAGTGTTTGAGGACTCTGCTCCCACGACCATCTCAGGAATAAGTGGGTGAAGAAGAAGCATTTAATTTGAGGGAGATTTGGCATATATTTTTAGCTGATGTATGTGTGCAATCATCAGTCACAAAGGGATACGGTGTACCTATTCTAAACAGGATACACACTACTTGCTAATGACAGAAGCCAGCAAAATGTTGACTTTTCTATGCTGACATGGGTTGGACAGGATTTTTTGAGGCAATGTTTAACACAGGGAAAAAGTGTTCCTGTTCTAAACTGGATACACATGGCATTGTATATGGACAAAATTATTGGCATGCAACTTACTTGTGTGTGAGTTCGTCCTATTTTAATGATGTCCATAAACTCATTAGATTTGTTCTTGAGAGACTCATGTAATTTGTGGAGGGCAGGTAATAAATGTTGGTTAATTTCAGCAGCAACAGCTATATGCATTGCTGTGGGAAATGTATCATTGGAACTCTGCAACAAAGATAATATAAAGGATTAGTTGTAATAGCAATTTCTGACTTAGGTACAAGGCCAGCATTTAGGAGGGAAGGGGAAAGTCAATTATAGCACTTCAATTTGTAATAATAGTTTCTGATTTAAACGCTGAAGACCCCCTTCGGTCACGAATGACCATGGTAAATGCACCTAGAAAGTTTCCCTCTGAGGCACAAGTCCGGGCAAGGTTGTTTGTGGAAGACCAGCAGTCATCCATGCATACCAGCCTCCCCTCTCCACACCACTGATGATGTCCAAAGGAAAGGCTATGGCCAATACAGCTTGGCATCAATGACGTTGCAACTTATTTCTACAGCTGAGCACATTGGAGCAACGTGAAATAAAGTGTCTTGCTCAAGGACATAACGATCACCTGGTTTGAGAATCAAACTTACAACCTTTCAATTGCAAGCCCAATGCTCTAACCACTAAGCCATGCATCTTCACTTTGATTTAAATACAAGGCCAGCATTTAGGAGGGAAGGGGAAAGTCAATTGCATTGACCCCAGTCCTTTAGTTGTAATAGTGACTTCTGATTTGGTACAAGCCAGCAACTTTAGAGAAGGGGAAAGTCAATTATATCGACCCCCAGCACTTGACTGTTACCTTATTTTATTGACCTTGAGAGGATGAAAGGCGAAGTTGTCCTTAGTGGGATTTGAACTTAGAACATGAAGATCTGGAACAAATACTGCAAAGCATTTGTCCAATGCTCTAATGATCTTGCTAATCCACCACCCTAATTAGTTGTAATAATGGCTTATAAGGCCAGTAATTAGGAGAAAGTTGACCTCAGCAGAATTTGAGCATAAAGAGCCAGAACAAATACTACAAGGTATTTGGTTTGATGTTCTAACAATTCTGCCAATCCACCTTCTGTAATTCTCAGGGACAGTCAACATGAAGCAGTGAGTATGTGAGACAAGGCTGACTTTTTTTATTAAAAGTATAGTACACTATATGGGCTTCTGTCTACCAAATTTCACTCACAAGGCTTTGGTCGATCCATGACTATGGTAAATGACGCCCAAGATGTCACGTGTCTCACATACATTCCAAATTTGGCATCGTTTCTACAACTTGATGCCTTTCTTATTACCAAGTGTATAACATTTTAGTTATCACTACAGTTAAAATATCAAAATTCTGCTGAGGTCAACTTTCTCCTCCCAAATTACTAAACGCTGATAAAATAAATTTATAAGATGTAGGAAGCCCAGACATAGAAAATAACTGCAATTATAGTCAGTTGATACAAAATAGCTTATAAAAATTGGTTAAAGGCCCCTAGAGAGGGAAAAATGTTGCCAAAAAATTGAAGTTATTTTCTGCAACTGAGCTTCCCACAGCTTATGAATTAAAATATGTTGGTAAGTTCTCAGTAAATAGAATTTTAGTTTCTATTCCCACTCGAAAACGCTTCAATTATTGAATTAATTAGAAAAAGGAATGGAATGTAGGAACATTCACAACAAGTTAACATATTTCAATCCTTATAATTAAACAACTTAACACAGAAATATGAAAATCAGTATACATTTTTAACAGGAAATGAATAACTATCCAACCACATAAAGTACAAAGTACAATCACAGAGGTATTACAGTTGCACCAGAGCTCTTCTCAGGATGGTGCAAAATGTGCAGCTGTATATCTGAAAACATGGATTAGTATTATCAAGTCAGATCTTCACATTATTTTTGTTGTCAAGTTTCCATAGTTCTCAAAGAGATTCAGCATGACATAGTGTGTGACAAGGCCGGTTCTTTGAATTACAGGTATAACTAATTTTTTGCCAGTTGAATATGAGATATAAAGTGTCTTGTTCAAGTTCACAATTAACTGCTGGGAATCAAACTCACAACCTTATGATTGTGAGCCAAACACTTTCACTACTAAGCTACACAACTTCATGGTTCTTGTATAAATGGTGTCTATACACCACTGGAACCACGAGAGGATGATCTCTATGACAGACATCACTGAGCATGGTTGCTTCCTGTCCATGAAGCAGTGGATTTAATGAATGAAACCAGCTCAATCCATCCCAAGTGAACACCAATACAAATAAAAAGAACAGTTGGTGTAAATTTTAGATGTTGTTTAGCCATTTTTATTTCTGTATAAAAATATCAGTGAAGCCGTGTTATTTTTCATTCTCAGAAAGATTAATAAGTACAAAAAATTATATTTTCCTAGACAAAATAAATCATTATTTAACCCTTTTATTGCCATATTTCTTGTACGATATATTACCCATGCCTTCAAATTAATTTTTTTTACATATAAAATTTGGAGGTGTTTAGAAAATGCTTGTAATAAATAGTCTGAGATAAAATGAACAGTTATAATTTAAACCTAAGCATTCTAAAATGAGTGGTTTTATCTCATGGAACCTGGGGCAGTTTTTGGCAGGTTGATATTAAAAGGGTTAACCATTTTGATGGACGTACGACTGTCATCTGAGTTTGTATGTATATCCTGGACTGTTGTAAGTGGTTGAGTATATATGCATATGTGATGTCCGACGAGTATCCTCCACCTCCAACTAACTTACCCTCTGCCTCTTGGATCATGATGGAATGTTTTTAGATAAATATAAACACTTTGAAATAAACAGTTTTGTGGCATAGAAAGAGGAGTGGTTTCAGGGTTAAACATCACACTTACTTGACTCATGTTTACATGATCATTTGGGTGCACTGGATCCTTACTACCAAGTTGACCTCCAAGTAGCTGAATAGCTCGGTTACTAATTACTTCATTGACATTCATGTTTGTCTGTGTGCCAGAACCTGTTTGCCACACAACGAGGGGGAAATGATCCATAAGTTCACCAGAACTCACCTGAGCAATGATACAAAAAAGACAAAAAATCAAACTTTGGCATAGCTAAACTGAAAAGTTTTATATATATATATACATAAAAATGATAATACAAGGTAAGTCATAAGTAACTGGAGAGTCCAACATTTATAATTCCAAATGGTAACATTTACTAAAATTCCGATCATACAGTACAAAATTATAATTACATCAAACAAAAGTAGTTTAAAATATATAATTAAAGTGTTTGGAAAGCTGACCCTGTTCCTCAATACACTGTGCATCTTGCAATAAAAATGCATTGACTGACCCGTTACTTATGACTCACCCTGTATATAATATATGTAAACAAAAGGTGTAGTGGGATTGTATGCAGGTTAACAGATAAGGTAGAGATTGTATGTGGAAGATGCACAGGAACAGTTAGTAGTAATAATACTAGGGAAGACCTCATAGACGTAGTGTTAACTTCTGTTACTTAAGAAACCTACTTAGCAGCGGAAAATTGTGCTGGTATGGACAGGTGATGCATGTATAGATGATGATTGTTTGGTCAAGAATTCCAAGTGGAAAGAAGCAGCAGAATAGGAAGACTTGGGCTAAAGTGTTGAGAGCTGATCTCAAAAACTTGAACGTTACAGAGGAGATGACAATGGAATGCTATGAGTGGAGGGAAGCTGTGCTGGAGAAGACTTATCTAAGCCATACAAGTATAGAAAAATGGGCGTAAAATGTTGGTGGCTTGCATGGCTACAGTGAGATACTTTTGTTTTTATTATCTCCCTTCCCAGTGTCATACTGAAGATAAGTTACAATTGGGGATTTAATCTATCTACCTATCACCTGAATATGTTGTGTGTGTATATGTATGTGTATATATATATATTATTTTTGAAGTCTTCTTTAAACAGTTAGATGGAAAAAACAATGCTGTTATTAATAAGAAGAGTTGAAATTAATGCCTGCAAGATTTCACACCTCTAACATCACTCCTTCATAGTCAGCCTCCCTTTCAACCATTTCAACCCTCCCTTGTAATTTTAAATGATTAAAAGCGAAAACAATGTGTTGTAATTATTTATATAGTGTTTGTGGCTTCCAATCAATTAAAATTATATCATTTACATTTATTTTCAAATATATTTGAAAAAGGAAAGAAACTGATTGTCAGATTGGATTAATGAAAACAATGTTTCCATTGGTTTTTCTATTGCTGATACTGTCTACCAGTCGCAATTGCTGGCAGGAGGAGGAGTAGGCCAGATTTGAACTGGATCAAATACAGTAAAGTATCTCATTTGACTCTTTAACAATTCCACTAATCCACCACAACCACTAGACTGGTACTTTATTTTTCAACTCTGAAAGGATGAAAGGCAAAGTTGATCTTGATAGGATTTTAAATCAGACTTCAGTGAACTGGAACAAATACTAAAGCTCTGCCAATTCACCATCTTATGCTAATTAATTAAATAAATGTAAACATATTATAATGAACAATTGCAACAAAGCCACCTTAATGCTTTTCTTACCATATATCTAATGAAAGACACTACCTATGATTTTAAATCATTTTGAAAATAATTAAGAATTTGGAGGGATTTAATAATGTAACTAACTTCCTCATTATTAACGAGATGTTTGGAACATAACATAACATAGAATTATGATAGGTTTTAACCTTTTCATTACAATTATTTTAAATGAAAACACTGATTTTCCAAATAAGTTTGAAAATAATAAAGAATTTCATTTCAAAAGATTTAGTAACTTTTATTTGGGATTTAGAGCATAGCTTAACAAAAGTTCTTAAATAAAATTATGATGGAAGGTTTCTAGATAAATAAAACACTTTGAAATAAACAGCTTAACATCATAGAACCAAAGCAGTTTGACATCAAAATAATCTAAAACAAACAAACCAGGAGTAGTTTTAAAAGGGTTAAATCAAGAAAAAAAGGGCACAAAACAAACATACTTCCATGGCAGCAGATTTTATGACTTCAGCTATTTTGGGATCTAGACCATATTCTTGATTCACTTGGGCAGCTGCAGCTTTCAGAATACCAAATGCTTTTATAAGTGGAACCTAGAAGTAGAGTGAAATCAATCAAAAGAATTAATAGAAATCAATATATCATAATTATCATTTAATGTCTGTTTTCCTTGCTAGAAAGGGTTGGACGGGTCATCACAGACTGAGTTAATACTTAACTGGAACTATTGACCTCACAGGCTGTGGGCCTGCATCTTACTTACATATATTTCCACCCTTTACTGAGTGCTCAGATAAACCTTGTTCACATATGTACTCATGCTCTGCTGATTGCATCTTATCATGGCACCATCACTAAGGAGGTTGTCATGTTTTTGACACAACTGAAGAGCTTTTGTTTGGTAGGTTTTCTATGGCTCGATGTTCTTCCTATCACCAAATACTTTACAGAATGTACTGGATGCATTTCTCATGTAGATCACCAACACAAGGGAGGTTAGCTAAAGAGTCCCCCTCCCCAATTCTTTGTTTCGCCCTTTTTCTATGGCTAAATGCTCTTCGTATTTATCATGTAGATCACCAACACTAGGGTTTACCATACATCTTCTAACAGCTTCAAATTGTTTCATTGAATATAAACTGGTTACTAAAGTTCTACATACTGGCATCTTTTCAGTGTCACCACCAATGTTGAAGTTGATCAAAGTGCGTGCTGTGACAGCTCCATAGAGTTTGTCATTTGGGACTGGTACAGGCCCCATGCTGTCTGTCTCTAATCTTGAGGCTCCAGGCTGAAAAAGAGAAAATGTAAAAATGTTAGAATTAATAGGCACAGGCATAGCTGTGTGGTTTTAGGAGTTAATTTTGCAATCATGTAGTTTAAGGTTCAGTCCTGCTGCATGGCTCCTTGAGCAAGTGTCTTCTACTATAGCCTCAGGTTTACCAATCCTTGTCAGTTGTATTCAGTAGATTGAAACTACAGAAGCCTAAGATATCATCATGATCATCACCACTTAATTTTCCATACTTGCATGGGTTTGGTGCCCTTCCAAATGCTGACCACTTTACAGCATGTATTGATAATAATAATTGTTTCTACTTTTGGCAAAAGGCCAGCAATTACCCAGTGTATTACTGGTACTTTATTTTATCGACCCTGTAAGGATGAAAGGCAAAGTTAACCTCGGCGGGATTTGAACTCGGACCATAAACTTGTATTGATAATAATAATGGTTTCTGATTTAGGCACAAGGCCAACATTTTTAGAGGAGAGGAAGTCAATGAATGGCAAAGGTAATCTCAGAGAGATTTGAACTCAGAACATAAAGGGTCGTAATTCTATGGATGTTGCCCGACACTCTACCGATACTGCCAATCCACCACCTCTGTATTGATAATAATAATAATGAAAATTATTGTGTATAGTGCTGAGGTGCACTACAACTCAGGTCAGTAGATCACTCAATATCCTTGCCATCCTACTCAGCCTTTCTAGGTCTTTAGCTATACTAAATCTTTATAAAAACATTAACAAAAAAAAGGATTTTATAGTTATTTTGTACTGTAGCTGGGCCAGGCGTTGGTATACCCAACAAACATTTTATAGTTCATTGTAAAATTGTTTAGCCTTTGACTGAGCAGAAATATGATCAAAGATGTCCCAGCCATGAGCACTCCCTCCTTTTTTCATTATGTACTGAGGTCAAATTTACCTTTCATTCTTTCAGGCGTAGTAAAATGTACCATTCTCGTAGTGGGGGTCAATTCTTTCTCTATATCTCTCTCACTTTCTATCCTTCTCTGGAAGAAATCTGCTGTGTTCAGACCTAGAGAAGCCTAGGCTCCATCAGGTTTAAAAATACCCTAGAAATGCCATATGTCATTACGGTGCCCCTTCAACTCCATACCATACCATCTATGACTACATTATCCACTGTGTTGCTCCTTTATTAAGATGGTAAATAATTTGAGGTTGCAATTTCTAATAAGTTAAGAGACCATGTAGAGGCTTCCTCATTCATTTGTTGATAGTTTCTATTTGTTACAATGGTTTCTAGTTTTTCCACAAGGTCAACAATTTTGAGAGGACCCCTGCACTTGACTGATATTTTATTTTCCCAACTGCCAAAAGGACGAAAAGCAAAGTTGACTTCACCAAGATTTGAACACAAATCATAAAGAGTTGCAACTAAATACTGCAAATCATTATTTCTGATGGATTGGCAGTATCGGTAGAGGGTCGGACGCCATGCTTTGACGCATAGAGTTACGGCCCTTGCCATTCTGAGTTCAAATCCTGCCGAGGTTAATTTTGCCTTTCATCCTTACGGGGTCGATAAAATAAAGTACCAGTAATGTACTGGGTAATTGCTGGCCTTGTGCCAATAGTAGAAACAATTATTACGAGGTTAACTTTGCCTTTCATCCTTACGGGGTCGATAAAATAAAGCACCAGTAATGTACTGATATTTGCTGGCCTTGTGCCAAAAGTAGAAACAATTATTACTTTTCTATGAATATTATATAAAAAGTAGAAACAATTATTTCTGATGCTCTAATGATTCTGCCAATGCACCAGCTTTTTGCATATAATGCAACCAGGTGTATACTCTTTTGAGACCTGCCTGGTTCTGGTTCTGTGAAACAAAATAACGATTTTAAAGGGTTTCTAGTAAAAATATCCCAACATCTCTATATATATAAAATTTTTTGTCTCTCTGTCTGTCTGTTCCTATGCATTCTCAAACGGCTGGACCAAATCAAATTAAATTTTACAAGGTATTAGACACCAGGAGTGTCAACATGTAATTTTTATTTTCACTTGGATTAAAATATAATATTTTATCTAAAATAACCTTTCTATAGTGAACTATAGTAAACCACCACGATGACGACGTCACATTTTGTATAGGAGTGTGTACATGTCTGTGAGTGTGTGTGTGTTTGCGAGTTTGTTACGTGCATTAGGCCTCAGAGAATTAAACACACACACACATCTACACATACATATAGCCTTAGTAAGTTGCATACATATTATCTTTACACACAGACAATTAAACACACACATCTACACATACATATACATATGTGATGACAGACAGGTGAGCATGAATGTATGTCTGTGTGTCTGTCTTAGTATATGGATGTGAGTGCGTGTGAGTGTATGTGTGTGTGTGTGGATGTTCATTAGGTATATTATTAAATACACACACATCTACACATACATATACATATGTAGCAACTGTCAAAAAAATGAGGTGAAAAGCTATGCGCGTGTTTATGTGAATGTATGTCTGTGTGTGTGTCTGTCTTAGTATATGTATGCGAGAGGGTGTGAGTGTGAAGCAACAATTTATTCATTTGGACACCAACAAAAAATTGCACAATGAATATTGTTTACCCTAAGGTGCTTCAAGATTGACATATTTCATTTCTAAATTCTATTATCAATACAATTTTGATATTTTAAAAATAAAATATAGATATTTTGAAATAATTATGAGAAAAAAAACATATCTTCATACTTATTGTTTACTAATCTGAATAAGAACAGCAGTAACCTGGGCAATGCCGGGTAATTCAGCTAGTCATTTTATATAGGAATTATATGTTAAGCTATCTTTGTAATGATTTTAGTCAATCTCTCAAAATTCTTCATTATTTAATACGGTAATTAAAGAGTTAAATAGTAATATATAAGTTTTTCTATTAACACACGCACACATAAACAGGGAAAAGTTATTGTAATAAATTTATTAGACATTTCATCTTTACTAAATATTTAATAAGAGTGTAAAAAATAAATTACAAGATCTTATACAGTTAGTTAAATGTATTCGTAATCATTGTTTTTATATTGACTTTTCCATGCTGGCATGGGTAGGATGCAACTTATTGAGGCAAAGTTTTACAGTTGGATGCCCTTCCTAAGACAAACTCTTTTAGTTGCTTCTTACAACACACAGGGTCATGGTGTACCCATCAAGATAGGTACTAATTTACTGAAAGAAGTCTAACTAGAGTTAACTCTTTTGATACCAATCTGCCCCAAACTGCCTTTGGTTCTATGAAACAAAACCACCAACTTTGAAAGATTCTTATTTAAATTAAAACTTCCCAACATAATTTGATATGATATGGTTTTGTTATGCTAAATTACAAATACCATCTAAATAATGAAATAATTAATTTGAGTAAATTGTTCCAAATTCTTTGTTAATTTAAATAGTGTATTTCATTGGAAATATGATAATGAAATAGTTAAAGAAAGAGCTGAAGGAGAAAGAGCTGAAGGAGAACCAGCAGAAGTTATTGATAAGAATTAGACAAAAGAAAATTCTAAGATATAACCCTAAAAACAATACACTATTTCTTTACAATAAACGTACCCGGAAACACAAATCTTAGGATGCTTATATATATATATATTTATAAATATTATATAATATTTTTATCCTTATAGTCAGGTTTCTGCATTCTGTGTCAGAAACTTCATGAAAAAAACTGTAGCAGATTGACTGTTTTCCTTTCCTTCCAAATAAATAGACAGTTCCTTTACAATAAAAGTGCCAGGAAACCCAATGCTTAGAGTACTTTTTATAAATATAAATATATAATATTTATATTTACAAATATTATATAAAATATTTTCTTATACTCAAGTTTCTGCTTTCTGTGTTAGAAACTTGAAGCAAAACACTGTAGCAGCTTAATAACATTTTCAATCACTTCCCAATAAATTCTAAGTTATCTGTTATCTGTGAAGAGAGAATAGAGCTTACCATCAAATAGTACACTTAATTTAATTTGCATTTGTTGATACTGACATTGTGAGATGATATAAGGTTGTGGAGGGGCAGAAACAAATGGTGGAGGTCAAGAAGGTAGAGAACTGTATTAAATGCTTTACACTAGTGTTTATTCTCTATATTCTGAGTTCAAATTCCTCTGGGAACAACTTTGTTTTTAACCACTCTAAGGTTGAGAAAATAGGTATGAGTCATCTACTGGGATTGACTACATAGTTCCCCCACAAATTTCTGGTCTTGTGCCAATGTAAGAAATCAATACTTTGATAAGATATCCAATATTAACATAAATCAATAAATATGCTAAAATAATGCCAAATAGGATTTGGCTTGGAACCAAATTTCTCTCATGTTGGCAAAGCCTCAAATTTTCTCTACAGCAAAACCATTTGAATATGGCTGGGTTCATTCTCTTTTATTTCATATTGACAAAAGGATTTTAGTTAAAACAGCGGTATGTAGTAGTCAGTAAGTACTTAGTGCTTTTGCAAGCAGAAGACTGCAAAAGGGTTGACTCACTGTAAATAGTATTTATATGTAGAACAGTTAGATGTAATAATCATTAGACATCAGACAGCAGTTGTGGTGTATACAAGGGGTTATTTTACATCAATAATAAGTATAGTTAATTAGTTGGCTGTACATTTGAAAGGTATAACTAAACACACATACAGACATGCACATACTGATACACACATACATGCACATACTGACACACACACACAAACACACACATACAGGCACACAGCAGCAAATACACACAAGTGCACACAGTCATGCACATACCAACACACACACACAGCAGCACTTACAGACACATAAGCACACACACAGAGCAGCACTTACAGACACATATGCACACACACACTGATACACACATACTCATACAGACATACACAGATACATAAAGGCACACAGCAACAGATACACACGCAGACAGATACACACATGCACTTGGAATATTATGTGGTCAATACTCCTTGATATAATTAATGTTTTCTAATATAGGGACAAGGCCAGCATCCTTCGTTATAATTAATAAAATAGTGCAAACTGTTTTAAACATATAATCATTAATTGGATTAGTTTTTGTTTATAATTTCATCTTAAGAAGGGGCCATACCCATAGCTTTGAGATCAGCTCTTCCAGGTCTTCCTTGGTACTTCTTCACCAAGCAATCATAATCCATGCATATCATGCCCATACCAATGCAATCCCCTCCCCTGCACACTACATTTAATTCTCATACCCAGTTTCTCTCTCAGTTCATCCATGCTTTGTCTTTTTCACATATTAACATTCCATCAGAGCAAGCTTACCTCATTTCTCTCGCATGTCCTCTGCATTCACTGTCCATGTCTCATTACCATGCAGCATTGCTCTTCGCACACAGGCATTATACAGTCAACCTTTTGTTGTTAGCAGAAATAGCAGTTCCCTAAACTTCTTCCACCCTGTCCATATTCTAGCTACTATGCTCTCAGGGCAACCTCCTCCACTGGTAATTATATCATCTGGGTAGCAGAAGCTATCAACCACTTCTATGGATCCTTCATGGGATTGGGAAAAGTTTATATTATTAATTTTATTATTATGATTGGCACACTAATAATTGTCATTGAACATCTACTACATACAAAGACTTCCTTCCCTGTTAGTCTGCCTGTTATCTCACTACGCCCCTTGTGTATCCAAGATTTGCATTCTGTACATCAAATACAGTTTATGCTTACTCATTTTTGACACGGTCACTTCCTTGGTGACTTTGGTGCCCTTTCTTCTTTCATTCTTATTAACATTTTGGTTTTTGGCTAAATTCACTCTAAGTCCACTTGATTCTAAGTTCTGTTTCCACAGTCACAATTTATTCTCTAGTTCTTCCACAAATTCAGCTATGAAGACCAGATCATCAGCATACAGATGTTCCCATAGGCAACTGGTCTTAAACTCCTGTTATAATCTGGAGGACTAGGATAACAAGAGTGGTCTAAGAACTGAACCCTGATGTATTCCTACCTGTACCTTGAATTCCTCACTAAAATCACTTCCTATTTTCACTTTACTTACTTGCATTGCTCTTACAAGGAACTCTTCTAGACCTAGTTTCCTTAAGGACCACACACACACACACAATTATATATATATTTATTCCAATGGTGCATTGTGTCCTTGAGCAAGATACTTTATTTCATGCTGCTCTAGCCTTGTCACATTGTGTGTCACGTTGAATCTCCCTGAGAACTGTGTTAAGGGGACATGTGTCTGCGGAATGCTTAGCTAGTTACTTGTATGTTAATTTTAGGAGCAGGCTGTTCTGTTGATCGTATCAACTGGAGCACTCTCTGATGTAACCGTCGGAGTATTAGTTTTATACGATACACAAATATCATTACCTACACATAATCATTTATTTTACTGATTAACGTATGTTTGCACACTGAATTATAGGTTTGTATTTCTATTACAAACCTTATATCATTGAGTGAGTAAGTGAAAGACCTAGGCAGAGGTTGTGAGAGCTGATGGATATTGTTGCCTTTTCTGGGACCTATTTTGCTGGTGAAATAAGTATTGGACCCATACTGCAGAAATAAGTCTTAGACATATATGATCGTAATGTCATGGGTTTGATTCCTGGAGTGAGTGGTGCATTGTATTCTTAAGCAAAATACTTTATTTCACATTATTCCAGTGAATTGAGCTGAGAAAGAGCACTTGCAATAGTTGGGGGTTAACTCTGTGATGGACTGGGTCTTGTATTTTGAGTTAATTAATACCAATGAAACAGACATCCAGCCTGATGAGCTCATGGGCTTGAGACAGACTTTTTTTAAACACTATTTTTTGGCATAGAAAAGATTTGAAGGTATCTGGAATAGATTTTACAGTTAGATCAACATTAGATCCATCTTACTGAGCTACCATTTGGTTTAAATGATAAACATAACTATATCCATATTGATATTCACTCAGTCACTCAGTGTGCTTACACCAATGAGCCCCCTGCCCAAAAATAGAATGTCCACCCTATATGGTGATTTGGTGCTATAGCAACAAAGCACCCAGTCCATCCTGTAAGGTGGTCGTGTTCATGATACAATGAAAAAACATCTAGTCCACCCTGTTAAATGGTCATTTTTGTGCCACGATAAAAAGTATCCAGTCCACATTGTAACATGGTTAGCGTTAGGAAGGGCATCCAGCTGTAGAAACCAAGCCAAACTACAGATCTGTATGAGCAAGACATGGTCATCTGAACCAAATTGTTTCAATGTGACAAACCATCTAACCCAGCAAAATGTAAAAAAATAGATGTTAAATGGTGATGAGTCTGATGAAAATAAAACTCTATAACTTCATGTGACCAACACTAGGCCACACCATCTACTATCTATTTGTTTTTATAATGAAATGTGGTTGGCATTAGGAAGGGCACCCAGCCGTAGAAACTGAGCCCAAATCAGTTCTGTATGACCTGGTCTGTCTCACAATGGGACAACCTGTCTATCTCACGCTAGCATCCAAAAATAAATGTTAAATGGTGATGATGATGATGATGAATGAATGTAAATTATGAATGTAAATTATGATAATATAAATAGTTATGTTTTATAAAAAAAAATACCAATATTGTTTTTTAACAGGTAAACAAAGTGCAGGGCAATAAAGATAGACGGTAGCCACGGAATAGGCAGACCTAGAAAAACCTGGGACGAGCTGATAAACTCCGACCTCACACACTTACACCTCTCCAAGACAATGTCACTGGACCAAGACCTTTGGCGGTACTCAGTAATAGAGAAGACACGCCTTACCTAAATACATAGTAAAACCTACTACAGTCAGTAGGCCTCTCTAACAAAATACCCCCCCCCCTTCTAACAGAATACCCCCCCCCCCCTTCTATGTAAAGTTGTGTTGGTGCCACACCATCCAGGCCGAAACAAATGAGATCGTGTAGGTGTCACGACAAAAAAACACACAGTCCACACTGTAATGTGGCCGAGTGTAGGCAACACGGTAAAAACCTCCCAGACCCACACTGTAAATGTGGTTGGTGTTAGGAAGGGCATCCAACTGTAGAAAACCTGCCAGACAGTCCTATGCGAGCAAGACAATCACTCTTGCCTCAAGTGGGAAAACCCCCGTCCAAACCCATGCAAGCGTGGAACACTGACGTTAAACGTTGATGATGACACCATATACCTCCATGCCATAAGAGGTGATTAAAAAGAGTTGGCACTAAGAAGGGCACCTGGCCCTAAAACATTATCTCAAAAATGACCCCATGATTGGTATGAAGTTTGTTATGAAGTTCATACAGCTAAAGTGGTAGAAATGCTGTATGGCATATAGTTACAGTCCTTTACATTCTGAGTTCAAATCCCACCGATGTTAACTTTGCCTTTCATCCCTATGGGGTTGATAAAATAAAGTACTAGAGTCAATTTAATCGATTAAAGTACCAACTTGGTTTGCGATGACCCATTCAACCCTTGCTAGCAGGGAAAACAGACGTTAAATGATGATGATCATGACACTTTATGCAGAACACACCCCTCAGACATTTTCTCCTTACTCTTTGTTGATATACATACACACACATATATATATAAAAATGAAAGGCAGGTTGTACGATGCCTGCATACGAACAGCAATGTTGCATGGCAGTGAGACCTGGGCATTGTGTGCAGAGGATATACGCAGACTAGAGAGGAACGAAGCTTGCATGCTCCGCTGGATGTGTAACAGTAATATACGTGAACGGCAAAGCATAAACGAACTAAGGAAAAAATTAGAGATAAGAGGGATCAGATGTTGTTTACTCGAGAGAAGGCTACGTTGGTATGGACACGTGATGCGCATGAAAGACGATAGCTGTATAAGAAAGTGCAGGGCAATAAAGATAGACGGTAGCCACGGAATAGGCAGACCTAGAAAAACCTGGGACGAGCTGATAAACTCCGACCTCACACACTTACACCTCTCCAAGACAATGTCACTGGACCGAGACCTTTGGCGGTACTCAGTAACAGAGAAGACCCGCCTTGCCAGTAGGCATCTCTAACAAAATACACCCCGTCCCGCCACCACCCCCACCCATCCACACCACCCTGTCCTATGTAAAGTTATGTTGGTCCCACAACATCCAGGCCGAAACAAATGAGATCGTGTAGGTGTCACGACAAAAAAACACACAGTCCACGCTGTAATGTGGCCGTGTAGGCAACACGGTAAAAACCTCCCAGTCCACACTGTAAATGTGGTTGGTGTTAGGAAGGGCATCCAACTGTAGAAAACCTGCCAGACAGTCCTATGCGAGCAAGACAATCACTCTTGCCTCAAGTGGGAATACCCCCGTCCAAACCCATGCAAGCGTGGAACACGGACGTTAAACGTTGATGATGATGATGATGATGATGATATATATATAATGTAGAAAATTATGTTTAAGAAGGCTAAGACAATGTGAAATAGATAAAATGAAGGCATATATATGTGCCAAATCACAGCAACTGTATCTGCTACTAATTAAATGTGTGCACTCTGAACAGCAGATTGCAGCTGCATTACTGCAATTTGGCAGATTCCTTGAGTGAGCTAGACACTGGCCGGAGTACGTTGAATTAATACCAGTGATCTTTGTTACTTTTATTATATATATATATATATATATATATATATATATATATATATATATATATATATATATATATCATCATCACCGTTTAACGTCTATTTTTCCATGCATGCATGGGTTAGACGGGTCGCCCATGTCATGAGGCAAGTTTGGCCAACTGACTGCGCTGTACATTGCTCAGTGGGATCTGTATTTTGGCTGGTATTTATATGTATACTACACCACCTGTGACCTGTTGGGTCACATGTAGTCTAGTTGTTTTGCCATTTTGGCTACACAGCAAAGTGGGAGCTTTTCCTGTCTGTCTTTAACTTGACTGCACTAAGGCTTTTTGGAAATGAAACAATGGTAAGCATGTAGCTATCTGATTGGTTATCACATAGCTGTTGACTATTTATGAAAGTATCCAGAAAAACCCCTATCTCGGGAACCCGTGCTCTGATTTACGCAAAACTTGTTTTATTCCATTTGTATTCCCATTTCAGGGGCAACTTCCTTTCAAAGTATTTTCCCATTATGCGCCATTTTGGCTGTATTAAATTACAGACAAGCCCACTATCACAGAGTTTTAGTAGTATATATATATATATATATATATATATATATAATGGAGAAGCATAAATGAACTGAGACTGCATTGGTATGGACATGTGATGTGTATGAAGGATGACAGCTGCATAAAAAGGTGCAGAGTGCTCAAAGTTGATGGGAGACTTGGAGTGGGGGCACCCAGAAAGACTTGGGATGAGGTGATAAAAGCTGAGCTTGCGTAGTTGCATTTCTCGAAGGCGATGTAACAGGACTGAGATCTTTGGCATTACGCAATAATACAGAAGACCCGACTCCCTACAGGCACAGGCTGAAGCATATATACAGTACGCACCACCCCACGCGACCCATGCATCTCCCACGAGGGCAGTACGAAGTATGCATCTACTGAAGCCCCCAGCCCACACCGTAAAGTGGTTGTGATGGTGACAGGAAAAAAGCGCCCAGCCCATATTGTACAGTGGTCGTGTAGGTGTCATGACAAAAAGTGCCCAGCCTACACTGTAAAGTAGTCGTGCTGGTGACATGACAAAAAGCACCCAGTACTCACTGTAAATGAGGTTGGTGTTAGGAAGGGCATCCATCTGAAAAAACCATGCCAAAATCAGTTCTGGTTGTGCAAGTCATGGTCCCCTGACCTAGCATTGCCCGTCTAACCCATGCTAGCGTAGAAAAATTGACGTAGAACAGTGATGGTGATGATTTATATATATATATATAAAGTTCACCCAGTCCACACTAAAGTGGTTGGTGCTAGGACTGGCATCCAGCCATAGAAACCAAGCCAAAATACTGAACCTTATGAGCGAGACGTGACCTCCAAACCTGACTTGTCTAATGCATGGAAAATGAATGATGACGACATACACAGATACATTATATATATACATACCATACATACACAAGGTTTGTGTGTGTGTATATACACATATATACATACAGAGGCGTAACTAGGATAAAGCAAGCATGGCAAGTGCCATGGGCACCACTTGGACTAGGAGCACGTTTTATTAAAGTCAAATAAGCTTCGTCGGAGAGTGAAAAAAGAAACTCCTTCAAATGATGATCTGTCTCTGATTATCATGGGTGAGAACACTATGGTGGCTGGATCATTAAACCATTTATATAAATTATTAGGCTCATAGGTAAAAATACAGTGCTGGGCAGGGGTGCAATTTCACTGATTGCCATAGGCGCTATTTTAAATAGTTATCCCCCCCCCCCTATATATATATATATATATATATATATATATATATATATATATATATATATATATATCATCCGATTTGAAAGGCTTATATTTTTGAAACAAATGAACATATAATCATGCGGAAACTTGTATAATACATGTCTGAAAATGAAATTTTACCATTTTTACAAATGCTCAATATGCCTACTCCGGACACACGGTATACAGCTACATGATAGTCAAACTCGTCACAGACTTGAGTGAGTATGTCTGATGATTCTTTTTTTTATATACCTTGTATATACGCACAGTGAAGGCTTGTGGCAGTGATTAAGGTGTTGGAATCACGATCATGGGTTCGATTTTTTAACCAGGCGACAAGCTGTGTCCTTGAGCAAACACTTCATTTCATCTTGCTTTAAGTTCACTGAGGTAAAAAGAGAACAAAGAAAAAAAAACAAAAAACGCAGCAATAGTCGAGGAATAAATAACCACTGCGACTGATTTGATGTTTTCCTGAATGAACGGGGGACCCTATTATAAAAACGCTCGAAAAATCACCTATGAGATGTAACCTCGTAAGAAGCCAAATAAACCAACATAGGTGTGAGCACTCACAACAAACACAAACACATACATACGTATGTATTTATGGGCCTGTAAATCCTGATGGTGTCTTAGGGGCGCCGTAATGACATATAGCGTATCTTGAGCAATTTTTAAACTCTGTCGGCGTAGCCCATGTCCTCTCCAGGTTTTAGATGAAGTGAGAAAGCGATATAGAGAAAGAATCGATACCAGTATTGAACTGGTTCGTCTTTTTATCAACCTCGAAATGATGAAAGGCAAAGTTGACCTCAGCCGGATTTGAACTCAGAACGCAAAGCATTCTACACAACGTTCATAAATAAATATATATATATATATATAGGAACCAGTAAGACCCCGACGGCTGAGCTCAAGCCGTTTCGACGGCTAATTCTGGACTTGATTTTAGTCCAGAATTAGCCGTCGAAACGGCTTGAGCTCAGCCGTCGGGGTCTTACTGGTTCCTATTACCCACTCTACTACCCCAAGTATTGAGTACTTTGGTGCGTTATGGTCCACCTGGTTCCTTACCACATTTCCTTCGTTATATATATATACACGAAAACAATTGCACAGTGGGACGAGAGACGGAATACAGACTATCAGATGACCCTGTAATCACAGGAGAAAATCCAAAGTAACAGGCCACTGACTCGACCTATATATATATATATAGGAGAGGGAGAGAGGGAGGGGGGAGTCGAGAGTGATATAGATAAAACGCTTGGCGTCACGGTCGGGATTTTACCTATCTCTATACCCACTCTGCATCTCCCCATGCATTTAGTACTCCCGTGAGTAAAGCCCCCTCCCCCTTCCCCCGCAGATTTTCTCGCTCTCATATTATTATATATATATAGGCACGTGGGCATTAGCGTCCGCGCGCGCGGCATGTGTGTGTGTGTGTCTACACACACACACAGACACACATACTGCACACAAGACAAATTATCCTGTGTGTGTGTCTTATTTTTTTTTCGTCAGGGTATGATTTACGGGAAATGTAGTTGTTATTTCTAGCAGGTCGATCGACGGTATAGAGGGTTTCTCATTGGCTCCAACTAACAAATGTTATAAATACAAATGACTACAAGGCTCATCGCCCAATCAAACAAGTTGCTGCTTAGAGCAAGTATATCTAAATCCCATACACTTTGGTTTTATTCAGATAAAAATAATTAAATAAATAAGCACATTAAAAACAAAGAATTCCTTAAATATAGCCGAAGTATGTTTAGCAGATTTGGGGAAAAAATATACAGTTGATTCAGCGATGTTGATGTACTGGATCGGAGATGCTATTTTCAAATTATTTTGACTAAAAGGTATCAAGTTTTTATGCAAGGGAAAATGTTCATGCTTGTAAAGGCATTCATTATTTATGGAACTGAAAGGACATGGTTACAGCAGGGAATGGAAATATGGAAATTCAGCGCTGTATGGTGTACCACCAAAACTGGTTGTAAATACACACATTATATATATATATATATATATACATACATACATATATACATGATGGCTGCCCCCTCGTTATCGAGTATGGCCATTGCACGAGAGAAAAAAAAATATATATATATATATATACACACATACTTTATACATATATACACACACACATATATATACATTAATAACAATAATAATAATAATAATATACATATATATATACACATACACGCACACACATAAACATATCTATACACACACACACACACGATAGCAATTAACAGCGCTGCGATCCAATGTGGCTTTTTAGCCCAGCCAATGATCTAAAATGTCTTGCACAGAGTCGGCAACCAAAACATTCACTGGGAATAGTCGGCTGTGGTTGGAGTTCATGTACTTTTGCATGTCGCTTGAGCCCTCCTGCTGATTTACATTATCTACCACATGTTTGGCAAGCATGATGAGTAGCATCTCGAACAGCAGCCTGGTAGTCAACCACTGGTCTTACTTTATGACTGCGAAGATGACTTTCGAGTCCAGCTTTGCTTAGGCAGAGTCTTGCACAGACGCTGCATGTCAGCACCATAGGAGGACCCTGCCGTCTGGAAGTGCAACAGCAATGCCCTTCCTCACATCCCGCTTTACTTTCTCGTATGCGATTCGAGAATGCCTCAAAGGCAACTTTTCTCTCATATACAGTCTTTCTCTATTTATTACAATCAACAGCTATGCTTTCCCATGTATCAGCAGAGATGTTAGCGTCTTTCAAAGAGGCTTTCAAGGAATCCTTATACCTCTTTTTTGGTTTATGTGGCGGTCGTTTTCCTTTAACCAACTCTCCATAAAAGAGTTGTTTTGGTATTCTAGAATCCTTCATCCTGGCAAGGTGACCACTCCAACGGAGTCATTGCTTAAGCACAAGAGCTTCTATACTGTCACACATAGAGCTTTCCAAAATCTCGACATCACTGATGTGGTCCCTCCAATGAACGCCATGGATCCGTCTGAGACACATCTGATGGAAACGCTCCAATTGCCTAAGGTGGTGCCGATGTGACCCAGGTCTCGCAGGCATAAAAAAGACAAGAGAGCACACATGCCTTGTACACCTTTACCTTGTCCTCCTGCATCGACAGAATTCATAGTTGGAGCATACACACTCACCAGGGTCGCATATCTTCCTTTGTCCAGCGGAATTCTCATGGACATAAGACGCTCACTAATCCCCACTGGGAATTCTTCTAATTTATTCACACGAACAGTCTTAACAGCAAATCCTACCCCAGCCTCTCTTCTGGTTCTTTCATCTCTTCCTTTCCAGAAGAATGTATATTCTCCACAAAATTCTGTAAGATGACCATCTTCAGCTAACTTCGTCTCAGATAAGGCCACGATGTCAAGATCGTAACGTCGAAGCTCCTTTGCAACAAGAGCGGTCCTTCGTTCAGGACGCCCCAAGGAATCCCTGTCAAGCAGCGTCCGTACGTTCCAGCAGCCAAGACTAAATGTCTTGTTTGGCTCTATTACAGTGGCACGATGACGAGCGGACACAAGCTGTGATAACCTGGGGCCCCTGCCCTTATTGCCAATTATCTCTTTTATATTGTTCTGGAACATCATTGAATTGGAAAGAAAAAAAGAGTAATAATAATAGTAACAATAATAATAATAATAATAATAATAATAATAATAATAATAATAATACACTATTAATAATTATTAATGCACTCGTGCAATGCCTGTGCGTGACGAATATTTTTAAAGTGAGGAAAGACTGTGCACTGAGCCAATCCCACTCTCTGAGCGACAGTAGCTATAACCCGAAAAAAAGAAAAGATCAACATCATCGGTAACTACTGAGCCGCAGGTTTTATGTCGGAGTTAACCCAGTTTCCTGAGATGCCTTCTCCTAGAAGAATGCCCTGACAAGGGCTAGGGGTTCTTCACTCCCAGTGGTCTAACTGCGCGATCGGGCATCCAGCCCGATTATTTCTATGTCCCCGCGCAAAAAAACAAAACAAAAAAAACACTCATTTATTGACACTTATACGTACGACATGCGCACACACGCATACATACATACATATATATGGTGGCTGCCAACTCGTTTTCGAGTACGGCCACTACTTTATATCCATGTAGGAGAACCCCTACTGATGCGCTGAACGAGTGTGACTTTTTAGTCCAGCCAGCGACTTGAAAACTATGGTGACAATTACTGACACATAGTGCTGGGCCCATTGTACCCTGTGATGACAAGTGCAGAGAGATCTCCAGATATAAAGCAATGCCTGTGCCGTGAAGCTTTTATAGTGAGCAAAGGCACTGCACAAAGCCAGTCCCACTCTCTTAACCAAGATGATATTTACCAAAAAGAAGAACAAGTCAACATCATTGGATACCATCAGGGTTGCAGGTGTTATATCAGAGTTTTCCTTCTAGAATTCTGCCTTGACAAATGCTAAGGGGTCATCTCCCCCGGTGATTTTGGATGGCCATTGACTCTTAAGAGCTCCTTTGTCCTTTGACAGGTTTTGTTTTTAGTCCTGCAGGATGTCCAAAGTCACCCTCCTCACCAAGAAACCTTGGTGGGGTTGCACATACATACATACCTACATACATACCTACATATATACATACATACCTACATATATACATACATACACACATACATACCTACATACATACACACATGGTGGCTGCCAACTCGTTTTCGAGTATGGCCACTACTTTATATCCATGTAGGAGAAGCCCTACCGATGTGTTGAACGAGTGTGACTTTTTAGTGCAGCCAGCGACTGGAAAACTGGTACAAACATGGTACATGTGATGACAAGTGCAGAGAGATCTCCAGATATGAAGCAATGCCTGTGCCGTGAAGCTTTTATAGTGAGCAAAGGCACTGCACAAAGCCAGTCCCACTCTCTTAACCAAGATGATATTTACCAAAAAGAAGAACAATTCAATATCATTGGATACCATCAGGGTTGCAGGTGTTATATCAGAGTTTTCCTTCTCCTAGAATTCTGTCTTGACAAAGGCTAAGGGGTCATCTCTCCCAGTGATTTTGGATGGCCATTGACTCTTAAGAGCTCCTTTGCCCTTTGACAGGTTTTGTTTTTAGTCCTGCAGGATGTCCAAAGTCACCCTCCTCACCAAGAAACCTTGGTGGGGTTGCCAGTTTAGTCGCCAACGACCCGACCATGAGACAGGTTGTACTGGGATACATGTTACCAGTAGCACCAACTGGTGACCTGACATATATACATACATACACACATACCTACATATATACATACATACATACCTACATATATACATATATATACATACATACATATACATACATAGATACATACATATACATACATAGATACATACATACATACATACATATATATATACATATAAATATCCATATATATATACATATAAATATCCATATATACATATAAATATACATATATACATATAAATATACATATATATATACATATATATATATATATATATATATATACAAGTGGAAGCTTAGTAAAATCGAAGCTTTGGCTGCGGCCAAGGAAAGTCATAGAGAGAGAGAGAGAGAGAGAATAAGCACATACATAACAGCACAGTAATATATATATATATATTTCCACCAGGACCGGATACACGAAACATAAACAAACACACTGTACGTAAAGGCGCACGTGTTTGTACAGATACACACACATACGGCCGAGCATAGCATACACACAGAAAGACCATTTATATAATTTGACTAAAAAGAAACGAAAACAGTTAATAAAGACGATCAAAATGTTTACCCGACTAAAGACATTGTCACAATTATTATTTCTACACACAATATCCCTGCTCACCCGAACCATTATATTTAAAGCAATGCAGACAGACGAAACGAGGAATCAATTAAAGGAACGAATACTGTTTTGATAGCTATGTTTATTTTTTTTTAAAATTCTATTGACATTTTATGTCATTAAGTTGGAAAGTACAGTTAGCCAGCCAGTCATACTATAGATTTTGATCAATAAAACATTTTCGCTTTTTGACTGTTTTAAACGTATTTAAAATTTTGTATTATTTTAATGAACATAATTTTTTTCACTTCTGGAAAGAGAGAAGAGAAAAATTCGTGCCGATGACCTTCGCATGCTCTGGTTCTCCGAAATATATATATATACATAAATACGTAAGCATGTGTGTGTATGAATTAAATCTAAAAATGAAAGTGCACTTAAACTAACAGGACATTATACACACATGTATCCGATAAGCGCATGAACTTATAATGTTACTTTTGATGTTTGTAATTTAAAACAAACAAAAAAACATCATAATTACAAAGTACACGCACTTTGCCGGTTTATTATTAATATCATTATCATCATTATTATATCTCATTATAATTCCTCTCATTATTATCATCATCATTATTATTATTATTATTAATATTATTATCATTATATCTGGCCCTCCCTTTTCTTTTTTTTTTTTTTTTTAAGGTGAGGATGAATACGTGAAAGAAATAATGAAAATATATACCAGAAGAACTAAATTTCGATCCCGTATCCTTCGTCGAAATCCGGCGTTCATCTTACGATTCTGTACAGTGTCTGAAATTAAAGCTTCTTGAGATTTCCAGCGCCGAATATTTTTCCTATGTACTCCACATTCCCTAGCAGTTTTAGCAACATTTCCATTGTTTTCACGAAGCATTTTAAGGACACTATTTTTAAACATCAACGGATAGCTTTTTCGTTTATCGTCAGCCATGTTGAATAAATAAACAAATATATATACATACATATGTATGTGTGTATAAATACACAAACATATATACAGACATAAAATATATGTGTTTATGTCTGTATCTCTACTGTGTATGCGTTTAACACAATATCGATCTCTCAGCTGATTGGCCGCTTAAAAGAAAGATTTCAAATAGATTTATAACAGAATAATCTTTACATCCATTAATAGAATTGTGGAATGCTCATGTTTCCTGTATAGAAAACGGTGAAAAACAACGAAAAATAAATTATTTAGCACTGCACTAATTGTTATTATGTTGTAGAATGGAGTTTGCATCCAAGTTTCTACTTTAATTGCATCGCTAATGCCCTTGAGAAAAGTATGACCGTCGTGCTATCTTATTCATTAACCACTTCTCTATCTCAGGACTTGTATCTGTCTAATAAATTATTAGTAAAATAATATCAACAACGTTAATAAAAGGGCAGTCAGGCCATTGATGGTGAAAGATAGAAAAATAAATTGATAAAGAAAAAAAGATTTTTCATCGATAGTGGTTTTTTTAATACGCGTTTCCAATCATTCAAATCGACGAGTAGAAAGGCAGTCACGGTCGTATGTTGGACTAAACTGCCTTGGTGGAATGGCAGAATTGGTAGAGCGTCGGATAAAATGCCATTGCAGCATTTGTTCTGGATCTTTTACATTCTGAGTTCAAATCAGGCCTTTTATCTCTCCGGGGTCTATAAAATAAAGTATCAGTCATGTACTGAAGTTGGTTTAATCAACTTGGCCATGCCCCCAAAACGTACTGGCTTTGTGACTAAATTAGAAATCAATATTTAGTTTCGACACTACGTTCTGAGTTCAAATCCTTCGGGAAATGATTTTGGCATTCAATCCTTTAGGGTAAATGAAACGGTACTACTTAGAATGATCGATTCAAATAACTATAATAATCCTCGCCTACAAATCTCTGGCCGTGTGTGACAATATTAAAAGCCATCAATAGTGGCGAGTTGCGTGCTGTTGCGTCATAAAGGGAGGCTCCAGGCCTTGTTTCAATCCTTGGATGAAGCAATTATGACCACCACAACATCCTATTTCGTCTTTGTCCTCCACAAAAAGGAAACAGTACGGAAAGATGGTAGAAGTGGTTGAAACAGCACAGCAGTCATGAGCAAACTACGGCCCATTTGGTCTTTCTGAATGGCACACCTAATTTCAAATTTGCCTTGAACTTTTTATTAGTGCAGCCCGCCTTATAATGAGCCACCTTACATGCAGCCCACTACTCGGAAAAGGTTGCCCATGCCTGCAGTAGAGTATCAAACTAAAATTTTAAATATTGAGTCCCATATTTTAGTTCAAATGTACGTATTGTAAATCTTGGTGGAGTCGTAAGGGTGCCGTGTCTTGGACATTTTAAACCTGGTAGAGCTCATCTTCTCCCCAGGTCTGACCACAGCCGATTCTTTCTAGATAAAGAAAGAAGGAGATAGAGGGGAAGTGAGAATAATATATACAGGAAGAATCGACCCCAATACTGGACTGGTACTTTTTTTATCGATCTTTCAACGAGTGCTCCTTTTTGATCGATCAACGAGACTGTCTATTCCCGAAATTAACGTGTAAGTGACTGAGCATTCCACTTGGTTCTTTGAATTACGATGAACTTTCAAAGTTTCCGTCTATATAATTTCACTCACAAAGCATGGGCTGACTCGAGGTTATGGTAAATAACATGGACAAGTGAGGGTACATGCTGTATCGAATGAAATAAAAGACATGATCACTGGTTTAAGATTCCCATATATCGACTCATCGATCTGAACCAGCTACATAAACAGTATATACGTCCTTCAAAATGTATGTTCCGGTTTCTGAAGTTGTACAACATCGAACGAAACACTGCTTGGGAGAATATTCAATTCATAATTTAGCGAGTTCAATATTCTGGGCGGGCCACAGCCTGTCTGTCTGTTGACATCTAAACGATCTGGTACGTAACATGCAACCTGGTGCATTTGGTGACAGACATAGGTAGTCTTCCGTTGCCTGACAAGCTGAAGATCGCTAGTTGTTGAAATATCTCCAATAGGTTTGTTGTTGAACCTATAGCAGTGGAGACCTCTGGCATTATTAGCCTCCAAACCACCTCTTAACTCACTGCTATCAGGGTGGAGTGAGTCCTGGCTGCCAGCTGGAATGGCTACTTCAACACGTCTTCCTTGCTATAACATTTTCTCTATTCTGCCCGCTAGGACAACGAGGTGGCTTGCACCTGGAACTTTGCACGCTAGCGAGCCTTTTCCCCACACCATTCGGGCTCGTTGAATATTCTGTCTCGTATTTTTGCTGTATTTAGACATCATTGTTGCTATCATTTACTTTCACGTATGTAATTAGTAAATGTTATAAACACAACGTTTAGCAAGAAAATTAGGAACTCTTTAATGTAGTAAAGGTTCATTCAATACATTGTTGACCATTTCATCACTGTTGTCAGAAGACGTAGCTTACGAGGCTGGCGTGAACAGGTTCTATTCAACACTGATTAGTCAGACAAGCATGAAGCTTACAAGACTTGTGTGAACGAGTTCTATTTATACCAATCAATTACACAAATGCATGGAGCTTACGAGGCAGGCGTGAATGAGTTTTATTTATACTGACTAATTACACATATACACACAAAGCTCGAGGATGGCGTGAACGTGTTCTATTTAACACTGACCAATTACACACACAGACAGAATGACGCTTATGCATTTTAGGTTTCGTGCCTGTATAGGTAAATAGTTCTGGTTGCAGTCCACTGCAGCTTAGTCCGACGACAGCCACCAAGGCACAACACTACAGCACAATTCTCTTCTATTTGACACAGGTTAATACAAGGTGTTGTGCGTCGGCGAATTGGTAAAGTCGTTCCTGCTGAGTTCATATCCCGCCGACATTAACTTTACCTTTCATATTTTCGAGGTCGATAAGAAAAAAAAAATTCTTCTCTCTCACTCCTTTCCAGGAATAAATCGGTTGGGTTCCGACAGGAAGTGGGGAACGGCTCGACCAGTTTTAAAAAGTGCCCAGGTCACGATGTATGCACGACGGTGCCGCTACGAGTTCATCAGGAGTTCGAAGTCAATACATACATACATTACAAAACGCACATATCTGATTGCAAAATGTATGAAACATGACTTAACCGCTGGGACTGTTACAATCAACTCCTGCGTGACAATATATAGTCCAGATTGGTGCAGGAATTTGTGGCCAGTTCACTCACCCCCGGTCAGTAATTTCATGGGATTTTGGACAGTTTCCCTACACCCTCCGACCAGCTATGACAACGGTTGCTAAACAACAATAACAATTATTACAGCAACTGAAATGACGCAAAATGAGTAAATAAATTACCAGACTAGTTCGTTTTATACTTTCATACAGTTTGCATTACATCTCTGAATTAAAATCCCGAAAGAAACACCTACGTCATCACTTCTTGAAACAAAAAACAGAAAGCCACCACACTTGTTATAGTTACCTCCCACAACCCCCTCTCTTAAAATCTGTTGCGATTTTTAATAAAATGCTTGCAATAAAAAAAAAAATAATAATAACGAATGTAAAGGGAGAAGCAAACTCTACATCACAGTCTAGGTGGTATATCACAGCTGCACCCGCACAGAAAATGGTGAAGGTATTGCCACGAAGAATAGCCAACAACACCCGCTGCCAGCCACTATACCTGACGGGGCTCCTTCCTCAGACAGAATACATTCGTCTTTTTTTTTTGTGTGTGCAGAGGAAAACGACAGTTTCGAGACCGATGACACCAGAGGTCTCGACGGTGATCGGCACAAAAAGGAAGCGATCGGTCAAGTCTTGGTATTTTAGCTTGCAGCCGATTTCTTCAGCCATACCATTCTTATAAGATGTGTATAGGCCCCATCCTGGAGAAATTAATAAATGTATGTATGTAACATTTTAACGAAAAGATGTCCATGATAAACATGTGTGCATACATAGCTATTGCAATTGTTTTGTTTTATATCCTAACACTGCATTTTAGACACGACTGAAATCAACGCTAATAGAGTGAAAACAAGCTTGAATTAAAAACAAAACATCATTAAATATTATTTTCATGAATTTCCTTATTCGTTTATTTAGTAACTAGTTTTTTTTTAGTTAAGTTAAATATATATATATATATTTTTCGTAGATATTAGTGACCCATGAGATGAGGCAAGAGCTCAACTACTATTTCTCAGGCATTACGTATGGTATGGTTCAGTAACTGCCGATGGAGTCGTAGGGCATTTTAATCATGGCGGAGCCTACCCCTCTCTAAGTCTGAGTACAGCAGATGTCTTCCAGAGAAGGATAGAAAATGAGAGAGGGAAAGTGAGAAAGAGATATAGAAGAAGAATCGACGCCAGTACTAGACTGGTACTTTTTTTTTATTGACCTCGAAAAGATGAAAAGCAAAGTTGTCCTCGGTGGGATTTGAACTCAGTGAGCCGGAACGAATACCAGAAAGTACTCTATCCGACGTTCTAACGACTCTTCCATGCATTACGTAGATGAGACAAATTTCAATCTGAACAAAATGCTGGTTGATGTATTGCGGTAACTTTCACAGACAGACCAACCCTTTTAATACCAAATAGACCCAATTCTATGATGACCAAACCTCGTTTTAAAGTATTTATATTTAAATAAAAAATAATTGTTTCTACTTTAGGCACAATGCCAGCAATTACCCAGTGCATTACTGGTACTTTATTTTATCGACCCCGTAAGGATGAAAGGCAAAGTCAACCTCAGCGGGATTTGAACTCAGATCGTAAAGGGACGTAAATATGCTGGAAAGCATGGCGTCCGACCCTCTACCGATACTGCCAATCCACCAAAAATAATATTATGAAAGAATACTTACACCAGCTCAATAATATGGTTAGTTAATTTACTAAATCTCTGAACTGAGGTAAGAGAGAGTCAACCGCTCTGTATTTTCTTCTTTTAGTCCCGTAACTCCTGATGGAATCATAGAGGCGCCGTATTGGCATACGGCGTATCTTGGGCATTTTAAGCCTGGCCGAGCCTATCTCCTCTCCAGATCTGAGTACAGCAGATTTTTTTCCAGAGAAGAATAGAAAGTGAGAAAGAGATATAGAGGAACAATCGACCCCAGTACTAGACTGGTACTTTTTTTATTGACCACGAAAGGCAAAGTTGTCCTCGGCGGGATTTGAACTTAGAGACGAAACGAATACCGCAAAGTATTCTATCCGACGTTCTAACGACTCTGCAAATTCGCCGCCTTGCTTTGTATTTTAGAAGGGGACAAAAGACAATAATCAGGTGGTGAAAATCAATAAATAATCTTCCCAAATCTCGATTGCCCAAACTCCAATAAATAAACACACTAACGTGATTTTTGTAGTTACAGAAAAGCAATGAAAATTCATTGGTTAGGATTTTTGCATTTTCTTTTTTAGTATTTACGACCAAATCCTTTTGCTTTTCAGAACGATCGATCAATCAGCGATCGACTTTCAATGCAGAATTGATTTTGTTCCGATGAAAATAGCAATGTTTCAGCCAATATCACCTTATGTGCTATCTTCATCAAGGTTTTCAATAAACTATTTGACAGGCTGATTGTACTCTTAGGATATACTGATTTATCAAAATAATAATCACTCATGTTCCGTTTTTTACTCCACAGACGATTTTTCAGATTATTTTTCCCAGTTTGAATATTTATAGTATATGAATCTTTGCTGGTTTGCACTCACTCCTATATAGTTGATTTCCACAGTTTCAGCTTAGTATATTATCTGACTTGTCAAATCGATGGTCTAACATTCGGGAGCATACACTCACACTTGAAACATGCAAAGATAAAAGATATATCAGCAAAAGGCAAATCAAAACACATCTCGATGCACTATATTAATGCAAAGTAGAGAATATATAGCATTGTAAATGGCGCTAGCAGACCTGCCAACCTCTAAAAATCCAAACGAAGAGTACCATAAAAAAGTGTTCCAAAATGGGGAGATTTTACATAATGAAAGTTATACCCATTTTCACAAAAACGGGGAGACGGGGAGAAATGAGCCAAAACGGGGAGACGGGGAGAAATGAGCCAAAACGGGGAGACGGGGAGAAATGAGCCAAAACGAGAACTCCCCGACGGAGGGGAGAGTTGACAGATCTGCGCTAGCTTCAAAAACTTGCAAAAGGCAAAATACACGAAGAAATAGATTGAAAAACAAACATTGAAGCTAATTAAAGGTATACTAGAGTGTTACCTGTCATATGACAGGTCGATTTGGAAGTATACGTTTGCTATTGTATATAAAAGTAAATACACTAAAAATGTATAAATGTATTAATAGAAATCAATATATTCACTATGATTGTATTTGACTAAATGATTCTCCATTATACTGTTCACACTACAATACTACATGTATGTAAAATGAACCCATAACTTCTGGTGGAGGCGTTTCTTGGGCATTTTAAAAAACCTGGCGGAGCCCATCTCCTCTCCAGGTGAGAACACAGGCGATTTCTTCCAGAGAAAGAGAGAAGTGAGAAAAAGATATAGTATGCAAGACTGGTACTTTATTCATCGACCTCGAAAGGATGAAAGATAAAGTTAACCTCGGAACGAAGAGAGCCAAAATAAATACTGCAAGGCATTCTATCAACATATGTTAATTTCCCTCTTCAACGAAGAGAGAGTGAAATGAAAACCTAACTTTGTACAACCAACAAAAGTATTCAGTCATACCAGGAGACAATTACTTGTGTGTATGTATGCACATGTTTGTGTGAAGCGCTCTTTAGCTTCATTCTTCTATCTCTCACTTTTGCCAATATACACTATTTACAATAAATAAATCATTTTAATTCTGACGTTATCCACCCCACTATAAACATACAAACACCAGTTATAAATTTCTTCACTCCTTTCCGCAAGAAGTTTCGCCAAATCTCGTTCAGTCATTTGTATACAATCCACCTGAAAATATGGCCAAAAAGATGACACACATCGACTGCATTTATGTAAGATTGTCAGACCATGAAACCTACGTTTGCACAATGAATTTTCAAATTATATATATAACATACAAAGAGTTGACAGTACCCCCCAGTCATAATGGTAATCGACACAATAAATGCACAGAGTACATGTTGTAAAGTGGTGATAGTAAAGGCATCCAGCCATGGAAAATTTGCCAAAAGGGTTTGTAGACCCCTCAGTTGTATCAAGGTCATGACAACCTCTCCTGTGCACTCGGTAGAACGTGAAACAGTACACAAATCAGATGCAGATCCCTGGCCTATCTGGGAGATCAGTGGCACCGCTTCAATACTGACTTGGTCTGTCAGGACCTGTCCAACTCTTGCTAGCAAGGAAAGCAAATGTTAAAACAACGATGATCATACAAACACACACACACACATATATATATATAGAGAGAGAGAAAGAACTCCGTATCTACAACGTATTGGTCCTCTCCAGTCTTCTATATGGAACAGAAACACGGCCCCTTATGAAGACTTTGGCAAAGACGATGGATAGCTTTGATAGCAGAGCCCTGAGGACCATCAAGAATATCAGATGGTATCATCATGTTTCCAATAAAGAGCTGTGTGTATGTACGCATAATCCTGCAGCCTGCTGCGCTGGTACGGACATGTCCTCTGCCTCTCACCAGATCATCCTACCAACGCCTTACTCTTGTTCTATGCAGCAGCTGCAGGCTGGAAAGGGCCCCGCACCAGATGGCTTGATGTGATTAAGGAAGATCCCCAGAGGCTCAGCGTCAAATTGGAGGATGCAGAGGGGCTGGTAGGCAACCACCTGTGATAGAGGGCACTGGTGGACCTGGTTGGCTCTGCATACAATGATGCCTCAGGGATCGCTGACCTAGGATGACCCCAATCCCATCAAGCAAGAGCAAAAAAAAAAGATATATATATATAGAGAGTTTGTGTCATATCAATGTAAACATAAAGATAGATAACTTCATGACAAAAATTGTTACATCTGACACACAAGCATGGCAGTTTCTCATCAGTTAGATATGCCTTTACAACAAAGAGCCACTACAACACATAATACAGTATACAAAATAAAATTAGGTAGAAAAAACTTTAGTTAAGCAGACTACAAATTCCATAATCCCACAAAAAAAATGAGAAGAGTATTTTTGGAAGCTTTACTAATAATTATTTCTACATTTGGCACAAAACCAGCAATTTGAAGGGAAGGGGAAAGTCAACAAAATCTACATCAGTACATTTCTGGTATTTCATTTTATCGACCTCATAAGGATGAAAGGCAAAGTTAACCTCAGCGAGATTTGATCTCCGAACATAAAAGGGCGTAACTTTATGCCGCAAAGCATGTTGTCCAACGCTCTACCAATACTGCCAATCCACCACCCTAGCTTTAGCTACATTTAGCACAAGACCAGTCATTGTGTGGATGGGGAAAGTCAATTTATTGACCCCAGTACTTGACTGGTACTTTATTTTATTGACACTGGATGAATGAAAAGCAAAGATGACCTCAGTGGGATTTCAACTCAGATGCTCTACCGATTCTGCTAATCCATCGCCTTCCTATCTTTACTAATAATAAAATACAAACCAACGATTTAGGACAGTTATAGAACATGTAAAATAATCCATAAAATCTACAGGGAATAGATAGATGGACATCTGAAAAGAAAGTTTGCTTCTGTCCACCTGTGTGTTTGTGTGTGTATATGTATGTATTTGTTCCACCATGGCCACAGTCTAGTGATTGAAACCAGTAATAGAATTTAAAAAAAATATATATATCTATCTATCTATCTAAGGCGGGTAAAATTCCCGAGATCCATGGACGAGTTCTCTCCAGCGGTCTCTGTCCCTCATTATCGCTGCCATATCCTGCATCTCCAACAGACCAGTGTCTGTCCTTAGGGCATCAACATATGTTAACCTTGGTCTTCCTCTTCTAGTGTGTCCATGTAGGGGCTCCCAAAGGAGCACTGAGTGCAATGTCAACTCTGGATGTCGGTGAGCATGTCCAGCCAACCTCAGTCTCCTCTGTGTCACTTTTGAGCTGACTTTTGGGATGCTCCCATACAGCTCTGAGTTTTTCATCCTCAGTGTATACTGATCAATGTTCAGAGCCATCCTCAGCATTCTCGTGCAGCACCCATCCACCATCCGAGTGAGTCTCTCGGTCAGTGTCCAAGTCTCAGACCCATACAGCAGCACAGACTCCACTACAGCAATGAAGAGGCGAACTTTCAGGTCTCCACGAAGGTCCGGCTTCCACACCGATCTCAAGCTGTGGCACGCCGCCCAGGCCTTGCTCTTCCTCTCAACCACATCATCCTCCGTATTCCCAATCTTTGCTCCCAAATACAGGAAGTCCTCAACCAATTCCAGCGGCTTCCCGCCTACATTAGTGATCCCCTCTGGCTTCTCAACATTCTCTACCAGATTTATATATATATATATATATAAATGGTAAGAGCTCAACCATAGGGCAGAAAATCCTTACAATACCTACATGCTACTTTTCTTAAGTATAGAGTACTAAGCTGAACAATGGTCTTACCGGGCTTAACTAGTAACATTCCATAGCTTGGGGGAGTTGCCGGTTATTTCTGGGCAGCTTGTAGTGTTATATCCACTATTGTAATATGCGATATGGCAGCTGATTGCACTGCATTGTCTGATTCAGTAGACTTGATAGTTAGTTGGTCTGTAAGTAGTGTTCTGGGGTTACTGCAGGGTCAATGAGTAAATTATTTTGATATCTCCGCTACTGGTGTGAGGTTGGTTTCAGGTTAAGCAAAGGTATTCTTCCAGTGTATATGCTAGGAATTGATGCAGGAGTTCTGGTATGCTAGTTCAAGGGTGAAGGTTGTCTGTCCTGCAAAGGCATAAGATTAGGAGCTATGGTGGTTCTTGCAAGATGACTGGCCAGTGGCTTAAAGTTGGGTAACAGGCTTTTTCTCCAGTGGCAACAAAATGTTAGGTGTTTGCTTGTTGATGGATTTCAGATTGCTGCAATATGTGCAACCTCTTACAGAGGCAAAGATGGGAGTTGTAAAATGGTGCTTTGTTTAGGGTACTCCATTTGAGTTAGGGATACTGCTTCCAGATAAAATGGGACATGGTGGTGGAATTTTCTGCATCTAAATGTTTAAGCATGGTGGGTAAATCTACCATTGAACTCATTGGTTGTTAGGCCTGCATAATTCTTCTAAATGTTAACTGGTGGTATGCGGATGACTCTCTACAGCCATTTAGAGGCAGGATCCCCCTTTGAGGGTTCCAGCAATTACAAGTTGGTGCATGTGGTGGGGTCTGTGTAGGTGCATGTCTTTTTAGAGTGTACCATGTGATGTCATTTATCCTGGAAGGGACTCTGGTACAACTGTATCAGGGATGAGTTACCTCATTGGTGGCAGAGTTCATGACCAGACAAATGTAAGCGCTTTTGAGAAATTGTTGGAGGGAATCAGACATCAATGATGAATTTTGAAGTTTGGTGCAAAACGCAATGTGTGAACATGGAGGATTCATTGAAGACAAAAGTAGTAAAAAATTCCTAGCTTGTGTAAATCTTCTTTACCCACTTATTCCTAGGAGGGTCATGGTGGAAGAGTTTTCAAGTACTTCTTCCTGTGGGTCCAGTCAGAAGCAATTGTCTCCAATTGATCCGGCTGGATCCCCAAGTGAAACCAGCTGAGCTCATGGATGCTACCCAACCAACTTGCTCGGGGTCTATCCCTGGGTCTCCTGACAGTTGATTTTGCCTGTAAAATCTGTCCAGCGATTATTTCCTGAGACATTCTAACATGTCTGTAATATTAAATATGAGATATGCACTCTATCAAATAACGTTTCTCCAGAGACCCTTCAGAAGAATCCCATTTTGGCTGTTTGTTTTCTTTGTGTAAATTTGTTGCTCTTACTGGCTATATTTCACAGCCATATAGAAGAATGGTGTTAATAATTGCTTGAGAGATGCCAATTTTTGTGACTAGATGAATTTCTGATGTTGACCAGAGCCAGCTTTGGAGATGATGATGCAATCCATGCACTGCTGATGGGGACATCTATCTCATCTTTACCTTGCCTGTGGCAGTGATTCACAAAAGTAATACCAACACCTAACATCAACCACAAAGGTCCGCCCACTCACAAGTGAAAAGATCTTTGATACCCAAGCTTCAGTAAATTTGAACCTAAATGAGCTTTTCAATCGATGGTATGACCATTTTATCAAGTTGTTCAAACATGACTCCTCTGCCAATCAACTGGCTCCACAGACACCACTCCATACACATGCAACTGTTGAAGAAATGTGATGCTATACAGAAATTGAAAGACATAGCTTCAGGTGAAGATGGTTTATCTGCTGAAATCTTCAAGAACTGTTCTGTCTTCTTGCCCTCCTGTTTGCACCATGTGATCATAAGCACCTGGGATATGGAATATCCTCCATAAGACTAGAATGGTCCAGTTCGTCTCCTTTCTTCAAAGATGATAGATGCTGTTGTAGAAATTATGAGGGCATCAGTGTGATAGATATTGCAACCAAGATATTCAGCATCATTCTGCTAGGAAAATTCAATCAGCATAACAAATCAGTGACTTTCATAGATTCTTGCTGTGTTCTATCTCCAACACTTCTCAATTATGCAATCTTTTAGATTGTTGAGCATGCTTTGACAGATCTTTTTTAACATATGCGGCCGGTAAACAGCCCCCCCCCCCCCCCCCCCCCCCCAAGCAACAAAACTTGCATTTATAATTCATGCGAAACCGTCGCCTAATGTAAGGGAGGAAACTCTAACCTTTACCGTTCTTTTTCTGAAGTTTCTCAACCTCACGAAAACCTGATGTTATGTTTCCTTCAAAACATTGACATACAGTTTATAAGATCTTGAACATGGGTTTTTTTTTCAACATCGACATATGTGACACCAATTACAGGAATATGATAACTGGTTTTGAAAGAAATTCACAATTCATCAGCGTTTGCATATAAAAAATAAAAAAATAAAATAGCGAAAGAAAAAAGGGAGCAACAAAGTCTACACCCTAGTCTATGTGGTATATCTCAGGACACAAAATGAATGCGAAAGATACGGACCGATTGCATACATACCAGGTAAGTAACTCCCTAAAACCGACTAAGTAGTGAAGCCAATACAATCAGCTACAACTATTGCAGGCAGTGAACTAGCATGACCAATGTATATTTGATAATTGTTTAGAGTACGTAATATTACATAACTTGATTTAAACCAAACTTGATATCAACATTGTTCTAAACATAAAGGTTGTCAGTTTCAGAAAATGAAGGACGACAGAAAAACGAATAATTTGTTAATTTTCCAATGTCTATTTTTTAACGATTTGCTCTTTAATCATTAATCTTCAGCTATTTACCATAACCCTTTTGTTACCATATTTCTATTGAAATACAGGACCTATGTTTTTCAAGTAATTTTGAAAAATAATAATTTGGAAGAATTAAATGAAAATAACCACTTGTTTCATTAGTAAGCTGTTGTTTAGAACATTACTTGATGTACATAAACTGGATAATTACCGCATATATATGTGTATATATATATATAGTTAGGGAAGCAGAAAATTGCTTATTGTGATCCAATTCGTGGTTAAGAAAGCCAGTTTCATGGATGGTTTCAACGTACGGTTAGGGGTAACTCCACAAGTTTGTAAGAATTCCGTTCAATCTTGGAGTATAAAGTATAAAAGAGAAAACACAGGTAAGCATTAAAGAAGGATTTTATCCAGGTATTTACGACCGTTTCATTGGTAAGTGCAACCTTATATTGCTATACTGCAAATAGCAGCCACTCCGTTATAATTGTTGTTCACGTCCAAATTTTCAAAATAGTGAGTAAGTTACTCTTGAAATAATTCTTAATATATTGAGAAAAACATTTTTTGGGAATTGTATTTACTAGTATAGAGAGAGGAAGGGGGAGAAGAGTTAGGAAGTAGAGTGACAAACTGAGATGGAGGGAGGGGTAGAGGTGGAAGGATTCCTTGATCAGTTTTGATATGTAGACTTCATGTCGTGGAATGTAGTGAGTTAAAGAGAATTAAATTGATCATAGTGGGAGGGATGGAGAGAGAGAGAGAGGGGGGGGGCATATAAAAAGATAAATATATATATATAAAAATAAAGATAAAGATAATAATGACAAAAATAAAAGCAAAGAAGGGGGGAGAAAGAAGAAAAGAAAAGGTAGCCAAAAAGGGAAGGAAGGAAGAAAACGAATAGAAGAGGAATAAAGGAGAAGGGAGGGATATAGGTATTGGTTTTTGTGGGTAATTAAAAGGGTTTAGATACAATAAGAGGGTATAAAGTCTAAGTATATGCAGTTTGTCAGTTGGTAGTAAGAGGTTAAGGGTTCGATTTGCAATTGTAGTGCGAAAACTTTTCTTTGAGTCTATGGTTATAATAAATTGATCTTTCGATTTTATTGTTGAGTAACTTATTCTTCGAACTCAAAATGTGGAACAGATCAAGGTCACATAATCGACAGCTTCTCATACCACTCCGATATAGGGGTGCGTTCGATAATTTTTTCCACTTCAGGGTGTATTGATGGTTACTTTCCCTCAGTTGCCAGGTCTTGTTTGCAAGGGTAGTTACATAACGATGCTGGGAATGTTTCATTGCATAACGGTGTGTATACCAACAGGCTTTAAATGTATTCCCAGTCGCTCCGATGTAATACCATTTCTGGTTGTCTGATTCCACTGTGCATTGGTAAACCAGGTTAGACTGCATACATTCATTATGTAATGGACAGGTTTCAGGTAGGTGGCAGTTACAATTCTTGTCATGGGCAACTTTGGCATTATTGGTGGGCTGCGATGCCTGTACAAGTGTGTTACGTTTTGTTTGCCTATTAGTGGGTGGTTGTGTATTAGATATTCTGTTGTGTTCAATGGTGATTGTATTGTTATTGTTATAAATTTGTGTTCTGGTGTTGCTATGTATCTTTTTAGCATTAAGCATCTTAATGTGTGCCTCTATATTTGGTGCCGTGGAGTAAGATAGTCTAATAGATTTAGTGTTAAGGATTTTGCTGTATCTATGTGAATCTGGAAAGTGCTTATTTATTATTCTAAAGAAGGTAGAGGGTAGGTTAGTACTAATAGAGGTGTTAAATATGGGGTTATACTAAATATATTTTCTACTGCGTGACTTGTTTGATTTCGATGTTGTATTTCTATTTACCGTATACTTTGTAGTTCTATGCGTAAGTGCGTGTGCTTCTGGAGTTTGTATTATGCGTGTTCGTGTGCACTTTGCGGAGGCTTTCATCTACATATTCTACTCTATCTAATGCGATATTGTAGTATTACTCACTATTTTGAAAATTTGGACGTGAACAACAATTATAATTGAGTGGCTGCTATTTGCAGTATAGCAATATAAGGTTGCACTTACCAATGAAACGGTCGTAAATACCTGGATAAAATCCTTCTCTTAATGCTTACCTGTGTTTTCTCTTTTATACTATATATATATATATATATACACACACAGAATATGGGAAAGAACTTTCTTAATATTTGATAAGATCGATATACCAATTACAGACCTGCCAATCTCTAAAAACCCAAACGGGGTGTACCATGAAAAAAAGGGTCCCAAAACGGGGAGAAATTACATAATGAAAGCTATACTCATTTTCACAAGAGATGTGGGAGAGTTGAACAGGGAGAGTTGACAGGTCTGCAATTGAAACCGGTAATATTTGACAAAATTTAAATCTACTTAGTGTAACTATGATAAAAACAAATTTTCCATATATATATATATATATATATATAATATAATTACACCTGTATATTTTAAAACATCTTAACTCTGCTGTGTAAACAAACAAAAAACTTTGCACATGACTATTCATAAAATCCCGACAAGCTTTAGTTTTAGCCCAGCTATTAAAGCACACGATTTATGATAAAACAAAAAAATTATGCGCGACGATTTAGTGCCTTTCAAATCTTTCGTGTCACCAACAACATAACATTATGAAAGATGTTTCGTCGTGGGACTTATGAAAATTGCAAAGCATACGTAGTACACGAAACTACCTCTATAAAACCCGGTCAAATATGGTCCCGTACAAGATACACGTAGGTACATATTCGATTGCAAAGGGTAATTTACTGAAAGGTATGTCTTCCTGTTTGCATTGAAAGAAGGCCGGGTTTTACTCACAAACATTTTAAGAATATAAAATATTTATTTTTCTCTGTAACAAAATTAGAATTGTTATTTTATAAAAATTCACAGTAACTTCTTTCTGGCTATCATTTACGTTAGACCTCCTTTGAAGAAAATAAAAGTAACCCGCCCGTTTCACCAAATTCATTGCGTATGTAGGGTTATGTTTATGGTAATGTGTAAAATGAAAGTACATTTATGATAACTACGACGGTGGTATGTATATTTAGTTTTGATTCCACAAAGTACCAAATATACTTTCATTTTGTTAGAAATAATTATACTGTATATCCATAATTCACAAAATATATTATATAAATCATATTTTAATCAGCTAATTGGTAAATAATGTGAACATCAATTACAAAATACACAACACATTTTAATCTTTGTTTATATGGAGGAAATGAGAATGAAGAATTTTTATTAATTCTTCGACAAATAAAGTCCTACATTAAATGTAACGAACAAATTATCAGATGTCCCAATGTAAATATAAATATGAACTTCTAATTTACGCACAAGGTCAGCAAATTCTGGAGAAAGACAAAGATCTTTACCCCCCCCCCCCAGTACTTAACTGGTACTTATTTTATCGACACAGGATGAATGAAAGGTAAAGGTGACCTCAGCAGGATTCGAATTAGAGTGTAAAGAGTCAGAATACCGCAAATGCATTCCATCCGACGTTCTCATTAATGAAGAATACGAAACTATATTAATACTGATATCAATCTAAACTCCGTCGTCGTAGTAGTGGTGAATTCATTTCCAACGTTCTCATAAAAAAATTAACCGGGCATATTAGGGTTAGGGTTCCCTTGTAAGCTCGAGTGTCTACAGTAAACTAAATGTGTGCACTCTGAACAGTTGATTGCAGCTGCATAACTGCAATTCGCCAGATTCATTGAGTGAGCTAGACGTTGTATTTATACCAGCGATCTTCTGTGAAATTTAATTTTATACAAGGTTTAATTCTCGAACATATTCTTGGATCACGGAACTCTCAGCAGCCGAAACACCGCTCTGATCTAGGTGTAAAGCCTGTCGCCCTCTCCTCTTCTACCTTTCTTTCTTCCGTTGCCTAATAGTTTTTAGTCCTTTCCAATGCTAAATGCTATTTTCTTTTTCTATATGTTTGACTATATTGAATACTTTATTATTTTTATGTAATTTTATTCTAGAAATATATTTAAATAAAATTCGATACAATTAGAAAAACAAAATATTTACAAGAAATCTAGTGTGGCTTCTAATTTTTAATTTAATATTTTAATAGCTGGCTGATGTTTCTTTATCTAATTCGAATTTCAAGCGGTCTTAAAATTTAGTCAAGCATTGGATCTGCTGGACAGATTTTACGGGCAAAAACCAACCGGCAAGATACCCCAAAGTTGACCACAAACAAAATAGTTGGATAACATCCATAAGCTCAGTTTGTCTTGCTTGGACATGCAGTTAGATCATCTGGTGACGATTGCTTCGGATAGGACTCTCTGGAAGGCGTGGCTGAGGACTGACCCCACGACCCTCTCAAGAATAAGTGAGCGAAGAAGAATTGGTTCGTACATCCATAGATCATTGCATTATCCTCAATTCATATATCTCTTAAACTTTAACCCATACACTAAAACATTTGCACCCGTCGATAAACAAAATAAACCAGTTGTATTTATTAGAGGCATGCAAGATTGTGTGGATGCACAAACATAAGCAATGATATTACACAAGATCTATTGTTAAATGCATACCATCGATAACAAAAGGCAACGAAGTCTACTTGCTATATAAACCAATCATGAATTATGTTCGTATGTTTTTTACGTAAATTTAATATTTGCGATATTAAAATAGAATGTTTTTCTCATATATATACAAATTAAACCATTAAACGCTGATCAGGCAGTCTGTAAGGTATCAATCTCTTAGTTGGAGAGTCGTGAGTTCGTGATGCAGCTATTACAAGGTAATAGCAGAGCCGGATGTGGGCGGAATTGACGAATAATTTATAGGCGAACACTGCAGACTTACGAAATTAAAATGAAACTTAAATTTAAAGTTTTACAATCAATACACCAAATAAAATTTCCTCACATAGCACCTCCTATTCATAGATTTTATTTTTGTAACACGCACATGGTAAGGACAGGGGAAACCATGTTAAGATAATTATGTAACTAATAACAACACTTAGATTTTCGTTTTCAATATGATTAAATATTGAGAGAAGTGAAAAAGCAAAAAAAAAAGAATATGAATATACTGATTTTTTTTACCATATTTGAGTAAAATTTATCGCTCGAAAACCGTTGCAGACAAACGAACGTCAGACGAACTCCAGGAGATTTAGTAGCAATTCGGTGTAATGCCGTAAAACGAATCATTTCAGTTATTTCCGTTGAGTTGATACAACTTTGATAAGTTATCCCCCTTTATATTATATTTCGGCTACTTCCGTGAAACTGATATTTCTGTAAATGGTAAAACAAAATTTTTATTTAATTGTTTGCAGAAAAAGAAACAGAAAAAAAAAAAGGTCAATTTATAGAACACCCACCTCGATTTCAGTGGGAAAAAAGATTTTTTTCCTTGTCTTTTTTTTTTCGTGTGCTATCAATTAATCTAACCTCCAAGATGCTTGCAATTTACTTTTTTCCAGGAAAACGAAGTGTGTGTTGATGTGAGGTGGTTAGCCTCCTTGTCGGAGTTTTATGCGGTAGTATATCTTAACTGTGTCCAGCAGAAAATGGTCAAGGCATTGTCATTGAGAACAGTTAAACAAAACCTCACTGCATCAGCCAAGATGCACTTCCAGTTTTTCGGAAGAAAACATTAGACTGAGGACACTGCGAGTTCTTGACTACGATCGGCACGAAAAGAAATTGGTCAGTAAAATGCCGGTATTTGTGTTTCGAGAGGCAGTTCCCAAGTTTGTGGCCGAATCAAATAAAACTGGAGACCGAGAATGTATTGCAGCATATTGCATCCCACCTCAACCAGAAATGGATTATCCTATTTGAGCAGGTCTGTGAATTATCTCCCCCTTGTGTTATAGTTTGTCGCTGGTGATATCCGGTAGCGGGAATTTTGATATTGCGTTTCACTTCAAACTGAGATTGTCAAAGATTTCTTCATATTTTTCGGCGGTAGTTATATATTATTTCATTGAATTAATAGGTAAGTCTAAAGTTATATAGTTGCACCAGTAAACGAATTAATTATTTCTTTGTTTTTGTCGATTCAACGTTAAATAAGGAAATCAAATCTTTAAAAAATCTGTTTATTAAAACACTTGTTTTGAAAAATTTTACTTTATTGACCTCGCGTAACATTAATTATTGCAGTATATAATGTTAAGAATAGTTTAAACTTTCGGATATCACAAGGACCTAATAGTAAAAATTATATTTTAAATACATCACGCACAAGAGATATGTGATGGAGTGACGGACACTTGCGTATGATTAATGGGGGTTAAACATTTGATTTGTTTATTTTTTTTGCAGACTTATAATCTAAGCTTAAAACGGCAGAATTTTTGGAATAAGCATCAAAAAAACAAAAAAAAATTGAATCTGTCATTTTTTTTTTTTTTTGTGTGTGTGAAACAATCTAAGTTTAAAACATAATTCAGAAACTTTCGAGGCCCAAAATGATATAATTAATGGCCAGTGTTAGTACTCAGAGAGGGAGAAGTAGATGCTGGCAAAAAAAGAAAAGTCGAAATTTTGAATCTCAACATAAAAAGAAAAATTAAATTTAAAAAAAAAAAGATTATGATTTGAAAGTTTATACCTATTCCAAAACTCTGCCACAAAATAATATAATAATATAAAAAGCGCAAATGAAGAATTTAATATTGACATTTATCTGTAACCGTCCATATAAACATTGTATTCCACTTGGTGGTTGGTGAATTGACAGTTTTTGTTTTTTTTCTCTCTCGCTTTAATTATATATTTTTGTGCACTATATTTATAAAGTTTCTAGCAATAATTAATTGTATTTATTACTTGTTTTTTTTCTCTCTCGCTTTAATTATATATTTTTGTGCACTATATTTATAAAGTTTCTAGCAATAATTAATTGTATTTATTACTTGTGTTTATATTTTCATTCTGTAAGCATTTTATATAATATTCATAGAAAAGTAATAATTGTTTCTACTTTTGGCACAAGGCCAGCAAGAACCCAGTACATTACTGGTGCTTTATTTTATCGACCCCGTAAGGATGAAAGGCAAAGTTAACCTCGACGGGATTTGAACTCAGAATGGCAACGGTCGTAACTCTATGCGTCAAAGCATGGTGTCCGACCCACTACCGATACTGCTAATTCACCGCCATTTAACCTCGTAATAATTGTTTCTACTTTTGGCACAAGGCCAGCAATTACCCAGTAATAATTGTTTCTACGTTAGGCATAAGGTCAGTGCATTACTGGTAATAATGATGATATTTTTTTTGTCATAATAATAATAATTGTTCCTGATATTACCTTTATAATTATAATTGTTTCTACTTTAGGCACAAGGCCAGCAAATACTCAGTGCATTACTGGTACTTTATTTTATCAACCCCGTAAGGATGAAAGGCAAAGTCAACCTCGGCGGGATTTGATCTGAGTTCAAATCCCGCTGAGGTTGACTTTGCCTTTCATCCTTACGGATGATTATAATTATAATAAAAACATACCAATGCTACACAGAACTCCATCAAACGACATAAATAGTTTTGTCACACTGCTCCGATATTTTTTCTTCAAACTTTCTTTAAAATGTACATTTTGAACTGAAACTTGGCAGAGATACGTTTTCGAATGTCTTAATTTAGATTATGATGATGATTTTTTTTCTCTCCATAATTTATGATTATAGAAATGATATTGTGATCTTGTAGATTTTTTTTTTTTTTTTTACCCCCTTGTAGTGTGTGACCGATTGACTCATTGTTGACATTTTCATTTTTATTTTATGTTTTCATGTGAAATATTTATGTAACTAATAGAGAAAGTAGGTGATGATTTTTGAAAGCTGACATTTGTTTGTAATTTCAAGTCAGGATAATTGTTTGGGGGAAAACGTGAACTTTGCTGTCATGTACATAATTTATTTCGACATCTTCAGTTGGGTTTCTTTGGGAGGTTTTCGCCGTTTTTTAAACATTTATTATTATTACTAGCAGTGGATTGGCAGTATCTGTAGAGGGTCAGACGCCATGCTTTGACGCATAGTTACGGCCCTTGCCATTCTGAGTTCAAATCCCGCCGAGGTTAACTTTGCCTTTCATTCTTACGGGGGTCAAAAAAAATAAAGTACCAGTAATACACTGAGTATTTGCTGGCCTTGTGCCAAAAATAGAAACAATTATTATTGCTAGCAGAAAAACCACCCGAAGGGTGGTTTTCTGTTAGCAAGTGTAGTGTGCATATTGATATTATACCCAAGTATATATGCATGTAGATATGATACATCAAATAAAATAGTAATTGACAATATACACAGAAACTGTCTTATGTAATCAGTAACGTAATCCATGATACATTAAAAAAAGACAATATTATATATAAACTGTATTAGGAGAAAATTAGTGACGGAAATATATGAATGTTTATTTAAGCGATCGCTAACCGGAAGTGTTGACATTTGAAAATTTTAAAGAAGTGAATCTTAAAATAAGCAACAAAATTATTTATATTTAATCAAGAATAACGAAATTTAGTAGATAATTTATGTAATATTCATTCATTATTTATTCAAAGTAATCTAAATTATTTTACAAACGGGATAAGAAATAAAAATATGCTGGACGCAGTCCCACACTCCTTACTTTATTATAGTTTAGATTATATCCTTTTGCAAATCAAATATTAGCTGGATACTTAAAAATTCCATGGTTGGTGACAACTAAGACACAATAATAATAATAATTTCTTTATTAGCCACACAGGGCTTACATTAAGGAAACATTAAAGACGGTACAGGGCGATACAGTGGGTTTTTTGTGTAAAATAAAATTTATAACAGACTAAGAAAAAAATAAACATTAAAAACAAAAGCAAACATAAATTCCCCAAAGATGAGGAGACTCCAAGGGTCACTCGTGGAGAAATCCCACAAAAAACCACGGTCACCCTCTCTGTTAGGGTAAAGTTGTTGTCCAATCTACAGGCATATGCTCAAGGCAGGCCCATTCACACGTACCTTGTTCACCACTCTCACCCACCTTTTGACAAACTGGTTGGAAGGCAGTACTTCCCTCTCCACCTTGATTTTTTTTTTTCAAGTGAAACCTGGAAAAGTTAATCAGGGCTTCGCTGAAGAGGAAAGTGGCTGTCTTCAACCCTTTCAAAAACGTCCACCATACAGCCTCTTTCACCATGGCTACTAGGCAGATAAAAACTTCTCTAAAGGAAGATGGTGGGGCGATCTTCACAATGGGCTCAGTTGATAGTTGGATCCGTCCTACATGTGATAGCAGTTGCTCGACATAAGTCCACTGGCAATACTTGGACACTCGATGAGTGCATGAAGGACTGTTCCGTCTCCTTGTGCTCATCTTGGACAGCCTCAGCTGATGGCACTTTCAGGCCTGTAGAATTTATCTTGAAGTGGCAAAGCTCCTCGGTAGCACTGCCAGGCCAGGGATTTCTAGAAGTTGTCCATGGACCCTGGACTGAAAGTCCTCTGGAAAAGAGTGGCTAGTTGATTTCCATCAATGCCCAAAGTCTCCCCAAGAACATGGTCGTTTTTTTTTTTTGCCACTAACCCTCTATAGACTGCTGAGGTGGAGTTTCCACTGATCGTACTGCCCAATTGGCTGGGGGCTGTTAGCGCTTGAAGACATTGTATTGAATAAACTAATCTGAGTTCTATGTAGAAGGTTCACCCAAACAAATGTTTAATTTCACTAAAGAACATTCCTTAAATAAGGCAATTAAAAATGAATTGGTATTAATGTTGTTGCAAGGACGGTGGATTGACAGAATTGTTTGAGCATTTGGTAAAGTGCTTTGAGGCATTTGTTCCTGCTCTTTACATTCTAAGTTCAAATCCCACCAAGGTCAACTTTGCCTTTCATCCTTCCAGGGTCGATAAAATAAAGTACCAGTCATGTACTGGGTTTAGTCCACTCTAAATAGTTGTCCTTGTGCCTAAATTAGAAACCATTATGAATGTTGTAACCAAGCACTCAATTTTTTTATCTGAACAACATAAAGTCCTAAGAGTTGAAATAATTATTTCTAACATTGGCACTAGGCCAGCAATTTGAGAGAGGAGAAAGTCTATTATATTGACCCTAGTACTTAACTGGAACTCTATTTTATTGACCCTGGAAAGATGAAAGGTAGAGTTGATCTTAACATGCTTGACTACTTAAAACCATGAGAGCAATATATTCTTGAAAAGTCCAGATCAGCACTATAACTGCATTACAGGTCTTTAATTTAGTTTACTACTAATTTCCATAATATCTGTCCACCAGTAAAGATACTATAAACATTTAAATTAACAAATCTGTTTTTAGATATTTTTTACTAAACCGTTAGAGGATTTTATGAGTTAATATATTAATTCTCCTTCTATTTATGTTACAGTTCTATTAATAGATGTTTTTCTTTCTTCCATGTATTCTGTAGTTCCAGTTGTGGTATGGCTAGTTCTACCTTGTCCCCACATCGTCTTGTGGACCTCGATCTGTCTGATTCTGAGGTGCAGCAGGTAAAAAAAAAAATTCTGAAATGTGAAATGTGTGTGCCCAAACGCAAATGACCATAATAATATTCCAGTACTATAGAGAAAATCAAGAGAGTAACCCTGGTGATGGAAAAAAAGTGGGCCCTTTACTTGATGTTCTCATTTATAGTGATCAGATATTATTGTGATAATTTGTGTTGGGATGCAAATATATCAAGTCAATTGCTTTGTTTAACCCCTTAGCATTTAAACTGGCAGTATCTGGCCAGAATTCTCTCACCTCTTTCTGTTCAAACTGGCTGAAACTGGCCACTCATACTGATGTATGAGTTATTGTTCTCATAATATCAAAATCTCATAGATTCAATATTATGTGAGATAATTATGTGATGTAAAGCCTTTACCGTGAAAATACAAGAGTAAATATAGAGTAATGTAAATGCTAAAGAGTTAAAATACTTTTTATTTGATTTTTGTATGGATCTTTTTTTTGTTCATGAATTATCCTGGCATCATCATCATCATCACTGCCATTTAACTTCTGTTTTCCATGCTTACATAGGTTAGATGGCTGTCATGTGCTGAGGCCTGACTCCTAAGAGGACTAGGTACTGCTCATGTTTTATTTTGGCTTGGTTCTGTGGCTGGGTGCCCTTCCTAACACCAACCACTTACAGCATGTACTGGGAGTATTTTATTTTGATACCACTTTTACAAGGTGGACTAGGTACTTTTTGTTGTGGCACCAGCACTACCACCTTACAGAATGGACTGGGTGCTTTTCATCATGGCATCAACACTGTCACTTGGCAGTTCAGATAAACTTTCTGATGTGAGAAATATTTACATTAAATTATAGAATTATTTTACTTTTAAGAAAGTAAAAGAAATTTGTTACATTTTTTAGAAAAAGGGCTGGTGAGTTCAAACTACAGTAAGCAGTTAAATTGTCAACATGATGATGATGATCATCATTTAACATCCATCTTCTATGTTAGGAAAGATTGTTATAGACTGGTCAGTCCTGAAGTAGAGTTACTGATCTCTCAGATGGCCTGCATCTTGCTTACATACATTCCCACACTCTACTAAGTTTTCTGATGGGCTGGGGGCCCACATATCACTTACATGTATCCTGTGCTTTACCAATTTCATTTTATCATGACACTATGGAGGTTGTCCGCCATTCTTATGACTCTTATATATGTATGAAGTCACGTGGTTTAGTGGTTAGAGAATTGTATTCGCAATTGTGAGGTTGTGAGTTCGATTCCCAGACTGAGTGATGCATTATGCCCTTGAGCAAGACACTTTATTTCATGTTGCTTATTTTGCCAGGAGTTGCAACTGGTGGATAGTATTAGCAATTATAAATACCAATGAAAACATTGTTTCCTCGATCTGATTTGACAGGCTCCACCCCACTCGGTTAGCAAATGAGGTCTGGGAATCTTGTCCATCGACGATCATCATGTATATGGATCATGCAGACCATTTCTTGTATAAGGATTAAGTATTTCTAGCGTTTACTAGAATAATAAACTATTAGGAACAGCAATTTAATTTTAAGACTATGGAGTACTTTGTTGTTTTATTTAAGCTGATAGAGAAGCAACTTAACATGCTAAACTATTGCCACTGTAATGAGTATTTTGGTGATATTTTATCTTAATTTTCAGAGCAAGAAATGTAATTCAAATAAAGAAAATGAAAAAGTTGAAATTTTTGATGTCAGTCATATCATACATAGTCCTACTTCTGATTGTGACTCTGGTGTTTTAAAAGATAAAGGTATTTCTGAATTAGATGTTTCTCATTTTTTGGGAGACTCACCAGCCAAAGTAGTATGCCACAAAAAACAAAAGAAGGATTCAAAGACAAAGCAGTGAGTGTCTCTTTTACAGATTTATGCTATCTTTGTATATTTCATTTCATTGTTTTTATGTATTGGCCGTTGGATTGGCAGTATTGTTAGTGTTGGACAACATGCTTTGCAGCATTGTTACATCTGTTTATGTTCCGAGTTTAAATCCTGCCAAGGTTAGCGTTCATCCTTCCGGGTTCGATAAAATAAAGTACCAGTCATGCACTGGGGTGCGTTTTATCAATTTTGTGTGCAATTCTGTTGTTTTGAGAACTGTTTTACATAAACTTTACTGAAGACAAGTCTGTTGTGGATGATTTTGTATCCAGAACCATGGCTAATTTGCATGTACAGTGGAACTTCGGTTCATGAACGCCTCTCAAACATATCAGTTCACAAACAATTTTACCAAACATAAAACATCTTGGTTCACAAACAGTGTCTCGAGTAATGAACACACAAGCCAACAACAACGGTTAGCAACAAGCTTCGAGTATCAGCAGGAATGTGTCACTTGCTGTGTAGTTAGTTACTATGGTGATATCTATCTGTCTTTCACACACTGTCTCGAATGAAATAAGTTCAAGAGCCGAGGTTCTGCTGTAATTTGCTACTTTATGAATAGTCACCTGTTTGTTCAACTGAGCCATGTTAGACTTGTTCAATGTTGTCTTCTGCACAGAGCTTGGCTGGACTTTTGTATCTTTGTCATATCATGCAACCACTCCTTAATTATTCAATTTATTTGTTGACAATCCATAACAGCAAAACACTGTTCCCCTTAGGTCTCTGTTACACTTTCAGCTAACAGAAAACTGTGTGTGGGGTTATGAGTGAAGTGCTGGAAATAACATGAGGAGCGGAAAGACAAAACAACCAGGGCTTCTTCCCTGAGGATTTGTAATTAGGGGACATATGTCTGTGAGCTCCTGTGTGAAACTTGAGATTTCTAACTTGTGCAAAACCTATTCACTAATTACAAATCCTCATGAGGAAGGAGGCCCGGTTATTTTGCCCTTCTGCTCATGTGATTTCACTGCTCCTTTTACCTCTAGCCTGCCACTCATAAACCCATACACTGCTCTTCTGCTGTCAGATGTCCTTCCTGACGACAACACTTTTAGTCACTTTTAGTCACACAGGGATACTGTGCAGCTATTCAAAACTGGATTAGCTGTAAGTTTAAAATGATTTTGTATATGTTATCAGTGTAATGAAGTAATATCATTCTCTCTTTTTTTATCAATGGACTCCTCAGGCCTCCACTGATTACTGTGGTAGATGAAGTATTGCCAAAATCAAAATTCCAGGGTAAGTTAGTATTTTATATTACCTACAATGTTATGTCATTGAGGCTTCTGTTTTGGTTCTTAAAGTTACTTTTGCTTTTCATTAATTTAACTAAACGTCTTGTACTGCATGAAAACACGTTAGCATGATATTCTTGCAAAGTACAAGGCAGCACTACAACAGCATCCACATTAGAAATTAAACTCTTTACTCTAGTACTGCAAATTTTCACGATCTGTTCATCAGTGAAGATATTACAAACATTTGAATTAAACCTTTTTTTAATGAGTTAAACAATATAATTTATTAAACAATATAATTTATTAAAACAAATCTCAAATGAATTTGTCATTCTACAGGAAGTGGTGTTTCTTGTAAACCCACTGTCCACAATGTCCCATCCCTTAAACATCAGGGTTTGAAACAAGTACCTGATTGGTTAGTATTACTTCTATTAAGCTGGGCATAGTAAGCTTTCAATTTCTTTAACCCTTTTGTTACCAACCTGGCCCAAACCAGCTTTGGTTCTATTAAATAAAGCTACTCATTTTAAAGGTTTCCAATTTAAATATTTTCTAACATTATTTTAAATAGGAACCATGCTTTAATCTAGTATCTTAGTAATGAAATAATTAATAATTTTAGTAAATCCCTAAAAATTCTTCATTAATTAATTGAAATAGTGCATTTCATTAGAAGTATGGTCATGACCGAGTTAAATATGCTTATTATAATTGGTAAAGTGTGATTGATCTAGAATTAATTAGTTGATATAGAATATAGCAAGAATTCTATCTATGGGAGTATATTTACAAACAATATGAATTTTTTTTTTTTTTTCAAAGCTGAGGACAGTAGAGAAGTTAGTATTTGTCCAGGGAAATTTGGCTGTTATTTCTAGCAAATCAAGTAACCACTTCTTTACAACTTTTACAAACCAAGTAGAAAATGTACCATTAAATTTATTTCAATATTTTATAACTTTCAGTCTTATAAATTTTTGAAAGTTATTTATTCCGACCTCATGTTATTTCAAAAAGAGGGTGGAAATGTTAAATTATTTCTCCATTTATTTGAAAAGGTTAAAAAAATTAGGGATGTTGTTATAAAATAGTGGAAGTGTCATGTAAGTTTTATATGGTTGACAAGTTCTTCTTGTCATATGACATATGCACAATGGTTAGGGAGACAGATTGAGATTGGTGAGCCTAACTAAGGCGTCAATTATAGTATTATGGATTGTCTCTAGACCGGGAAAACATTTGAAGGGGCAATCCAGAACAACATGCAGCACTGACTGGTCAGAGTCCCCACAGTCGCATGCTGGGCTGTCTTTCATTTTTCCATCGATGGAGATGATGGGCTGTCCTGGCATGTGTTGTGCAGATCAGATTAAGGGATATCCATTGCTTTCTAGAAAGGTCAAAGCCGGCTGGTTTAGATGAGGGTTCCTGGATGAAGTCTTGGTTGGCAAATTTAGACTCATTCCATGATCTTCACCACTCTCCCTTCAGATCAAAGTTATTGTCTTGAAGGGTTTTCATTGATTCCCATACACATACTGCACCAGCCATAAATTAAATTCAAACACACCCTTCAAGACCATACCCCAGTCCCCCCAGTAAATCAATAACCAACCTGCTCCAATTACTGGTATGGTGGCAACTGACGTCATCAAGCTATTACAACTACTACTTCATTACATATTTAGCATTGCGCTTACACATAATGAGTACAGCCATAAGAAACTATCTCTAACCTATACTCCCCAAAATACCTGACCTGGAATATACCGCAAGCTAGGAGTACTTTGAAAGCAAAAGATCGATTAAGAGAATTTTGTATAGGGATTCATAGAATAGAAGGAGGGAGAGACAGCAAATGAGAGAGGGGTGGTAATGAAAAAGGGTAGGATAAGAGTGGGAAAAGACAGAGAGAGAGAGAGCAATAAAATTAGAAGATTGAAAGAAAAAATATTGTCAGAGAAAGATATGTATGTGTGCATGAGTATGTGTATAAATTTCTGCGATTCTGTCACAACACATAGAGAGAGGAGTAGTTTGACATCCTCATACTACTCCTCTCTTTTTACCTCTGCTGCCTGCGTGAATGTATGTCTGTGTAAAAGGAAGGTAGAGAGTGGTAAAACGCTATGTGTGTGTGTTTGTGCGTTTATATTTATATATTCATACATATTGCGTTTGTGTGAATGTATGCCGGTGAGTGTATTTTTGTGTGTCTGTGTTTGCGCATTTATATTTATATGTTCATACATATAAATGTATGCATATGCACATACACACACATAAACACGTACGCGTCAGCGTGTTGGAAAAAGTTCTAGTGTATTAAAAAGTTCAAATTATAAAAATTTGTTGGAAATATTTCCAAGGGAATGCATAAATAACACCACTGAAGATGTAGTAAATGTAGATAAAACTGTATATCATTGTGAAAAAATCACTCCAGATATTTTAGCACCTTATTTACATAGAATTTGAAGTTGGTGAAAATTGTCAAAATATTGTCATATATTCCTCGGCTTATATTCGAGTATATATGGTATATTACTATGTGATATCATGGAATATGAATATGACATTTGCTATTTTCTTATCTTTTCAGTTAACATGAAACAAACGAAGAGCACCAGTTTCTTTAAACCTGATAAAAATGTGTATGTCTTTTTATAAAAAAATGTTTTAATAACTTGCTTTTATAAACTTCTTGCTTATGGACTTCATTCTTTTGGATTAGTGGCTATATGAATGTGGTGTGGGCTTCATACTTGGGACTGGTGGTTTTATGTGAATGGATGGGCTTTATCCATCTCTTAGATTGTTGGCTTCATGTGAGAATTCATCATAGTGTCGCCTGACTGAGCTTTCTCTCTCCTATCAACCCCGATCTACCTCAAGGCTCATTTTTGTCTCCTGTATTCTTCCTCCTATACATGCAACAATCTATTAGCAGTCACCTCTAACAGTGTTCCCTCCTTCTGCATGCAGGTGTCATCCACATGGCAACCCAGACACCTTACATCAGAAACAGCACTGCTACCATGAAAGAGAACTCAAAACCAACATCTAATTGGGGTATACCAGCCTTGTTCCTTTTAAAAGCATAATAACAATCACTACAACATATATCAAGAAAACATTGCTGTACAAGCAGCCCTTTACATGAACACCACACAACCAGAACCCTCAAGGTTGCTGCAAATGCTATGTCTCACCATCACTTATCATCTCTTAACAAACACATAACCTCAGCATAGACAGGCCTTTCTCTCCAGAGCCAGAAAATACTTTAGTCTCTAACAATTAATAATTATTTATAAGTCTCAGGTAGGGACCCACAATAATACTGCTCACATATCTGGGACAGTGTTGCTGTTACACACACTCTCTTTCTCTCTCTCACCCAAAGAAAGGTCACTTTACTTATTGGTATGAAACCACTCCCAAACATTCTCACTCTGACCAATAGACATCCTGTCTTCTTTTTCTGTCTATTCTACTGCTCCTACAAGTGGTATTTTCTTAGAACTTGCTTATCTCATGCTGCTTCAAGTCAGATGCTCACTCTCATTGAGTCCAATGGGCCTTCTACCAGGCAGACACACAGTCCTTCCCATACAGAATGTTGACTGCTTTGAATTCTCCAAGTTTTTTTCCTGCTACTGTTTGAAAGGAAGATTAAACTTGTGAAGACCAACAGCACAACCCCTTTCATTACCATGTTTCTAATGACAGGTACTGTCTATAATTTTCAAATAATTTGGAAAAGAATTTTGAGTGATTTAGTAATATAACCAACTTTCTCATTAAGCTGATGTTTGGAACATAGCTTAAAAATTCTTACATAAAATTATGGTGGATGATTTTTATATAAACAAAAACACTTTAAGCCTTTCGTTACCATATTTCACTGTCTATGGTTTTCAAATAATTTTGAAAACAATCAAGAATTTGGAGGGATTTAATAATAATTATTTCTACTTTAGGCACAAGGCCAGCAAATTACTCAGTGCATTACTGGTACTTTATTTTATTGACCCCGTAAGGATGAAAGGCAAAGTCAACCTCAGCGGGATTTGAACTCGGATCGTAAAGGGACGTAACTATGCTGGAAAGCATGGCGTCCGACCCTCTACCGATACTGCCAATCCACCAATAATAATATAACTTAAATATTAATCTGGTGTTTGGAACATAACTTACCGAAAGTTCTTACATAAAATTATGATGGGAAGTTTTCAGATAAATATAAACACTTACAAATAAAGTTTTGTCTCAAAAAGTATAGGCAGTTTCAGGTGGTTTGGTATTAAAAGAGTTAAAAAAACTGATCTTAAACTGATGCTGGCATTATTTCTTTATCAATCTTTGTTTTATCTTTTCTAGTGAAAAGTCTACATCAAAACCTAAAAAGAAAGGTATGCTTATATTTTTGTTTAACTCTAGTTGTCTTTGTTTTCTTCTTCAGTCAATCTAAGCCAAGTGATTACATAGTAAACTAAATGTTAAGATTTTTATGTAAATAATTGTTTCTACTTTTGGCACAAGGCCAGCAAATTACCCAGTGCATTACTGGTACTTTATTTTATCAGTAATGCACTATTAATATTAGACATTATAAACACCAATTTGAGACAGATTAAAATAGCAGGCCCACTGATGGGAGTCCACATCTCTCTGCCACACAACAGCAGGCCCACTGATGGGAGTCAAACCATGTATCTCTCTTTCACACAACATGTGTATACATATATATTCATTAATATGTATCTGTGTCTATGTCTACACATGTATTTATGTACAAAGGTCAGCTGAAAAGTTCATAGGCTGATCAAGATACTCTCATGAAATGACCAAATGATGTTTATTTTTCAAAATAAAATCTGGAAAGAAACAATGCAGTTAGTTATTAGAAGTTGAAATTAATACATTTAAGGTTTCACAGCTCTAGCATCACTTCTTCATAGTCAGCCTATGAACTTTTCAGCTGACCCTCGTATGTGTGTAAGTGCTGAAATAAGTTTAAAAAATTTTTTTTACATCACTAGGAAGAGTTGTTCCATCTCGATACATGCAGTCTGCTCAGAATTTCAAAATTCAAACTCCTCCGAATAAGGTATATCTGTTTTTCTTCTTTTAAAAAGAATATTAGAAACATCTTTATGCCAAAAGTAGACTGTATATGAAGGTGAGCCATGGAAAGATTTGTAAAGTCTGAAGAGAAATATGTGGAGTATGATGTTAAGTGAACAACATTGACTTGTATGAAAGCACATTAGCTGAAAGAGTAGCTTGACATTTAAGATACCAGTTGATGCATGTAGACAGTAATTGTTGTGATTTAGACTTGTGTGATGTGAATTGATGTTGAGTGCTTGATGAAAATGTGCTAACAATGGGACATGCCTAGAGAAGACACTTGAAAGTAGCAAGGGCATATCTGAAGATATTGGATACTGGAGATTTACTCTATTGCAAACTTGTCCAATGCTAACATGTTGAAACGACGAGGTTGATTTTTCAATAACTTTAATTTTGGGTTGTCTATTATTAAAAAATGTTATTCCATGCCAAGATAAAAAGCATTTAATCCACCCTGTAAGGTTGTAGTGCTGGTGCCACAACAAAAAATACCCTGTCCACACTGTAAAGTTGTTGGCATTAGGAAGACCATCCAGCTGCAGAATCCAATTCTCAAATGTGGCATATAAATAAAACATGGTCATGTGACCAGTCTAGCATCAGTTCATGACAACACATCTAATGCATGCAAGCATGGAAAATAGATGTTAAATGGTGATGATGATGATAGGAAATGTGACATTAGACCATCAATAATCTAAATCTGTGATTTGGTATTATTTTGCTTCACCTACTCGATCAATGATTTATTGAAAGTTATGGGCATCTTGTATTCATATTTCTATGTACTGTAACTATTGCTTTTCTTTCAACATTGTTTTTGCATGAATACAAAGCCACATATTTGCAGAGGAAGGAATATATTTTGTTTTGGAAATTTATGTTTATACCCTCCATCAGACGCCTACCATACTCTGAACGCCTTGCTTCCCTGGGCATGGATTCATTGAAGCTCCGACGTCTGGCAATGGAATTGGTAAACGCCCACAAAGTTATTAACCATCTCGCCAACAACAACCCTGAGCACCTTTTTGATCTCTATGTGTCTAACACACGTGGACATGCCTACAAAATCAGAAAACAGCACAGCTCCCATGACTTTCGTAAACATTTTTTCACGCTCAGAGTTGCTGAAGCATGGAACAAACTGCCTGCGTCAGTTGTTAGCTGCCGAGACACTGCATCCTTTAAAACACTCATGCTTCCCGAAATACGCCAAAACTACACCTGATGTACCCCTTCCATACACATGCACACGTGTATATCATGACTCATGCACTGTTCATTTTCCTGACGTTTGTACATTACCCTATGTACTATACATACACTTTTTGATGAGTTGTAGTGCACCTGAGCACTGTACACAATATTTCATTATTATTATTATGCCTTGGAAGAGTAGAGATTTGATGCATATATTAATGAGTTGTTAAAATCCTGCTGAGGTTAACTTTGCTTTTCATCCTTCCAGGATCGATGAAATAAAGTACCGGTCAAATACTGGGGTCAATAAAATCAACTTTCACCTCCACTCAAAACTGCTAACCTTGTGCCTAATTTAGAAAGCATTATTTCTTTACATTTTTAGGTATCCAAAAGTAGCCTTAATCTACCCAAAACAAATAGTAGGTCATCTGGAGACAGCAGCGTGGTGTCAGGAAACAGTAATACTAGGATAAAGCCGACATCAACTCCAAACAAACAGGATCTTCCTTTACCATATATTGATGCTTCCACTATTATTCATGATGTATCAACAAGTAAGTTCCTTCATTAATCTACATTGAAATCTTTTGTTTGGTTTAATTTTTTTGTTCATATCTTGGTAAATCAGATCAATTTATCAAAGTTTTATGTCTGTTTTTCTATATTTCCATGAATTGGTTGCCATCAGTTCTTATCCAGCACAGCTTCCTTCCAATTGTTGCATTCCTTTGTCATTACCACTTCTGCCCAACTCTTCCTCGGCCTTCTTCTTTCTCAGCTACCTTCTACTTGGAACTCCTAGAATCAATTATCTGCACTAGCTCAATCTTTCTTGCACACTACATCTGATTTTTTTTGATTCCAGCATATCACATATCCATACCAGCTCAATCTTCTCTCTTGCACACATCTAATTTCTGTTATACTCTGTTTTTCCTTTGTCTGTGTTTTGTCATTCATGCACACTAACATTTCACATCCGGCAGAGCATGTTCACCTCATTTCTTTCTAACTTTTGCACATTCTATGCACTCTTTGCCCATGTTTCACAACTATGCAGCATTGCATTTTGTACATAGACATCATTCAAACTATCCTTGACTTGTAGAGAGAATCTCAATTGCTATCAGAAGTAGTAACTCCTTGAACTTTTCCTCCCAGTTGTGATTCTGGTTTACTATACTTTTGGAGCACACTCCACTGCTAATTGGATCACTTACTTGTACTTCTTTGGATTGGAAGGTGCTTGTTTTAATGGTACTTTTACTACTTACTACCCCTTTATATCTGCCATACACTGTTTCTTTTACTTTTTTGGCCTGCGTGTGATCTCACTACATCTTTTGTGCACCTGTTGTTCACACTGAGTACACTCATCATCATCATCATCATCATCAGGTTTAGCGTCCGTGTTCCACGCTTGCATGGGTTTGGACGGGGGTTTTCCCACTTGAGGCAAGAGTGGTTGTCTTGCTCGCATAGGACTGTCTGGCGGGTTTTCTACAGTTGGATGCCCTTCCTAACACCAACCACATTTACAGTGTGGGGCTGGGAGGTTTTTACCGTGTCGCCTACACGGCCACATTTACAGCGTGGACTGTGTGTTTTTTTTTTGTCGTGACACCTACACGATCTCATTTGTTTCGGCCTGGATGTTGTGGGACCAACATAACTGTACATTGAAAGGGGCGGTGTGGATGGGGTGGAGGTGGTGGGACGGGGGGGGTGTTTTGATAGAGATGCCTACTGACTGTAGTAGGTTTTTACTTTGTATTTAGGTGAGGCGGGTCTTCTCTATTACTGAGTACCGCCAAAGGTCTCGGTCCAGTGACATTGTCTTGGAGAGGTGTAAGCGTGTGAGGTCGGAATTTATCAGCTCGTCCCATGTTTTTCTGGGTCTGCCTACTCCGTGGCTACCGTCTATCTTTATTGCCCTGCACTTTGTTATACAGCTGTCGTCTTTCATGCGCATCACGTGACCGTACCAACGTAGCCTTCTCTCGAGTAAACAACATCTGATCCCTCTTATTTCTAATTTTTTCCTTAGTTCGTTTATGCTTTGCCGTTCACGTATATTACTATTGCACATCCAGCGGAGCATGCAAGCTTCGTTCCTCTCTAGTCTGCGTATATCCTCTGCACACAATGCCCAGCTCTCACTGCCATGCAGCATTGCTGTTCGTATGCAGGCATCGTATAACCTGCCTTTCATTTTTAGGGAGAACCCTCTAGCGGCTAATAGTGGTATAAGCTCTCTGAACTTTTTCCATCCAGTTCTGACTCTAGCTACTGTACTTTCAGAGCACCCTCCCCCACTGCTGATTTTGTCACCCAGGTAACGGAAGCTGTCCACTATTTCTATAGAACCCTCTGCGCAGTTGAAGGAGCTAGTATTTTGTGGGCACTTGCTGCTACTTATTGCACCCGAGCACCGGCCACATGTAAAATCTATGTTCTTAGTTAGCTTACCTGTGATCCCACTACATCTTTTATGCACCCATACTTTGCATTTGGGACATAAAATGGAGTTTCTACCTACGCCTTTCCTACACACTGAGCATGGCCATTTCCCAGATGGGACTGCCGCCATATTTTCTTTCCTACAAACTAGAACTTTTGTCTTAGCCAGGTTAATTTTAAGGCCTTTTGATTCTAGGCCGTGCTTCCATGTTTGGAATTTCTTCTCTAGTTCGGTCATTGATTCAGCTATGAGCGTTAGATCATCTGCGTATAGGAGTTCCCATGGGCAGCCTGTCTTGAACTCCTCTGTTTTAGCCTGAAGGGCAATAATAAATAGTAGGGGGCTAAGAACAGAGCCCTGATGGACACCAACTTTTACGCTAAACTCTTCACTATATTCGTTGTTAATTCTAACCTTACTGACTGTTTCTTTATACATAGCTTGTATAGCTCTCACAAGCCATTCGTCAACACCTAGTTTTCTAAGAGACCACCAGATAATGGAACGGGGGACTCTGTCGAAGGCTTTCTCCAAGTCGACGAAAGCTAAGTATAGGGGTTTACTTTTAGCTAGGTACTTCTCCTGTAGTTGTCGTACAATGAAAAGAGCGTCTGTGGTACTTTTGCCTGACACAAACCCGAACTGCATTTCATCTAGATCAATTCTCTCTCTGATTAGTTGCGCGATTACTTTTTCCGTGACCTTCATGACCTGGTCGATTAATTTAATGCCTCTATAGTTACTCCTATCTAGGGCATCTCCTTTTCCCTTATAGCAGTTAACGATGATGCTGCTACGCCAGTCCTTCGGAACAACCCCATTCTGTACGACTTGGTTAACTATCCGGGTGACCATGGTGTGTCCCACCGAACCAGATGCCTTCAGCATGTATGGTGTTTTTACCCCCCCCCCCCCCCCCCCCCCCTCTCTTTCGTTTTGCAAATTGAGCATGACCACTTCCCTGATAGCAGCATGATCCTATCTTCTGCTTACTAAAACTTTAATCTTAGCTATGATTACACTAAGGCCTTTCCATTCTAGGCTTTGGTTCCAAGTCTGGAATTTTTCAGAAGTCAACATTATATAGAAATTCTTATGGACAACCCATCTTATAAAGCTCCTCTGTTGTAGCCTGGAGAACTATAATAAACAGGAATGGGCTAAGAACTGAGTCTTCATGAACACCCACCTCTATATTCCTTACTAAACTTATTGCCTACTCTCACTTTGTTGACAGTATCTTCAGTACATGGCTTGTACTGCTCTCACTTTGTTGACAGTATCTTTTGTACATGGCTTGTACTGCTCTCACTTTGTTGACAGTATCTTTTGTACATGGCTTGTACTGCTCTCACTTTGTTGACAGTATCTTTTGTACATGGCTTGTTCTGCTCTCACAAACCATTCATCTTAAGATTTTATTAAGATACCAAACAACTGATAATATTAAATGCCTTCTCAACAAAAGCTAAATATAGTGACTTCAAATTTGTAGGAATTTCTTTTGAAGTTGTCAGAGAGGAAGGTATCTGTTGTACTTCGTTCTGGTATAAATCCAAACTGCATCTCATCTAATCTGGTTATATTCCTAATCAGTCATGCTAAAACACTTTCTATGACTTTCATAACCAGAGCCATCAATTTTTAAAATGATGATGATGATAGCTGCTCCTTTCTAGAGTATCACCTTTACCTTTGTAACAGTTCATGATTATACTGTTATGCCAGTCAATGGGTCTAGCACCATCATGTATTACCTGGCTGGTAATTAATTAATTATCAAAATTAATTAATAAATGTTAAAGTGCTTGATAATTGATATTACACTTCTATCCTATTATCAACCTCAGCTGGAATTAGCTGCCATTCTATCTTGTGGATATGTTTAACATCGACACAAATATCTAACTGTAATACTTCCTGCTTCACAAAATTGAAGAACATATCTTAAATTTCTAGAACCATCTAACCTATGTTAAATTGTGATGTAAAGATATACAAAAAAAACAAATAAACAATAAATTGACTGAATAGAATATCTCTAGGTAATGTAAATTGAATAAAGTCTATCTGATATTATTGTAAATTCCTGAAACTGATTGAATTTATATTTCTCTATTACTAGCTGCTGATATCCCTAAACCCACTTGTTCAAGAGATATTTTCAAAAATATTAAAAACAACAATGATAAACCACCGCAACAGGATGAAACTGAGGTAAATATAGAATATCTTTTATTTTATTTTTATCATTTTTTAGTTCCTCCATCTTTGCCCAATTATTCCTGAGAGACGTCATCTGAAGCAACCATCTCTAAATGATCTGGTTGGATCCCTAAGCAAAATCAACTATCTTCTTTGAAGTCTACTTCTGGGTTTGCCAGTTTGCTTTTCCATTAAAATCTGTCCTGTAGTTCTTTCAATAGAACTGGAAGATCGTGATGTTATCTGACCTTTTGCCTTCCCATCTGTCTAACCCCACCAGTTTGATCTGACATGGGAAGCTAGAAGCGTCTAATTTAAGCTTAATTATGCCTGAGAGCAGCATCGAGTGAGAGGCGACCGATAATGAGGCAGCATGACAGGAGATGAAGGCCGAAAACATCTATTATGGATCTGTCGCACCATTTGTGTTGCTCGCAGAAACGAAGGCTGAACCTCAGGAAAACACTGATGCATAGACAGTCGCTGGCCAGCTGAGTACCAGTTAACTGCGCAGGAATGACATTTAGCCAGACACCACTATCAGACGGTGCTGGTCAAGTAGGTGCACAAGACTCTGAAACTTTGTCACATTTGCAATGGAGTCCACGTTGGCTACAAGTTATGTATGCCGCCTCGAGTTTACTGATGGTAGTAGGCTCTGATATATTGTGAAAAACCTTGTCGATAAGGACTGGAGGTCAGCGATGAAAGAAATATCTGCAATGACATTCTAACAATGTGTCTGTAGTACCGGAGATGTAATCTCTCAATTCAAAGAACTAGTGGCTCTACCTGGAGCAGCTTTCTGATCTATTTGAAGAACAAAATGTAAACACATTGGCTGTGGTTTAATTAAAGCACCTGGTCTACTCTACAAGGTGATCGTGCTGGTGACAATGAAAAAGTACCCAGTCCAACCAGTCATTTTAGTGTCATGATAATTAGCATCCAGTCCACATTGGGTTAGGAAGGAGATCCAGCCGTAGAAACCAAGCCAGAAACAGTTCTGTATGAGCAAGACACAGTCACCTGATCTGACTTGTCTCACAACGAGACAACTCATTTAACCCATGCTAGCATGGAAAATGGACCTTAAACTGTGATGAATATATAGCTCTAATTACACTAGGCAAGTTAAAGTATTATATATGGTTGAATTGACACTGTTAGCCAGATAATGATTTGACAGTTGGTATTTCAAAAATAGGCTGCGAATTGGCACTCGATAGCATGTCAGAATGCTCTGAGTTCAAATCCTGCTGATGTCAACTTTGCCTTTCATCCAGTCAAGGTTGAGGAAAAAAGTACCAGTCAAGTACTGGGGTTAATTCTTCCTCTATATCTCTTTCTTCCATTCTCTCTCTATCCTTTTCTGGAAGAAATCTTCTGTATTCAAACTTGGAGAAGATTGAGCTCTGCCAGGTTTAAAAATGCCCTAGAAACCCTGTATGTCAATATGGTACCTCTACAACCTCCTCAGGAGTTACAGGACCATTAATTCCATTCATCTCTCAAAGTACTGTGCTGTGTCAAAGGATCAAAACACCAAACTCTGAAATTGGTTAGACAGCCTAAATATAAATAAGTACCATGCTGTGGTAAATAAAGACAGCAATGTTTGTGTTTGATAGATGTTTAATTAACTTATGTTGAATTAAAATCTTTCTGAGTATAATTTTGAGAGATAAACTTAGCCAGGCTAGCTTGTCTTTAAATACACTATAAGAATCTGAATTCTGGTAATGCTACCGTTATTCAATAAGTTATGGGCCTCTTTCAATTATATTTTGAAAGTAATTTGTGTTTTTAAGATAGTTTTGTGTGTATGGGGGTGGTCCCAGCTTAAAAAATTAAGCCCAAAACAGAAAGTATGAGTAAGACAGTCACCGAACCTGTCTGGCCTCAGAATATGACAACCCATCAACCCCATGCAAGCGTGGATTTCACATGAAATGTGGATGATGATCTATGAAGATTGAAATTGAAACTTTCTTGTATAGTTTCTACTCAAAATATTTCCCCTATATAATTCCCATTTTATTTTATTAATTGCTATTTAATTTTAATGAAAACATATTACTTATGTATCAAAAAGGCTATATTTTCTAAACAAATGAATAATCATGTAGTAACTTGTACAATACATATCTGAATATATAGTTTTCTTTTTTATAACTTTTATAAATTTTTATAAAATTATTTACATATTGAGCATTTGTAAAATTATAAATAAAATCAGATAATTCTTTTTGATACACCCTGTATACATATTTATTCACTATGTCTATCAAGGAACCTCTCAACCAAATAGATGTGGGTATTTTATACTCCGATTACCTCCAAAATCTTTATCTAGACAAAATGATGCAGAATGCAATTGAAAAGAGAGATGCAGATGCAACAGTAAGTAGTGGTTACATATCTTCATTCTTTATTTATGTAGCATATACATGAATAACAGGCCAGGGATGAACTGGGAAAAGCTTGGTATAAGTGGAATCAGATGTAGTCTACAAAAAAGAAGACTGTGCTGGTATGGACATGTGATGCATATGGACGATGATTGCTAGGTGAAGAATTGTCAAGGAAGCTGGAGTAGAGGAAAACTGTTAAAAACTTGAGCAGAGGTAGTTAAAGCCAATGTCAAAATTCTGAACATCACAGTGGAGACTATGAAAGAACACTGAGTGAAGGCAGGCTATATTGGAAAGGACCCATACAACCCATACAAGTATGGAAAAGGGGTTGTGAAAATAATGATAATGATGATGATGATGCTAATAACGTATGGAAGCCGAAAGATCCTCTGCTAGGCATAGTTTCAAAGAAGTATGAGTTAATACGTTTGACTTATAACATGGAATAACTGAGATTTTACAGAATATAGCTGATCCATGAATAAAGCAAGGTGAGATGCTGGTAGAGTGGATAAGATCATACAAATTATTTATTATTTACTTACAAAGCTCCCATGACTTTCGTAAACATTTTTTCACACTCAGAGTTGCTGAAGCATGGAACAAACTGCCTGTGTCAGTTGTTAGCTGCCGAGACACTGCATCCTTTAAAACACTCATGCTTCCCGAAATACGCCAAAACTACACCTGATGTACCCCTTCCATACACATGCACACCATGACTCATGCACTGTTCATTTTCCTGACGTTTGTACATTACCTTATGTACTATACATACACTTTTTGATGAGTTGCAGTGCACCTGAGCACTGTACACAATATTTCATTATTATTATTATTATAACTAGTGGACCAGTGCCATCAACAATGTTGAATGTATTCAATTTTTACAGTCCAAATTTGGTATGACATATACACCAGGATTACTGAATATATGAACATTGGGAAATTTGCGTTTTGATAAATTTATGGTTTGCATAAGAGAAGCTCTATAGTTTATGATGGAAGAGATTAATGATGAAAATGGTATTTTAATCATTTATTTCTAGGATATAATTACATAAATGTTCAACATACTTGTACAAAAGACATACAGGATTTAAATGTATGAGTAACTTTGGAGAAATAACTATTTACAGGGACAAATATAGAGTTAGAACTCAGGACCTTATGATTGAAATAACATGCGAGATAGGAATTGTATTGTTTGTATCAATTTTAAAGAGTTTACAGATAGAGATACAGTGGAAGCTCAGTTCATGAACTTAATTCCTTCCTGAAGGCTGTTTGTCACCCAAAATGTTTGTAAACTGAAACTATTTTTCCCTATAGAAAATGTTGAGAGAAATACAGTGAACAAGAGACTGTGTGTGAAAGATAGATACCGCCATAGTAACACTTTCCTGCTGTTACTCCAAGTGACACTTTCCTGCTGTTACTCCAAGCTTGTTGCTGGCTTGCGCGTTCGTGAACCAAAGTTCCACTGTATAAATATACAAACACACATTGCATATTATTATTTGTACTATGTTTTATTTTATCAATTAAAACCAATCTTTATGTTTAGATATTTTTCTGTCGACTTTAATTTCTCAATTTACTTTGTATAAAATATTTAACAGAGGCAGATTCATGATTTATACAACTTGGTACAATCTAATAATGAAACAGAATTAGATTTACATCTAAAATTGAATAAAATAAACCACAATAACATGGTCTCTCATCTTGGTAATATTCAGGTAAGTGTGGTTATATGTAGTGGCTTTGTACCCATTCTCACATACAGGAAAATACATGCACTCACACAAAGGAAAATACATGTACTCACATACACATACACGAAGGTGGAAAGTTGGTAGATTGGTTAAAGCATTAGATAAAAGGTCCTGTCATGTTTTGGTTATGCAGTTTCAAATTCAGTCATGATCAACTTTGCCTTTCATCCGTCAAGGGTCAATAAAGTATCAGTCAAGTACCGAGATGGATTTTTCTGTTTGCTACATTGCCTGATAGGAAGAATCATGGAAGACTACTCATACATCACCCCATCTCAAGAAATGGAAAAAGCTTTAATAAGGTTTTAGCAAACCCTTATAGCAAAACTAGTGGCAAATTGGCAGTTGTTAGAGTGTGACATAGAATGCTTTACAGCATTTGTTTTGACTCTGTGATTTGAGTTTTAATTCTGCCCAGGTCAACTTTACCTTTCGTCCTTTCAAGGTTGATAAAAAGTACCAGTCTAGTACTGGGGTCAATTCTTCCTCTTTCACACTTTCTATCCTTTTCTGGAAGAAATATGCTGTATACAGACCTGGAGAGGGATGGGCTCTGCCAGACTTAACAATACCCAAGAAACATATGTCTATGGTGCCTCTACAACTGCATCAGGAGTTACGGGACCATACTGACATATAGTAAACATATTTGAGGGATTGATAGTAAAAAGTTTAATTCTTCTTTTAAAATCTAACCACTTTTTTTTTTCCTTTTTAAACAGAGTGCAGTAGTTTCCAAAATAAATACCTCATTACCTGATATGAAAGCCAAACACAATAATTTGGCCAAAAATTTGGATACAGTTCCTCATCAGATTGCAACAGAAGGAATTTTCCATCCAAATGATGAATCTTATATTGGTATTTATTCATTAAATATTTTTTTCTCCATGTACATTAAATTTTTTTAAATTTGACTTCCTATGCTGGAAGACCAAGAAAGACATGACTAAAAATGGAGGAAGAAACAAAAGCTAGAGCTTTTGTGAAGGAGATACTGGTGACAGAGACAAAAGGAAAAGTTTGTTATGGGATCCACAAGGCTAACCTTTGCTTTGGCAGGGAAGATGGCCTTAAAACGCTTCTTGTTGTATCAAATAAATCTTATAAACTAGACTACACCTTTTTAAAACATAGTTGTAGTGTTTCATTAATTACCTTAAAACAGTTTGTTGTCATGGCTTCCTATTTAATATAATAATGAAATTATTGTGTAAAGTGCTCAGGTGCACTACAACTCGTCAATATAGTACATAGAATAATACACAAATGCCAGGGAAGTACATGTTTGTATGTGTTAGCTGTAGTGTTGGCGGATCTCGGGAAGCATGGAGGCCTTAAAGGATGCAGCGTCTCGACAGCTAACAACTGATGCAGGTAGTTTGTTCCATGCTTCAGCAACTCTGAGCGTGAAAAAATGTTTCCGAAAGTCATGGGAACTGTGCTGTTTTCTTACTTTGTGGGCATGTCCACGTGTGTTAGACACATGGAAATCGAAAAGGCACCATCAGTTATTCCTCTATATCTATTGCAGTTATTGGCTATGGATTATTTTATTTGTATGTTTACCATCACAGATTGGCCAGCACTCAAGTGGAGCCACTGACTTCTAAGTCAGCTAAGGGCCTAACAAACAATCTCATGCTCTACCAAGGACATTTTATTGTAGCAACAAACACTAGGGAAGTTGTCATGTCTTTAGCACAAATGAAGAGTCATTCCAACCATTTGTTTGGCAGGTTTTCTACAGCAGTGTCTTCTATAATTACAAACCACTTTACAGAATGTACTGGGTGTGTTTTTTATGTAAATCACCAACACTAGGGTGGTCATCATGCCCTGACACAACTGAAGAGCCCTCTCAACCCTTTTTTGCATTTAATTTTTTTCTATATGAATTCATTTTATTTTTATTTTGTGCAGGTTCAGAATGTCTGGTTCTACTTAGTATGTTTACTTTATTGTTTTGGTTGCAGACTTTGTGAATTAGTGTTACATCCTACTTCATGGTAGTGAAACTTTACTCTTACTATCAAATAACAAAAGTGCCTTGATGGAGCATATACATCCATGCTTCATTGGGCTCAACACACAAGCAGGAGGCAACATATTTTTCTTAGAGAAATATGTGATTTTCAATATTTCTGATACTATGTGAAACAGGAGGGTGAAAGATACACTTTAAATAAAGTTGTCTCATTTACTGTTTTGGAATCCAACATCTGTCAAAAGCCAAAGCAGTTGCAGGCTCATCTATCCAAATGTCATAGCCAAAGACTGGTATTGATGTTTAGGATCTAAGCAACGGCATGAACAACCAATCTAAGTGGAGATCTATCATTCTGTATCGGCTGAGGCTGCGGGATGAATAAGAAAAAATGGTGTTGCAGGTAACATGAATACTGTGACTAAACACACAGTATTTCATCAATTACCTTAAAATAGTTTGATGAAAAAATAGGAGGAGGCCATGACAACAAAGCATGCCTCTATAACTATTGCAGTTATTGGCTATGGATTATTTTACCTTAGGTTTTGTGGCAGCTTTTGGTTTATTTATATTTTACCTTTTCACACACAGTCTAGAATCATTATCATCATTATCCTCTGAGTGTCTCAGCGAATTGAAGTCAGCTCTCACCATCTCTACCCAGTTCTTCCTTGGTCTACCTCTACTACAGCTTACCTCCACCGGGATTTCCTGGCAATTTTTCACCCAGCAGCCATTATCCATGCACATCACATATCTGTACCAGTGTATGAAAGTTAAATAAAGTTTGAATTTATTTTTCCTTTGTTTCATTTTCAGATGATATGACAAATAATTTAATGGAAACAGAACAGTTATTGAAGAAAATAGAGGAAGTAACTGAATCTACTTTGCCATCTTTGTCTTTATACAATTCTCACTTAAAACAACTAGTTGAAACAATTTCCACAGAAAAGGATGAAATTGAGCAGTAAGTTTCAAACTAGGCTTCCCTGCTTACTATTGCCTTTAGTTTTCACTGTCTGTTCACATTTTTCTATCACCAGGAGCACTTTACCTGATTTTCTCAACTATCAGCTATAGTAATCAACTATTATTAGGCTGCACACATTTCAAATTTTCAATTTTCCCAATATAATGCTTTGCAGTATTTGTCCCGACTCTCTGCTCTCTGAGTTCCAATTCCGCCAAGGTCAACTTTACCTTTCATTCATTTAAGGTTAAAAAAAAAATGTACCAGTCTAATACTGGGGTTGATTCTTCCTCTATATCTCTTTCTCACTTCCTTTCTCTCACTCTCTATCCTTCCCTGGAAGAAATTTGTTGTATTCAAACCTGGAGAGGAGATGAGATTGGCTCCACCAGGTTTATAAATGCCCTAAGAAATGTTGTATGCCAATATGGCCCCCTTATGACTCCCTCAGGAGTTATAGGTCCATATATACATACATACATGTAGCAGAAACATATTAAACATTTGGTTTACATTTCAAATAGTGGAGGTAGCATGGCCGGATGGTTAAGAAGTTTGCTTTATGATCATTATGTCCCAGGTTTCATCCCAATGTGTGGCATCTTGAGCAAATGTTATTTATAATAGCCTCAAGTTGACCCATGTCAGGGAAATTAGGTTGATGGAAACTGTTTATCACACACACTTTGTCATGATGAATCTCCTTGAGAATTATGTTATGGGTACACATTTCTGTGGAATGCTTTAATTTCATGAGTGGGCTGTTCCATTGAGTGAACAATCGAAACACTCATTGCCGAAACCGTTAGAGATCCTTTCCCTTACAGATAATTTGTCATTTTATATTATTAAAATTGCTGTCATTCAATCACTAATCTATTTTTCTTTTAAATTTTAGGACAAATGAGTTATTGGCTGCCATGGAAACCTCAACAATACAGCAAACATCACTGAAGTTCCAACATTTAGAAAAAGATACAGATTCTGAACCTCTTGTTAATAGTTAAATACTTTTTGTAATGATAAAAAATTAATTTATTTTGAATTATTTAATTATACGAACGATATATAATAATGTGATATAAATTTGTACTTTCAAAAATCTATAATAAATTTATTACTTATTTTTTACATTTTCTATCTTCTCAAAATATATTGTGCTTACTTCTTTTGCAATAAAAACACTGTAAATAAATTTTAGTATTTCAATTCTTTTAGTTAAAATTCAAATTACTGTATATACTTGAATATAAGCTGAGCCCCTATTTTATGTCTAAGAAATAGGCAAAAATCCAAACCCTGTTTATAAGTTGAGGCAGGTAATCAACATGTTTAGATGCAGTTTTGAAATTCACAAGAGTGGAGGATATATTGATGAAGCTTTAATGTTTTAATATTTAAAATATTTTAAGTATTATTTAGAGTATAGTTTTTGTTTTACAACTCCATTATAATGGTGTTGTTGTAGGTGATAGGTTGTGAGAAGCCGCTGTTATCCAACACCGTGTTATAGTAGGATGCCGCCCTGTCAAAGATAGCCTTATTAGAGGAGAGGTTTGAGATTCTAGTACTGATATGCTTAACGAAGTTTCTAAAAACAGTGGGAGGGTGGCATGAGTCCTTGTGAATGTAATTAAGTTTCTCGTTTAGCTTATGGAAGGGTCTGTGGGTGGGTGTGTGTGCGAAGGTCTACGGTGGATTGGCAGTATCGGTAGAGGGTTTGACGCCATGCTTTCCAGCATAGTTACGTCCCTTTACGATCTGAGTTCAAATCCCGCCGAGGTTGACTTTGCCTTTCATCCTTACGGGGTCGATAAAATAAAGTACCAGTAATGCACTGGGTAATTGCTGGCCTTGTGCCTAAAGTAGAAACAATTATATAATGATTTTTTTTTTTTTTAAATTATTAATTTCTGACCGTTTTGAAGGCCATATTCATTCGAAACATTAAAAGCAATAGGAAATGCGAATTTCACTTCGAAAGTGAAACAATTAGAATATTCACCTCCAAAGTGAAAATATTTTACCACTTCGTTTATGAAGAATTTTGAAATCGGTGAATATCAGCAAAATACTGATTTTGGATATTCATCGTTTTTTTTTTTTCTTTGTCGCATATTTCTCAGCTTGTATACAAGTATATACAGTACATGGAAACACACTGTCTACACATATAATGTTAAGATTGATGGATAAATAGTAGCATGCAGTGAATATCAGTACAGAATATGATTGGTCCCAATTTTGTCCCTGTCACCTAACCAGATATACCTCTATACATACACACACATATATATATGGTGGAGTTGTTAGAATGTCAGATAGAATGCTTTGTGGTATTCGTTCCAGCTTGACAAAAAATAAAAAAAAAAACCTTTGCTACTGATATTCCAAAATATCACAGAAAATGGGAAAATAGGACAAACATTGTGTTTCTGCCAGGAGTTGTGATTGTAGATAGTATTAGCAAGGGGAAGACCAATGGAAACATTGTTTCCTTGGTCTGATTTGATGAGATCTACTCCACTTGATAAGTGAATGAGGTCTGGGATCTTGTCAATCTATTCCTTTGTTACTACATACTTCCCATTTCAATTTATCCATAAAATCTTATTCAAATGTATAAGTAAACATTTTAAAATGAGGTCAGAGATCTTATTGATTTAGAATTACTTGTGAAGAAGTTTGAAAGTGTTTGTCCATACAGTCCAAATTCAAGCATGTTTTGCAACGTGAGGACCAGAAACAGGAGGTGTTCAAGATTGCGAGGCAGTGTGTCAGAGAATTGTGATGTCATTGGAGAGAAGTGTATCCGGAATGATAAAGGTGAGCTTGCCCTCACAAGTGCTGAGAAGAAAGATGCATGGAAAAGTCATTATGATAGATTACTAAATGAGGAGAATGCATGGGAAGAAGAGACCCTACCCCAAGTAGACCCTATAGAGGGGCCAGCAGTACAAGTCAGCAGCAGCGTAGTAGTAAGGCAATCAAAGATATGAAGATGGGGAAGGCAACCGGTCCATCGGGTATAGCTGCCGAGATGCTGAAGGCATCTGGGTCTGTAGGTCACACTATAACCACACGTATTGTTAACCAGGTAATACTAGAAGGTGTCATACCAAAAGATTGGTGCAGTAGCATCATTGTCAACTGCTACAAAGGTAAAGGTGATGCACTGGATAGAGGAAACTATAGAGGTATAAAGCTGATGGGCCAGGTCATGAAAGTAACAGAAAGAGTTATAGCACAGTTGATTAGGGACCGGGTGAAACTAGATGAGATGCAATTTGGGTTTGTACCAGGAAGAGGCACCACTGATGCGCTCTTCCTTGTGAGGCAGTTACAGCAAAAGTACCTAGCTAAAAGTAAGCCACTCTACCTGGCATTTGTCGATCTCGAGAAAGCCTTTGACAGAGTTCCACGTGCTGTAATCTGGTGGGCTCTTAGAAAACTAGGAGTAGATGAATGGTTTGTGAAAGCTGTACAAGCCATGTATAGGGGAGCAGTCAGCAAAGTTAGGATTAGCAATGAGTATAGCGAGGAATTTAGCGTACAGGTTGGGGTCCACCAGGGCTCTGTTCTTAGCTCTCTCCTGTTTATCATAGTCCTGCAGGCAATAACGGAGGAGTTTAAGACCGGATGCCCATGGGAACTCCTGTATGCTGATGACCTCGCACTTATAGCTGAATCTATGGTAGAACTAGAGAATAAATTCCAAACTTGGAAGCAGGGACTAGAAAGAAAGGGTCTCAAAGTCAACATGACAAAGACTAAGGTCCTTGTAAGTAGACGAAAAAACAGAACCCAGATCCCCTCAGGGAAATGGCCTTGCTCAGTATGTAGGGAAGGTGTAGGTAGGAACTCCATTCTCTGCCCCAAATGCAAACAATGGGTACACAAGAGATGTAGCGGGCTCTCAGGAAGCTTAATTAAGAATGTAGGCTTCACATGCAGCAGCTGTACTGGGACAGCAAGCAGCAAACAGCCACAGGAAACAAGTACCACCAATCTCTGGGAGGGCTCTGTAGAGACAGTAGACAGCTTCTGCTACCTAGGTGACTGAATTAGCAGCAGAGGTGGGTGTTCAGAAAGTACAATAACTAGGGTAAGAACGGGATGGAAGAAGTTCAGGGAACTGGGCGCTGAAGGTGGAAGACTTACGTAGATTAGAGAGAAACGAAGCCTGCATGCTCCGATGGATGTGTAACAGTAATATACACGAACGACAAAGCATAAATGAATTGTGCAGGAGAGGTGGTTGCGTTGGTATGCGTATGAAGGATGACAGCTGCATAAAAAGGTGCAGAGCACTAGAAGTCGATGGAAACCGCGGAGTGGGGAGACCCAAGATGACCTGGGATGAGGTGATAAAAGCCGACCTTACCCAATTACACCTCTCAAAGGCAATGACACACGACCGTGACCTCTGGCGTCACGCAGTAATACAGAGTACCTGACCTCCCATGGGTACAAGCTGAAGCATATAGACAATATGCCACCACACCCTCCCACTGCAAGGTGGTCGTGGAGGTGCCACGGCAAAAAAGCACCCAGCCCACATTGTAAAGTGGACGTGTAGGCGCCACGAAAAAGCACCCAGCACTCACTGTAAATGAGGTTGGTGTTAGGAAGGGCATCCAGCTGTAGAAATCAAGCCAAATCAGTTCCTGTATGAGCAAGGCATGGTCAGCCAACCAGACACTGCCCACAACAAGACAACCCGTCTAACCCATGCTAGCATGGAAGAATGGACGTAAAACGGTGATGATGATGATGATGATGATTCCCTCAGCTCATTTACCCTTGGTAAATGAGCTCTGGTATATGTGTAAAGACAATGACTTTAAAGTGTTTGTCAAGCAATGCCATTTTAGTATTACTTCATAAACTGTTTCTGCTCTAAAACTGTTAAACTAATTTAACCCGTAACCATCTCTGTAACTTTGGTTGTAAACAAAATATACTTCTCACCCTCGGACAGAATTCAATAATTCTTACAATGACCTTGACTGAAGGCTGGTTTTCTTTACTGGCTCATATTTCCATCAAGAAACACACTCACTGATTTAGAACAACAAAATATTACACATCATAATATTAAAGAAATTTCCTATAAAACCAAGGCATATGGAATTTATTCTAAACAAAGCAAGTGTATATTTCTTTTTTTAAAAAATGTGTATTTTTAAACTTTTTAATGTAATATTATGAAGATGGTAAATTGGCTGAGTTGTTAGGACATTGGATTAAAAATAACTCAGTATTTATTCTGGCCCACTGTACTCTGAATTCAAATGTACACCAGGGTCTACTCCACCTTTCATCTTTTTGAGGCCAATAAATAAAGTATTTTCCTCTCTCACACACACTCTACTTTCCAGTAAAAATCATCTGGAGAGGGATGGACTCTGCAAAATTTAAAATGTCACAACAGCACCCCTATGACTCCATCAGGAACTACTTATAGGAAGGGCATCCAGCCATAGAAAACTTGCCAAAGTGTCACTAAGAATTTTCAGTTACGTCACAGACATGACAACCTCCCTAGTGCTGGTGCAATGAGAAAATGTATCTGGTACACTTGGTAGAGTTGGGGAGCATATATAAGCAAGATGGGGGTCCCAGGTTCATCTGAGAGTTCAGTAGTTCTGCTTAAGTACCAATTTGGTCTGTAAGCAGCCTGTCAAACCCTTGCTAGTAGGGAAAGCAGATATTAAAAGATGATGATGAAAGCTACCAACTTCAGATGTTGATGAATTGATTTGTAATTCTGAATAATATTTAGATCTGAAACTGTTTAGATTACAGGTTTCTTATTTATTTTTTTTTTTGGCTGGCCCACAACGGTCTCCAGTTGATCTGGCTGAATCCCAAAGCAAGACCAGCCAAGCTCATGGATGTTATACAACCATTTTGCTCATGGTCTATCCCTTAGGTCTCTTGCTAGTTGGTTTTTCCTGTAAAATTTGTCAGCAATTCTTTCCTGAGACATTCTAACATGTCTGTAATATTGGAACTGCGATCTCTCAATTCAGAGAAGTAGTGGCTCTACCTGGAGCGACACTCTGATCTCTGATCATGACAACCCCCCTCTTGCTGGTGCCATGGTAAAATACACTTGTTGCACTTGGTAATATGCAGAAACATATGTCTGAAAGTAGTGATTTGGTCTGCGATGACAGATATTAAGTAGTAGTGGTTTTTATATTTATCTAAAAATCTTCCTTCATAATTTTATGTAAGAATTTTTAAGTTATATCCCAGACACCAGCTTAATAATGACAATGTTAGAAATATTTCTAAATTCTTCCAATTTCTATTTACAAAATGATTTGAAAATCACTGGCAATGTTTTTCATTATAAATTATATAACACAAGGGTTATTATTTATATTTAGCTATGAAACTGAATTTTAATTTGGCATCTCTAACGTGGATAAAATTTCTCGCTCAAAAACTGTTGTTGATTAAAAATCGCCAGAGTCAGATTGATTAAACCATTTCGGATGTTTTCGTTAAACTGGTAGGTCTTGGATAAGTTATCTCCCTTAGCCTATATTACAATACCGTTGTGACAGCTGCTACTTGCTGTGGGCATTTCAAAATGTCATTCCGTTTTAATTCAGTGTTGTCAAACAAATCTCTGTTGGTTGATGGAATTTATGGGTAGTCTCACACACACTATATATAATCTCAAGTCTGAAATAATCGTCCTCCCATCGCTTATTATTAATTTTTCAGATTTCTCTCAAGCACCCCGGCTCCCACGCTTTTTGAATTTTGCTAATCTACCTCCGGTGAAATTCATTTTAAGTGGTAGCATTCCTGCGACAATTAATTTTCTTTAAACATGAAATCCGTTATAAAATAAATAGGATGGGTTGGTGTCTCAATATGTAAACTAAACGACTAATTCTGGTTTTTAAAAATATGAACGGAGGCAACCTGGAGTAATTACAGATTTTCCAACTCCCCCTATTATTTGGGAACCAACAGTATCATCATCATCATCATCACCGTTTTACGTCCGTTCTTCCACGCTAGCATGGGTTAGACGGGTTGTCCTGTTGTGGGCAGTGTCTGGTCGGCTGACCATGCCTTGCTCATACAGGAACTGATTTGGCTTGATTTCTACAGCTGGATGCCCTTCCTAACACCAACCTCATTTACAGTGAGTGCTGGGTGCTTTTTCGTGGCGCCTACACGTCCACTTTACAATGTGGGCTGGGTGCTTTTTTGCCGTGGCACCTCCACGACCACCTTGCAGTGGGAGGGTGTGGGGGCATATTGTCTATATGCTTCAGCTAGTACCCATGGGAGGTCGGGTACTCTGTATATATATATATTCACATACATACACACTCACACACATACACATACCTTTAAGGATTCTTCTTCGTTTGTCGCTGAAACTGAAACCTAGATTTTCCCAAGAGAAAGTAAATAATAATTTAAAGCGGAACCTTGGTTCACGAACAATTTTTCCGAACATAAAATGTCTTTGTTCACAAACATCTCGAGCAACGAACACGCAAGTCAGCAACAACGGTTGGCATTAAGCTTGGAGTGTCGGCAGGAAAGCATCATTTGATGTGTAGTTAGTTACTATGGTGATATCTGTCTCTCTTTCACGATATTTCTCTCTCAACATTTCGTATGGGGAAAATAGTTTCGGCTTACAAACATTTCAGGTGACGAACTGCCTTCAGGAACAAACAAAGTTCATGAACCGAGGTCCCACTGTAATTTAGTTTGTCAAGTAATAAAAATATTTATTCTCAATTAATGCGTTTCACTCACAAAGTTGGCTTAAAAACCATTGATAATTACATAATTATGATAAAGAAAGATATAACAAAATTAAGAGAAAAAGGGCAGATCTGGCTGCATGAGAAAGTAGAGGAAAGGACTATAAATGCCATAAATAAGAAGAAAAGGAGTGAAAAAACCAAGGACTCATGGGCCACAGAAGAAAGGGAGGGGGGGAAAGGGAGAGGGTGATGGGCTCTGCTCTACGGACAAAACAGCAAAGGCATTGACACCTGTTGCAACAGCCACCCCACCTCAGATGGACTGATGTTCCAATTTTGCGAGCATCAGTAACCCACTATTGTCAATTCGACCAACTTACCCCTTCCCTTCAAATTGCTGGCCTTGTGCCAAATGTAAAAACAAATTAAGATGATAAAAAAAGTTATGGCCCTTTACATTCTAGGTTCAAATCCAGACGTGGTAAGCTTTGCCTCTCATCCTTACAGGGTTGACAAAATAAAATACCAGTAATGGTATTTCACCCTGGGGTTGATTTGACATAAATTTGACATGTTTAAATATATACATCTGTGTTTGTACACATTTGCCACAACTTCACCTTAATCCTATACTATTTGTGTACAGATACAAATTTATATAGAATACTTGACACCCAAGTTGTCAACCTCCTCAAAGTGAGGCCCTGGAAACTGATCACTGATCTTGATCAGGCAAATGACAACCTGAGGCAGCAACAGTCTGATAAGTAACAAGAAGGAAAAGATATATATGACTAAGGCCCAAGTTGTTGACCTCCTTACAGTGGGCCCTGGAAACTGATCACTGATCTTTGATCTCGATCAGGTGAAAGACAACAACTCGAGACAGCAACAGTCTCATACACAAGAAGAAAATAGTATAGTTTAATTGCTTACTGCACAATTTAATATATAATTGAATTAGCACTAAAAATATGCAAAATGACACCTCCAGTTTGTTATTACTGTCAAACTCAAGGACAAATCAAAATGTAACAATTTTCTCAAGTTTATTTAAGTCATTTAATTGCATTATGAAATTTTACATTTAAAATAATCAATAATTAACTGAGATAATAAATTTATATTATTTTAGAAATACAAAATAAAATATTAATCTTTACATTTTCATAATAATAAATTTTGTAATAAATCTGTAATTTAACTGTTTTGATATCAAACTGCCTGAAACTGGCCCTGGCTCTATAATACAAAACTGTTTCCGTTAAAGTGTTTATATTTATCTAAAATTCTTCCATCATTATTTTATGTAAAAACCTTTAAGTTGTATTTCAAACATCAGATAAATAAGGAGAAAGTTATATTACTAAATCCCTCTAATTTTCAAAATTATTTGAAGCATAGGCAGTATCTTTCATTATAAATATGGTTAGAAAAGAGTTAAATATTTTATTTTTTTGCAATAAAAACACTGAAAATAGAAATATTTTAGTATTTTAATTCACTTAATGAAAATTTAAATTACATGGAAACACATTGTCAAAAAATATAACATTTATGAGCTTTCTAGATTAATAATAAGAGAAACAGCAGCACCCCTTTTTGTGGCATGTGACAGAGTGTGTGTGTCTTCTCACACCTTTTCCCTTTTTTTATAAGTATATATTTTATATATAAACTTTATAATATTAATATAATTTTAGAAAAAATATAAATTGTGTTTAATTGTATGCATTCTATTAAATATTTGAAGGTGCAATAATTGTTGCTTGATGCTTTAAGAAGATACAATATGAAAATAAACAAATACTCTTGTGTGTGGAAAGAAACCATCAGGATAGCAAGACAGCAGAGGGTCTTCAGAGAAGAAGCTCTCTTCAAGCAAATGTTTTGCCCCTTAATTTCATATGCATAAAGAATATATTTTCACATTAACCAAAAAATATATTGAAAAATTTTAAACTCATTTAAAAATATATATTTTAATCATTTAATATTATAAACTTTATAATATTTTAATATTTAATATGATAATATATATAATATTTTTTATATTTGATATTATAGACTATATGATATTTTTAATTACTTGAGTAAAGTCAACAACAATTTTTCCTTTCAAGTTCATGAAAATAAATTCATGAAATAGTTATCACAATATGTCAGAAGTTATATTCATAAACATGTTTTACTTTTTTTCTTTTGAAGTGCTTTAATAATCTTCTCCCCAAGTGACTCCACAAGAAGCATCTTAGTATTTGGTTGTAAAGCATTTAAAACTGTACATGACGAATTATCATTGCATAGGTGAAGATTGATTTCAGGTTTCAAATGTTCATTTATATTTGGTCTTAATTTAGTTTGGACATCAAGAACATTTTTACTTTTGAAGACAATTGGACGTTGATGTATTGATGGGTCTTTTGATAAAGCCATGGTAATTACTTTGTTTGGTAAGTCAGGAAAATCTACTTTCTTGTCAAGATATTTAAGTAATCTGTCAGGTATTTCAGATCTATTCTTATGTTTACCATCATAATACTTGTTGGCACCAGCAACTTTTGGCATTTGTGTGTAAGGGTCTCTTGGATATTCATCTGTCAGGTTAGGAATGTATGTTTGGAACATTTCTTTTTTGCCAGATCTCCTGTAATTCCATTTAGATGAAGCTGGCATATTTGGCATTTTTTTGGTATTTAATTTACTATTTTTGTTTATTTTCTTACTTGATTTTTTGCTGGGCTTAATTTCTGATTGTTGTTTTTCTATTTTATTAATTTCCAATACATCCATTCTCAAATCATTTGAGGAACTATTTTGATCATATTTTCCTTGGCTGCTAGTCATCTGGTATTTCATGAGACTGAGTTTATCCATTTGTTCAGCAATATATTTCTTATTTCTGTGCCACATTGCAACTGTTAGAATCCTAGAAACAAATTTTATTTCTTTAGCAGGCATAAGTTTATGCATTGAGTGAGAAACCGAGTAATTAAATATTGATCAAAGTACAAGTGCATAATAGGTGAGAAAATATAAGATGATGATGATGATGAGTGTGCAGGATGGCTGGATAAAATCTTTTTGAGGCCCTAAACACTTAAATGATTATGGTGCCTCAATATTAAGTCTACAAAAAACAAAACAAAAAAAAAACGTTATAATGACATAAACAAATGACTGGGAGGACCTTTCAGTTGTGCCAAGGATACAACAACCTCTGTAATGTTGGTGATCTACACAATAAATACACCCAGTATATGCTGTAAAGTGGTTAGTGATAGGAAGGGCATCCAGCTATAGAAACCATGTCAAAATATGAGTTAGATATGGTTATCTGAGTTGTCTTGTCACAGACCATTGTGACCTGTTCAGTCTATGCTTAGCATGGAAATCTAACGTAAAAAGCTGATAATGATGAAACAGGTCACAAAATGAAATAATTTAGTTTGACATGAGGAAGAGAATAGGTCCGACATATTCCACTTCGTTAACTGTTTGTAGAGATAAACAAAAAGAAATGTTTTAAAAAATTGTGTAAATGAAAGAGTTGCCTCCCTTAAGGCCAGCTGTTTTCATGGCGGAGGAGGGAAACTACCAACAGATGTACAAGCATCAGTGAACATACATCTAATCCGATAACCTTCATCTGAGTACCAACAGTTGAGAGCACTTGAATTGGCAGTAAGGCAGATCTGGTACCTCAATATGGATATCGTATTATCAACCAAGTGTCTCCACAATATCCCCATGGCTGTTTATCACTTGCTAGTATACATATTGGGTGAAGGCACGTGGTTTAGTAGTTAGGGAAATCAGCTCACAATCGTAAGGCTGTGAGTTCAATTTCTGGTGGCATATTGTTTCCTTGAACAAGACACTTTATTTCACATTATTCCAGACCACTCTGAGATGTCGTTAATAGAGTGTAATTGACACTTAACCAAAGCATCATGAGCTGCAATTTTTCATAATTATATGAACTTGTGTATATCCCAGTTTTTAGAATAGATGCACCATATCCCTGCATGATGTAAGTAGTGTCTAAAAGAGTTGGTGTGTCAGGAAGAGCATCCTGTTGTAAAACATCTCAAAATATATCCCCCCAACCCGTGCCAACGTGGAAAAGTGGATGTAAAAACAATGATGATGATGACGATGATGATGACGACGATGATAATAATGATGATGATATGATGATATGATGATAACGATGCTCTTCTATCAAGTTTTAACAACTGCAAATTAATATTCTTTTAAACATTTCAATAGCTGCAATCTTGTCATACTGTAGTTGTGTCATTGAAGCAATTTACAAAATAATGAACTTATTTTATAGTGTCTTACCTTCCACAGTCTTTATTAGCCCATACTTTAGCTACATCCAAAGGAGTAAGACCATTGTTGTCCTTGCAATCAAGTTTTGCACCTAATTTTAATAGTATTTTTATAATCTTTACATGGTTTTCCTGTGCAGCTTTGTGAAGTGGTGTACTACCATATTTACTTGAGCTGAAACAAGAGAAAAAGAACAGTAACAGCAGACATAAAATGATGATAAAATATATATATATGTAAAAGGTAAACGGAAATAACAATACAATCGGTACAGTATATGGAAGGAATATATTTGTTTAATGCTTAAAATAGTAGGAAGAGGGTCTTAACATTTCGGATGCTAGTACCTCATTAGAAGAAAGATAAAAGGGACGGGCAGGGTGGAATCGGAAAAAATGTTTTTAAAGAAAAATAACAGGTCCATTCATGTTGCTATCTCTTGAAAAACTGTTGATGCTGGCGTTTTGTGTATGATATACTGTTTTAGAAAAGTGGATGATGGAGCGAGTCTACATATATATATATATAAAGTGGTAAAGACCCCCTTTGGTCACAAATGACCAAGGGATTTGTACCCAGAAATTTCACCTGTGAGCCACATGTCTGGCAAGGTTGTTTGTAGAAGACCAGCTGTCACCCATGCAAACCAGACTCTCGATGCCACCAATATTGTCCAAGGGAAAGGAAATGGCTGATACAACTTGGCACCAGTGATGATGCAACTCATTCCTACAGCTGAGTAAACTCAGTGTCAAAATAAAGTCTTGTGCTCAAAGACAAATTCATCACCTGGTCCAAGAATCAAATTCACAACTTTCTGATGGCAAGCCCAATGCTCTAACCACTAAGCCATGCATATATATATATATATATTGATTGATTGATCCAAATCGATAAGATTTGCTGTCTCTTTGAATTACAGGTACACTCCAACTGATGGACTTACAAACAGTTTCCATCTGCCCAGTTTCACTCACAAAACATGGGTCGACCTAGGACTATAGTAAATGATACTTGCCCAAGATGCCTCGCAGTGGGATCGAACTCATGACCTAATGATTAAGAAGTGAACTTCTTAACAATTTGGCCATGCTGTGTCCACTCGCATACACTCTGCTGCAACATGAAACAGGCGAAAATATATAGTTTTTCCACCTGTGTAGGTGAGCTGATTAGCCTCATTTGCCAAAGCTAAATTTTAATTCTAATTTTAAGTTGAGTCAACTTATACAGCTTCATATGCAAATGAGGTTAATCAGTCCACCTACACATGCAAAAAAACTATATACTTTTGTCTGTTTCAAGTTTTTGCAGAGAGCAAGAAGCAGCAGTCATGATGATAGCCAGGGCTTGAAATGCACATAGACAGTTATCCTTGGCTGCTTCTGCTGGTATCCGCTAGACAGCGCTGTCAGCCTTTCAAAATGTTTATTTATTAAACATACCATATATCTTTAGATATATGAAATTCAAACACACACAAACATATATATATATATATATACAGATGTACACACATACACACACCATTATATATACATACAAACACGCACACATACATACATAAATTACACAAATACACACATATATATATACACACACACATACATACATAAATTACACAAATACACACACACATATATATATACATATATACACATACATACATAAATACATTTACTCATATAGAACAGTTCCACAAATGTTTACCAAAATACATAAAGATAAGCAGGTCTAGTTTCCTGATAATCACCACCTGGAGTATGCTCCATCCACAGATCACCTCATGCATCATTCATTTTATCTCTGCTAATATCCAAACTTAGTCGTTTTTATGCAGAGGATTAAAAAGTCTAATACGCTTCTCTTCTAGGATGTTAATGAAGTCAAAAACTAGGTTTTAACTATTTCTAAAGTTTGAGAGCCCCAAACACAGAAATAACAGTCGATCACTATAAATAATAATTGAGGAAATTTGGTAAATTATCATACAGACATGTAGTTAGAATGTCTCAGGAAAGAATTGCTGGACATATTTTATGGGCAAAATGAACCAGCAGGAGACCCAGGATCTCGCTGGAAGGAGTGTTTGGTTTGAGGACTCTGCCCCAATGACCCTCTCAGGAATAAGTGTGCAAAGAAGAAAAGAAGACCTTCAGAGGTGGAAAAAGTAGACAGAAGTGCCTACTTTTTACACTTTATTTATCCAATTTCGTCAACCATTATTTATAGTGATTGGCTGCTATTACAGTTATTTTCTGTATTTGGGACGCCCACATTTTCAGCGTTTAAACATTCCCAGCGCTTGAATAATTCACAAGGTTTATTTTAAACAGTATTTAGCAGCTCATGTATAAACCTTGAAAAAGTTTTATTATATTCTTTCAATTACCAGCCTGGCCAAAACTGGCTCTGGTTCTATGAAACAAAACCATCTATTTTAAATGAATTCTTATTTAAATAAAAATCATTACTATCTTAGAAGGGAGTCAGGTGTAAAAACCAAACCTGTTATCTTCAATTTGGTGTGTGCCAACCCTTACCTATGATCATGAATCTTGGGTAATGACCAACAGAATACAATTGTGAATACAAGCAGCAGAAATGGGGTTCCTTTGAGGTGTAAGTAATGTTCAAAATATTAGCTTATTAATGAAGGAGTTGGTTATTTTATTAAATTCTTCCAAATATTTGATTATTTTCAAAATTAACTAAAACACATAGGCAGTGTCTTTGATGAGAAATATGGCAAAGAAAGTGTTAAAACTGTAGTTATATCCAGCTTAAGTTTACCTTAAAATCTTCAAACATAAGCTGTGTTCTAGCATAAATATTTATTATTTATCAAACAGTTACTTTTTATTCTTCAGATAATGATGTCTGAATAATATTTTATGAACATGTTGAAATGAGAGCTATGTAGTAATGTATTCTAAGAGATTGTAATTCATTTCTTTAGGTTAATGCACTTAGTGAGTAGACTAACATTAAAATATTATTTCGGTTTTTTTTTTCTTGATAGCGAGCACACTAAACAGGAGTTATAAAATATCTATTTGGGCAAGTAAAACACACCTGCCGACAAATGTTACTGCTGGTAGTGAAACTAATCAAGAAAGCAACAAACTATAAATCACAAGTGTTCCATCACAAAAACAACAACAACAATAACAATCCTCCTTCCCTCAAATACAAGACAAAAGAAATAAAAATTAAATTCCTGGTTATATTACAGCAATAACCTTTCTTTTTCTACCTTATTGCCATTCTTAAATGTCATTCCTATTAATGCTAAGCAGGGTTATTATATTAAGTGAAGTTTCTTCCTCCCATGAAGGAAAATATTTATAGTTACGGTAAAGAAGAAGTTATCTTAAAGTGCAAATGAATTATGTATTTTCTGTCTGAATGTGTGTGTGTTTGTGTATGTGAGATTGTTCCTAAGATATATAAATATATTCCCCACAGGTACTTCTGTCCACTATTTTCTGCCTCCATGGCTACTTTACCTGATTTTCTCGACTATTGTTTATAGTGACTAATTGTTATTATGGTTATTTGCATTGGGATGCACATATTTCAAATTCTCCTAATGCTTTATAAGTCAACCAGTTGTTTATATAAATAAACATTTAAGTAAACAAAACAAAAAGCATTATAAAGCCATTTTCCTCACAAAAGCAGAAGGCACATAGTTTAGTGGTTAGAGAATTGGATTTGCAATCATGAAGTTGCAAGTTCAATTCCCAAACCAGGCGATGCATTATACCCTTGAGTAAGGCACGTTATTTCACATTTCTCTTTCTGCCAGGAGTTGTGACCAGTAGATAGTTTCAGTAATGGAAAGACCATTGGAAACCTTGTTTCCTTGGTCCAATTTAACGAGTTCCACTCCACTCAGTAAGCAAATGAGGTCTAGGATCTTGTCAATCGTTTTAAAAAAAAAGTCTTGTGAGTCCTATAACACAGGCTTCTTTTTTGAGGCAATGTTTTAAAACCTGGATGGTCTCATGCAGGGATATGGTGCAGTATGTATTCACATACATGGATGAATACTTACAACAAAAAAGGGCATTTCATCCACTTTTTTCCAGAATTGGTCAAGCATGGAGTGCAATAATTTCACTACAAAAACCTGGAAAGCTCCCATCCCAAGATCTACAAAGTGTAAAGTTTTCACAGCTACGGTCAAAACCATCTTACTATATGGTTCAGAATCCTGAACTCTCAGTGTTGCTCACTTGAGGAGACGTGACAGTTCCTACACCAAGATATTGCATGTGGTGTTCAACATTTCGTTAAATATATTCCTCAGGTTCCTGAAGTATTGTGGTAACTGAATCTAACGACACACAGAAGCCTTAAACAGTTAGAAGCTGTATGTGAGAGTGTTGGAGTAGAATCTTGTGTGTAGGAGACATTTTAACAATTTAAGATTTGACTTGCCATGAATATTGATTAATCTTGTCTGAACACCAGGTTCATGTTGTATGGAAGTAAGCGTGTCTATAAATATATGCATGTGTATGTATGTATATATATACATACGTGTGTGTGTACTTGTATAACTATATGTATATAGGTGTGGGCATAGTTATGTGGTTAAGAAGTTCACTTTGGAGATATGTGGTTTCAGGTTCAGTCCTGCTATGTGGCATCTTGGCCAAATGTCTTCCACTAAAGCCATGGGCTGACCAATGTTTTGTAAGTGAATTTGGTAGGCAGAAATTGCATCAGCACGTCATTCTTGAAAAGTACAAAACACCTTTATGGCAGCATCACAATAAAAATGGAAGTCTTTACTCTAATATTGCAAATTTTCATAATGATTTGTTCACCAGTAAAGATACTATAAACATTCGAATTAACAAACTACATGAAACAACATTAGCAAAGCAATACATTCTTGAAAAGTACAAAACAGCATTATGGTTGCATCCCAATAAAAATTAAAGTTTTTACTCTAATATTGCAAATTTTCATAACGATCAGTCCACTAGTAAAGATACTATAAACATTTGATAACCCCACCTCCAGATACTTTTTAGATATTATCTGCTAAATTATTACAGAATGTTAAGAGTTAATCTGCACCACATTTTCATATTGCAAAACTTAAATTAAAAAAAAAACTATATATATATATAAAATATATATAGTTCGGCTCTAACTGTCGTAACAGCCGAAGCTCAGCTGTCAGGGTCCTGACTCTTTTCCCATATATAAAACCTGGGATGATCTGATAAATTCCGACCTTATACACTTGCACCTCTCTAAGACAATGTCACTGGACCGAGATCTTTGGCGCTATGCAGTAATACAGAAGACCCGCCTTGCCTATGTACAAAGCGAAACCTACAGCCAGTAGGCACCTCTTAACCAAATATACACCCCAATCCACTACCCCTACCCTATCCTCCCACTCCCACCAACACCTCTCTATAAAGTTGGTACCACAACATCCAGTCCAAATAAATGAGATAAATGAGATCGAGATCGTGTAGGTGTTACGAGAAAAAAAACACTCAGTCCACGCTGTAATGTGGCCGTGTAGGTAACACGGTAAAACGTTCCCAGTTCCACACTGTAAATGTGGTTGGTGTTAGGAAGGGCATCCAGCCGTAGAAAACCTGCCAGATAGTCCTATATGAGCGAGACACGGTCACCCGACCAACCTTGCCTCAAGTGGGACAACTCCCGTCTAACCCATGCTAGCGTGGAAAGTGGACGTTAAACGAGGATGATGATGATGATGATGATGATATATATGTATATAAATATACAAACAATACAAATTTCAAATTAGCAACATAAATACTGTTCAGAGAGTTATTGATCAAGAAATAAATGACAGTCAAATTATTTTTATGAATAAAAAAGAAGACCCCCCCCCTCCACACACACACGTAACAGAATTGAATATCATCATAACTTCACTTACCTGGGAGTGTGGAAGTAAATACAAGGCTTGTTAAGCCAAAACTGGCTCTGCTTCTTTCAAACAAAACTACCTTTTCTAAAGGGTTCCAATTTAAATTAAAATCTTCCAGTATAATTTTAGATAAGAACCATATGTTAAATTACTATCTTTGTAATGAAATGATTAATGATTTTAGTAAGTCCGTCAAGATTCTCCATTAATCAAGTGAAATACTGTGTATTTCATTAGAAACATGGACATGAAAGGGTTATACAACACACACACAACAAACCTCTAGAATGTTCCAATTCCATCTTATTCTGAATTATATTTTTACTTTGGTTTGATTATTGATTCCCCTTCCAATTCTTCAATATAACCCTCACCCAACCATCTACCAACCAATTAACGTATAACCTTGCCCCCAAGGAGATGGACTTGGCTGAAGTTAACACAATCCATTTGATTAACTTTCAATTTTGTCATCAAATCCATTTAAATTTGACTGTCAGGCATTCTACCCTATAATGATATCTATATTTTCTTAAGTATGGAGTACTAAGTTGAATAATGGTCTTACTGGTATGCATTTATATACATACATAGATATGTATACATACATACATACATAGATATGTATACATATCATGATGCCGATGATATATATATATATATATATATATATATGATCGAAATCACTGGATATCGATATAAATGCACACACACACCCACCCACATATATATAATATATGTTGTTGCCACAATAAAATGTACTCAGCCCACACAGTAAAGTGGTAGTACTGGTGCTATGCTATGATAAAATGCACCCAGCCCACTCTGTAAAGTGGTAGTACTGGTGTCTCAATAAAATATTACCAATCAAAACAGCACAAAGTAAATATTATTATACATGATACTTATAACAGAAAGAGTGCACAACATAAAGAAAGTTTAGTAATGGCTACTGCTTAATTTAAAAAAAAACATGCAAAAGATACACATACATGCAAGAACAAAATGAGATACAGATATTGAGTGCTTCTAAAAAGTATTTTAGGTGCTTTCAATCCATAGTGAGTTTATAGAAAAATGGAATAAAAATATTGCCTGCAAATAAAACAAGGCAGGGAACTAGTTTCTCAGATCAGTCACCAGGGAAATATAAGAAAGGGATCAGAAAAATCTCAGCAAATTCCAAAGTTTTATTAAGTAGGGAGTGACCATGCTCAACATGTAAAAAAAAGGAGCAGGTACAATTTACTCAATTTAAGGTATGGGTCCACAGGAGAACTTTGCTTGTAGAAGATGCAAAGGAGAAACAAGAAGAAGACTGCTAATGATATAAACCTTTTCCAGTCACAGGAAGGATCCATAGATGTGGTTGATAGCTTCTGCTATATAGGTGACTTAATTAGCACTGGAGGAGAGGGCCTAAGAGTATAATAGCTAGAATAAACATAGGATGGAAGAAGTTTAGAGAACTGCTCCCACTGCTGACAACAAAAAGTTTCTCCCTACGTACAAAAGGAAGGCTGTATGACACGTGTGTGGTGTGTAATGCTGCAGGGTAGTGAAACATGGGTTGTGACTGTAGAGAACATGCGTAGACTGGAGAGAAATGAAGCAACCATGTTTCGTTGGATGTGTAATGTAAATGTGAGAGAGAGAGGCAGAGTTTGGACAAGCTGAGAGAGAAGCTGAGTTTAAGGGGAATCTGAGATGGTGTACAAGAGAGAAGACTGCATTGATATGGACATGTGATCCACATAGACAATGACCGATGGGTGAAGAAATGTCAGGAAATCCCAGTGGAAGGAAGCTGCAACAGAGGATGACCAAGGAAGACCTTGGCAGAGGTTGTGAGAATGGACTTCAAATTGCTAGGAGGAGATGACGAAGGAACATGACAAGTGGAGAGATGCTGTGCTGAGAAGGACCCATCCAACCCTGGCAAGTGTGGAAAGTGGACGTAAAAACAATGATGATGATGATATATATATATATATACACAAATTAATTTATATCAATATTATAGAAAATATTGATTTGCTGCACCATAACTGCTCAATGTAAAATTGGCGCAGAAATATCAAAAAGAGAAAACAGAGCACCCTCATACAGATAATTTTAAGGATAAAACATTTTTAATATCTTGCAAAATCCTACTTCAGTGCCTCAAAAGTGGCGCAGCGGTGACCCTGGTTGTCTGATAGCTACAGTAGCGGGACTCAATTTCCTGGCAGGTTTTACCATTGGTCCTAGAGATGATTCATCATCTTCTAGAGTTCAAAAGCTAGCTAAACTGAAGAGGTACCGGCCTGCCCACCCAGCCAGTGGGATGGCATCATCTTATGGCTAAAACAGCATGAAGAAAAGGGCCTCAGTACCCTGCGCGTCAATCAGGCCACTCCATGACGGCGGAGTGCAACCCGAGCGACGAGAGGCTGCTAAGAATCACAGGTTCCCGAAGGCCGCCATGGAACAGTACTAACCTTGCCATATGCACCTACAACTGCAGGTCTTTGGCAGGGGGGCAAGTACTGAACCACCTAATGGAGAAGAAGAAGATCAGGTACGACGTATTAGGGCTGTGCAAGACCCGCCAGAAGAAGGAGGCGAGTTCGCGATGGCAAGATGGATGCGCCATGAGACTCGGGGAAAGCAGAGGGTGCCAGATTGGTCGGAGGTATAGGGTTCATTGTAAGCAAGGAATGGGCTTCGAAGGTCGCTTCTTGCCAGTTCATATCGTCACGGATTGGTGTACTGAATGTGAACCTCTCAGGGAAGGCCACCCTCAAGATCGTCCAGACCTACGCTCCCACAAGTGCCAGTGACGACGATGAAGTGGAAGAATTCTATCGCCAGCTAGACAAAGTGCTAGCTGTGAAGTCCACTTACACCATCGTGATGGGAGACTTCAACGCAAAGGTTGGATAGGGACGGCAAGGGGAAGAGTATGTCGGAAGATTCGGCCTAGGAGAGCGAAATGAGAGAGGAGAGCGTCTGGTTACCATGGCGGAGGCGAGACGGCTCTACATTGGAAACAGCCTATTCAGGAAGGAGGAAGAGATGGACCTGGGTATCGCCAAATTCTGAGCAGCGAAACGAGATCAACTACATCCTGGTCGACAAACGACGCATACTGCAGGACGTCTACGTCATAATGCCATTCAACACTGGCAGTGATCATCGTCTGGTGAGGGCAAAGGTGGTCATTGACCGGACGAGGGAGAAGAAGGCGCTGCATTTGGCATCGAAGGGAGAACGCGTCCGGGTCTTCAACGAGGCGCAGCTGCAGGAAGTCATCATGCAGGAAAACTGGCGTCAAGGAGACGGCATAGACGCTGACTATGACTCACTGATAAGGAAACTGAAGGAGTGCTTGAGGAAGGCTAAGGGTGTGTGCCCGAGGGAGCGGAAGGGAAGAGTCTCGGAGGAAACTATGAAGTTGCTTGAGAAGAGGAAGAATATGAAGAGGACACCTGAAGATCACCTCGAATATTCCCTTCTCAGCAGAGTGATACGTCAATAACTGAAGAAAGACTACGAGGCATACCGGATATAGAAACTCCTGAAGAACACAGAGGAAAAGAAGAGCCTCAAAAAATGCGAGAGGGACATGGCAATTAACAGATCGGAGGTGACGACCCTGAAGAACACAGCTGGCGTACCGGTCAGCGACAAGAGTGAGGTGGAAAAGATTTGCGAAGACTTCTACATCAAGCTCTTCAACTCTGCCGGGAATGTGCAGCCATTGCCATCACTCCAACAGGAAGAAAATGTGCCACCCATCCTTGTCAGCGAGGTCGGAAGAGCCGTCGGCTTGATGAAAAGCGGAAAGGCGCCAGGGAAAGATGGTATAACATCGGAGGTGTTGAAGTCAGGCGCAGAGCAGCTCTGGAAAATCCTCGCCGAGCGATTCACACACTATCTGGACGAGGGAAGAATACCCTCGCAGTGGAAAGAGTCGAATACCATCCTGCTATACAAGAAGGGTGATAGAGAAGATCTGAAGAACTACGGACCCATATTCCTGCTGTCTCACGTGTACAAGCTGTTCACGAAGATAATCCTGAACAGGTTATCACGTCATCTGGACAAACAGCAACCAAGAGAGCAAGCCGGCTTTCGGAAGAATTACAGCACGATGGACCACATATTTACTCAACTGCTTGAGCGAGCGAAAGAGTTTAAGATACCTCTTTGCGTCGCGTTCGTAGACTACGAGAATGCCCCCGACAGCGTCAAAATCAATGCAGTGCTGAACTCGCTGCAGAGGCAAGGAGTCAAGGTGCAATACGTTCAACTGCTCAAGGAGGCGAATTCTGGATGCACCACCGACATAGCTCTGCTGTCATCACCCGTACAAGTGCCGGTCGAGAAGGGAGTGAAGTAAGGAGATACGATCTCTACAAAACTTTTCACCGCATGTCTCGAGGAGATCATCAGAGGCATTGACTGGCAAGGCGGTGTCATCGTACTCATCGCTGAAACCACGGATCAGCTTCAGACCATGCTGACGGAGCTCGACATCAAAAGCTCTGCAGTAGGCCTCAAGATGAACCGCATGAAAACGAAGTTCATGCGGTCCGACAACGTACCAACAGGCCGAATGGTGGTTAGGGTAATGAAATAGAGGAGGTGAAGGAATACATCTACCTGGGACAAGAAGTGAACATGCGCCAAGACATTGAGAGGGAGATCTCGCGGAGATTAAGGGCCGGATGGAAGGCGTTCAACAGCATAAGGGATGTGCTCAAGGGGAGGTTGGACAAGACCACCCGCGCCAACCTCTTCAATAGCACAGTTTTACCTGCAATGTTATATGGCAGTGAAACTTGGGCTACAACGAAGAGAGAAGAGCAGAGGCTGGTAACGGCTCAATGAGCCATGGTGAGATCAATGCTAGGAATCTCGTTGAGAGAGCACATCAGGAGCGAAGTCATCAGGCAGAAGTCCAGCATGAGGGACGTCATCACGGAATATATGCGCAGCAAGTTCAGATGGGCTGGACACGTCTCCCGGTTCACCGATAATCAGTGGACCCGCGCAAGCGGAAACGACCACTCGGAAGGCCTCCACAAAGGTGGAGTTACAATTTTAGGAATATGATTGGGACTACATGGATGAGGAAAGCACGATTCAGAGAGGAATGGACGGCGTGCTGAATGGGCGTCCGACAGACTGGTCGGTCAAGGTGATCAATATCTTGCAGAAAAAAAAAATAGAACCAAGCAGAACATTAAAAATAGTACTTACATATATAACTTCATTAAGTTTGTAATATATATAGGTACACCACAAAATTTTGATTGTATTGACTATAAGTTGTAATGCAACTAACTATACTGGTAGATGAGTGAGTGTTGATATGTGATATGAAAAACATATTAAACAATTGATCTATGGGGTACTACAGTGCAGTAGAAGTGCTAGAAATAATTTTACTGAGTCACTGATGTGAGATTGATACCAACCGGAATGAATTTCAGGAACTCATACACTGCTTTTTCTAAGATCTAAATTTCATAAAAAAAGACAGGGATATTATTGAAAATTGATTCCATCATCTATTTTGCTAAACTATTGTTTCTTTAAATTCATTTTTAAACAAAAAAATTATCAGTATGAATTCTTTTTTCATGAGAAAATAAAATATAAAACAAACACAATAATTAAACTAGTTATGGCATATCATGTGCATTCAAAATTACTGTATTTATTATTATTAAAGAAATACTTATTGTTAAAAAGAAATAATAATAATAATTGTTACTTTTTGGTGCATCACTTTTCACTATATATAATGAATAAGACTATGTAGATATGGTATGGTCCCATAACTCCTGATGGAGTTGTCGGGACACTGTAGTGACATACAGAATTTCTTGGGCATTTTAAGCCTGGTGAAGTCGATCCTTCTCCAGGCCTGGGTACAGCAGATTTCTTCCAAAAAAAGGATAGAAAGTAACAGAGAAAGAGATATAGAGGAAGAATAGACTGGTACTTTTTTTATTGACCACGAATGGGATTTGGACTCAGAGAGCAGAGAGCTGGAATGAAAGTATGAAAATGAAAGTAAGAAAAAAGTGGGGGAAAAAGCCTACGAAGTTAATGACACACCACAACAAGGGGTGCTGGAGCTTCCTACTAATATTTTTTTAAGCAAAACCCAAAACACTCACATGTCGTAGATGATAGTGGTGCCACAAGAAAACAAACCTGGGACATGCTGTGAAGGGGTTGGCATTAGGAAGGGTTTCCAGTCATAGAAATCATTCCAGAATGGAACATATGAGCAAGACACAGTCGACTGACTTGTCTGTCTAACCTCAGTGTGTGACAATCCATCTAATCCATACAAGGATGGACAAAATGTAAAATGGTAATGATGATGATAATGAGGATCCTACATTGTTGTCATGCCAAGTAAGGAAAATTGTTGTAAGAGTCACCCACAAACATCTTAAGTGTTTACCCTTTTAGATAGCAAGCCACCTAAAACTGGTTTTTGTTCTATAAAAATAAGCTGTTTATATTAAAGTGTTGATATTTATCTAAAAACCTTCCAATCATGTTAAGTCATTTTCCAAACACCAACTTAATAATGGCTTCTGATTTAGGCAGAAGGCCAACAATTTTGGGGGGAGGGGAAAGTTGATTAAATCCATCCCATGCATTACTAGTACTTTATTTTATCAACCCTGTAAAGATGAAAGGCAAAGCTAATCTCAGTAGGATTTGAACTCAGAATATAGAGAGCTGTAACTACATGCTGCAAAGCATGTTGTCTGATGCTCTACTGATACTGTCAATCCACTGCCTTCAAACACCAGCTTAATAATGAGAAAGTTAGTTATATTATTACTAAACTCCTCCCAAATTATTTTCAAAATTATTTGAAAATAATATGCAGTGTCTTTCATTATGGTAACAGAAGGGTTAAATATATAATTTTGCATGAAACTATCACTGGAGAACAACCACCCACCTAATCATAAAACTATCAATCACCAATAGTTTACAACACCTAGCTTACTTTCAAATTATCTTCCTATTTCTTCTCTCTCTCAAGTTTACTCAATATTTCTGTGTCTCTAAACTTGATTAGCAAAAACCTGCCCTACCCATCCACCTCATGCCTAAACCCACTAATACACAGAAGTTTCTATATATCCCCCTCTAGTCACTTCTGATGTTTGGATGTTCATTCTGCTCATATTTTTCCTTTAACTGTCATCATCTTCATCACGTTATATCTACTTTATTTTCAAACTGATAACTAACTGCACTTATCTCACCCAGTTATTTTTATCTCTCTTGGATTAAGACTTTGGGCCCTGCCTTTCTTCCATAGAGTAAATAATAATTTATTACATAAACACAAGCTCTTGTTAGCAACAGAAAAGCAGCTGCTCACTGTATGGTAAGATCTTTCACAGAAACCCCAAATATTTATATTTGGAAATATAATTATTTAATGCCATAAATATTCACACATCAAGCAAGATGCAAGATGTTAAAATAGCCAAAAATGGCAGTGTTAAATTAAGTGCTGTTCAGTATTTAAATCTATTCTTCTAAATTCTTAGTGGAAATCTTGCTGGGGGTAGGGTCAACTTCACTTTTCATTATTCAAAGGAGATATGCAAAGAACCTATATAAAAAAAATAGCAGGAGGCTAAATGGGAGTAACAAACCAGTAACAAACTTTTACCAAACATTTTTGGTATGCATTTAAATATTTACTATACAGGTGGGTGGTGAAAAACTTTTCCATGTGAAAGTGGGCGATGATGCCAAAAAAGTTGGGACCCCCTGCTTTAGGCTAACCTAAAGTAAATTTGTAGCCTTGTGCCATAGTGAGAATTCATTATCCTTGTACAGAAGCAGTACCATAGTCAAGAAGGTAAGGAAAATCATTATTATATAGAAACTACATAAAATAACAGCATCAGCCTGATGACATCCATCACCCCCATACCAGTAATTGATGCAGGCCTATAGTGGTTTTGCCAGGATGTGGGTGGCTTAATTCTTTCTAGAGCTGTTTGGATCTGGTGAATGAGGTTGAATGTAGGTTTATGGATTGCATTTGCTCGAGTTCATGGATGGCTTTGGTTTGATCTGGATGTATTCAAGTTAAAGAGCCAATTTCTTCTTCTTCAGAGAGAGAGAGAGAGAGGGGGGGGGGGGAGAAAGATGGAAAATTTGCAGATAGTTGGAATGAATACTGCAAAGCATTCTATCCAACATTCTCATGAAACTGCTAATTTGCCACCTATACAAAATAAGAAGATAAATAAATATAAGTGAAAACTAACATCGAAATATCTGCTCCTCTTTCCAGTAAGTAATTCACACAGGCTATTGAGTTCTTTCTAATTGAACTGTTGTTGATTGCTACATGAAGAGGTGTAAAGCCATTACATGATAGTAGGTTAATATTGCAATGATGTTCTTCAATTAGGAATTTTAAACAGTTAAGATGTCCATGTATAGCTGCTATGTGCAATAGTGATAAACCCTAGAAATAAAGCAACAAGAATAAGTTCAATCAAACAAAAGATGGTGGGGAACATGTATGGAAAATGGGTGCATGATGATGATGGTGGTGTGTATGTTTGTATATGTGTGTGTGTGTATGTTTGTGTGTGTGCGTATGTGTGATTAGTCAAGGAAGAAAGAACATCTGGTATTTTATTTTCTCAGGGTCTTTGAGATTAGTGGATGGAAGAAAAATAGTTATCTTTAAACTGTAGACCTAGCCTAAATTCTTCTAACAGAATGAACTCTGCTAATGCTATCCAAGAAGCAAGTGGTGATGTTTAACTGGGTGAAGGATTAAGTCATGCAATAAGCTTGACAGAATCTGTTGTTCCAATCTACCAAATTCCTTTAAAGTAAGACACTTCTAAAGTGAAACTTGGACACTTACTATCAAACAACAAATGTGTTTTAATGGAGTATATACAACCTTGCTTTGTTGCACTCAAAACATAAGCTAGAGGTAACATAAAAAATATGATGGTTTCCCTCACATTTCTGATATTGTTTGAAAAAGTAGGATGAGATTTAAAGACGACTGCAATCACACCTCAAATAAAGTTTTCTTTATTAGTGTTTTGGAAATCAATAACTGTCAAAAACCAAAGATGTTGCAGTCCTATCCTGATGTCATTGCCTGATACTCTAGTATTGATGTTTGGTATCTAGGCAATGCCATGAGCAACATGGCATGGAGATCTATCGTTGAGTTTATCCAATCTGATATAATTAGCTCCTTTCCTTTCCATGTCTTAAAATATCGATTATATGTGATGGGGGAAATCTATTATTAATTTAGTGAACAATTCACTAAATCAATAATAGATCTCCCTCATGACATATAATCAATATTCTAATGCATGGAAAAGAAAAGGGGATAATTATCAGATTGAATCAAGGAAACAATGTTCCTATTGGTCTTTCCATTGCTAATGCTATCTGCTGGTAAGAACACTTAGCAGAAGGTGGGATTTGAACTCAGAATGCACTGAGCTGGATCAGATACTCAAAGCATATTGTCCAACTCTTTAACAATTCCACCAATTCACTACCCCTCTATATATTCTTTATATATCGACCCTGAAAGGATGAAAGGCAAAGTTGATCTCTGTAGGATTTGAACATCGAGTGCAGTAAGCCAGAACAAATACAGAGCCATTTGAGCTGACAGACTAACAACTGCTAAATTACTGCATTTAATAGATTTAAGTGAAGGCATGTGGCTTAGTGGTTAGAGCATTGGATTTACAATCATGAGGTGATGAGTTTGATTCCCGTATTGGGTGACGTGTTATGTTTTTGAGCAAGACATTTTATTTCACATTGCTCCAGTTCACTGTAGAAATGAGTTGTGATGTTACTGGTGCCAAGCTGTATCAGTCTTTGCCTTTCCCTTGGACAACATCAATGGCATGAAGAGAGGTGACTGGGTTGCTGATCTTCCACAAAAATACCTTTCTTGGACTTATGCCTTGGAAGGGAACTTTCTAGATGTAAATCCCATGGTCATTTGTGACTCAAGGGGTCTTTACCCTAATATATTCAAGCTGATAGACTAACAACCCTGCAAAATTACTACATTTTATAAATAAGCTTAGGAAAATGAAAATGAAAATATATTTACAATCCTACATTTCTGTTATATTTGATGTTAGTTTTACGGAGGCACTGTCTCAGCCATTGGACATTTCCTTGGGCTGCTGCGATGAACTGGCCCTCAAATGCCATTTTCTAATCATGTTCTAAAGAGCTTGGGCCATGATTATCTAAAATGAAAATTAAATAAATGAATTTATATACACGCACATATATATAAAGAATACAGATTAACAAGGAGATCCCTCTGTAATTGGAACAATTTCTCTTGTCTCCCTTTTTGAAAATTGGGATTATCACTCCTGATTGCCATTGTTTAGGTGCCTTTCCAGACATCCAGGGCACTTGGCACACATGAGTCAGCCACAGAATACCTTCTCTATTTAAGGTTTTTAACATCTTGGGGTGGATTTCATCTTCCCCAGTGACCTTGCCACATTGAGTTCTTTAACTGCTCTTGTGACCTTAGCCTTTGAGAGATTAGTCACCACTCCCATACGTACCTCGTGTACATTAGAAGATGCTGTTGTGATTGGGTTTAGGAGATCAGCAAAGTATTCTCCCCACCTTGTGAAGGTGCACCTTTCTGAAGATAGGAGAACCTCAGACACGTTTTTGATAGCAGGTGTGGCGGAGGGCTTCTTATTATGAAATCAGCAGATGGTCTGCCAGAACACTTTATTTGCTGATCTGACATTGGATTCCAGCTTAACCCCAAAGTCCTCCCATGTCTTAACTTTAGACGCCTTTGCTGTCTCTGCTGTGATTCTGTACTGTAAGTACAAGAAGGAGGACTTGTTTCCAAGCTAAGCTTTGTAAGCCACCTTCTTTGCTCGGATGGCATCTTTGATCTCTTGATTGAACTCCACTGTTCAGGTGTGGCACCAGTAATGACTGTAGGGGCAGGAGTGGGGATACTCACAAGCCCTCAGCTGTCAGAATGTGTTATGGACTGGATCCCGTTAGTAGGGAGGATTTTTCTCTTGAAGCTTAGGCTGAAAGATAGGTCTCTGTGGGTGGTGCAAGTTCATGCAATAAACAAGGAGTCCAAATACAGGTCCTTCTTTGATGAAGTCACTGCAGCGTTAGATGTAGTTAAGACTGTGTCATATATACTGATGGGAGACTTCAATGCACATGTTGGCACTGATCACGTAACATGGAAAGGAGTGATTGAAAGGAATGGCAACCCCAATCTAAATATGAATGGGGACGCCTTACTAGACTTCTGTTTTAGCAATGGACACTTTCTTCTAGCACAAGGATATCCATGAATATACATGGTATAAGGGGAATAAGGGACAGAAAGCAATATTGATTTTGTTATTGACTCTGGTCTCTTTGATCCTGTGCTGGATGTTTGATGTTATGAGAGGGGCTGAGTTGTCAACTGATCACCATTTAGTTATCTGCAACGTGAGATTAACTAAAGCCAAGGAAGCCCACAACACTAGCAGGTCCAGGGTGACCTATAGGATAAAGTAGGAATCATTGGTAGATAAAGAAGTCAGGACCAGGTATGCAGACAGTATTGCATCCAAATTCAGAGAACTCCCTGAGCAAACTGAGGATGTTGAGACAGAGTGGAGATTGTTCAGCGCAGCGGTTTCTGCTTCAGCTATTAAAAGGTGTAAAAGTAATAAGATAAAACCTGATGATTGTTTTCATTAACATCATTTTCAAATTGACCCTCTTAAATATTCAAATTGTTCCCCAGTGGGACATGTACCTCACATTGGGAATCACTGCTCTAAAGAGAAAGGCCAGTATTTTAGATACAGTTCTAGCTATGTTTAGGATGTACATTCAACATGAGAGATCCTCAGTGATAGTGAGGCCTAGCATTTGGAATAAACATAAGAGCTCTAATTACATGCTATTCATACTTAAAGTTGAAGAAGTGCAGTGATGTTTTAGTTCCATACACATTGTCAACAAAGCAAATGAACAATAATAATAATTGTTTCTGATTTAGGCACAAGGCCAGTAATTTTGATGGGGAAAATGGGGAAATTAATAAAATCTACCCCAATGTGCTATTACTGCTTTATTGTATCACCCCTGTCAGGATGAAAGGCAAAGCTAACGTCAGCAGAACTCAGAATGTAAAGAACCATAACAATATGCCACAAAGCATGTTTTCCAAACTCTACTGATACTGCTAATTCACTCCTCTCAATGAACAATAATAATAATTGTTTCTACTTTTGGCACAAGGTCAGCAATTATCCCAGTGCATTATTAGTACTTTATTTTATCGACCCCGTAAGGATGAAAGGCAAAGTTAACCTCGGCGTCCGATCCTCTACCGATACTGCCAATCCACTGGTCTGTAGTTATACTGGCACAACAGCTTCAAGAATTTCAACAATCGTATCTATCCCAGTACCTATTTCAATCTATTACTTATTTTATCAATTTCTACTTGGGACAAAAGCAAGAACACACACATACATACACACTCACTGAATGTAAATATTGTGTTTCAAATGAGTGGTAAGAAACTTTCAGGAGAGTTGAACAGCAGAGGGTCTTCAGAGAAGTAACCCCCACTAAAGCGAGTGTTTCGGCTCTTAACTTCTTTCAATCAACAAGAGAATAAATGTTTGACATTACCTTCGGATGTATGACAACATAAGTAAATCAACGGCAAGTAGTTTCATGGTTGCTGATGTCTGCAGCAGGATCCTTTAATAAAGTAGAATAAGTTAAATTATTGTTTGTCAATAATAGAAAAATAAAATGTCAATGAAACAGGACCCCCCCCCCCCAAAAAAAAAACAAAAAAAACAACAACAACAAACAAATAAACAAACCCGGGATATCATCGACATTAGAGAGCTTGAATAAGTAAACAAAAATATCTTGCCAGTCTCACCGGAGACTGTAGAATAAAAAAAAAACATACAAAAACAAAACCACAGATAGCTCATGTCAAAAAACAAAAGACAGTCACATCAGTTTCAATGATGAAGAATATTAAATTTCTTCGATCAATGGAACTGACTCGAAGCAGCTGAGTATTCCACAGACACACCTATTGTCTAACCACATTCCTTAGTAAGGATAGCCAACGTAACACCGCATGTTACAAGATCGTGACTCAGCGTGATACTGTGTGACAAGACCGTGACACCATGTGTGACAAGTCTGTGGATATTCAAGTTACAAGTAGAGTGAATCTGATAGTCTACTGGATATTCTGAGCACAACTACAGTTTTGTAACCCAACTCGACTTTATTTCTTCATAACTTTCTTAATAATGCATATTTGTTAAGGAAGTTTTCTTTTGATATATTTTCGAAAGTGTAGATTACAATTATGGTGAGAATTTTTTAACCAAGAATTCTATTTTAATTTACTTTTATTTTCTTTCTTCACAATTCATAGTTGTGAAACAAATATATATTGCGTTCTATTGACACTGTCCAGATATAATTCACAAATAGTTATTTTTACAAGAAGACAACAAAGTTCCATGGCCAACAAAGCAGAAACATAAACTTCATTTATGGTGGTGGTATGTGAAGGAAATCTACTTCACATACCACCACCATAAATGAAAGTCAAGGGCCGGTACACTTAGTGGTCTAAGCGGACATTCAATATGAACACGATATGAAAAAGGTATGATAAAAAAAAAAAATTCCGAATTTATGTTTAACCTGCTATAAACACAAATTGAAAATATTCAGTAAACGAAAGTATTAACGAGCAGAATTTATATATATATATTATCAATATGATCTTAGCCTATATTATGTAAAATGCAACAGTGTATAATTTCATTAAAAAATTATCCATTATTAAGAAAGTCGCAGCGTAGGTCACTAAAATGTATTTATACATTGACAAGGTAACCACCAAAGTTTTACTCTATCCAAGTCTTTAGGTTGAGAGAAGCTATGTTTATTAATACAGACACACATAAATAACCACTGTTATTAGACCACCCGAATGGGTCGGTGGATTGGCAGAGGGTCAGACACCATGCTTTCCAGCATAGTTACGTCTCTTTACGATCTGAGTTCAAATCCCGCCGAGGTTGACTTTGCCTTTCATCCTTACGGGGTCGATAAAATAAAGTACCAGTTATGCACTGAGTGATTTCTGGCATTGTGCTGAATATAAACATACATTTTATTTCTCTTGTTTTGCTCACTATTATTTTTAAACTTATTTTATAGTCACGAATGCTCAATGAAAATAACAAAACACAAAAAATATACTAGAAAGTTCTGAAAGAATTCTAATATATATATAATGGAATTAGTAATACATTTAAAAAGCTGTCAATTTTGGGTGGCTCTGGCACCCCTTATTGTGGTGTGCGGGTTCTTTTTCCACCCCCTTTCCCTTATCTCTCTCCCCTTTTTAGTTCTGTATCTACACACACATATATATATCTTCATTATATAAATTGTACTTAAAATATATAAATTACTTCCATGTTTACATATCGAGGGCTCATTCTTTCTTTTCGTAATACGATATTACTCTTAAGCAATATATATATATATTAATTTTATTAAGGCTAAATAGTGAGTCTTGTTACAAAACTCTCTAACCTTAATAAAATGAATATTTAAACTCTACTTTTGTATTGAGTTCTCTTTACTCTCGGCCGTAAACTACATACGTGTGTGAATGTATATATATATATATATATATATATATATGTTTCTTTATATAAATTATATGTTTAATACTTGCCGAAAGTTTATGCCTTGTTATATATACATACATGTTCTCCATAACACACCATTGCAAAGCATGTTGTCATAGTAACGGTAGCAACACCTTCAGTTCAAATACAACCATCGTAAGAATCTATTATGGTAATTCAACGCACATTTACTTTTTTGTTATTTGCATGTTTCAAATAATTGTTTCTACTTTTGGCACAAGGTCATCAATTATTCCAGTGTATTACTGGTACTTTATTTTATCGACCCCGTAATAATTTTCCTTTGTTCAGAAAGTTATATAGATTTTTATATATAGCTATCCTATAGAATACAGTCTGAAATAGCCTGCAATAAACTGAAATTGAATGAAACTGAAAGGTACTTGATTTTTCACAAATTCTTAATGATTCATTTGGGGTTTCATTTCAAATGTAAATAAGTATATAATTAGAGGGAAATTAATGAAAATATAAAATGTTTCTCGGCATAGGTTAAGAATAACGTTCGCGAAAATGAAAGTCAATTTTCTGACAAGTGAATATGTTTTTTTTTTTTTTTTTTACAATGAAAGTTACGATACACTGTTTGTTTATTTACAACAGGTCTCACTAGTGATATGGTGTTAATTAGTATTGCGTGTGTGATTATTTTCTCTTATATATATATGTGTGGGTGTGTATATGTGTGTATATATATGTGTGTCTGTATGTATATATAGGACTGTCTGGCGGGTTTTCTACGGCTGGATGCCCTTCCTAACACCAACCACGTTTACAGTGTGGACTGGGAGGTTTTTACCGTGTTACCTACACGGCCACATTACAGCGTGGACTGTGTGTTTTTTTGTCGTGACTCCTACACAACCTCATTTGTTTCGGACTGGATGTTGTGGTACCAACATAACTTTACATTGAAAGGGGTGGTGTGGATGGAGTGGGGGTAGTGGGATGGGGGTGTATTTTGTTAGAGGTGCCTACTGACTGTAGTAGTTTTCACTTTGTACTTAGGTAAGGCGGGTCTTCTGTATTACTATGTAGCGCCAAAGATCTCGGTCCAGTTACATTGTCTTGGAGAAGTGTAAGTGTGTGAGGTCGGAATTTATCAAGTCGTCCCATGTTTTTCTGGGTCTGCCTACTCCGTGGCTACCGTCTATTTTTATTGCCCTGCACTTTTTTTATACAGCTGTCGGCTTTCGTGCGCATCACGTGACCATACCAACATAGTCTTCTCTTGAGTAAACAACATCTGATCCCTCTTATTTCTAATTTTTCCCTTAGTTCGTTTTTGCTTTGCCGTTCACGTATATTACTATTACACATCCAGCAGAGCATGCAAGCTTCGCTCCTCTCCAGTCTGCGTATATCCTCTGCACACAATGCCCAGGTCTCACTGCGATGTAACATTGCTGTTCGTATGCAGGCATCATACAGCCTGCCTTTCATTTTTAGAGAGAACCCTTTAGCGGCTATAGTGGTATAAGCTCTCTGAACTTTTTCCATCCCGTTCTGACTCTAGCTACTGTACTTTCAGAGCACCCTCCACCACTGCTGATTTTGTCACCCAAGTAACGGAAGGTGTCCACTATTTCTATAGAACCATCTGTGCAATGGAATGAGCTAGTATTCTGTGGGCACTTGCTGCTACTTATTGCACCAGAGCACCGGCCACATATAAAATCTATGTTCTTAGTTAGCTTACCTGTGATCCCACTACATCATTTATGCACCCATACTTTGCATTTGGGACATAAAATGGAGTTTCTACCTACTACTTTCCTACACACTGAGCATGGCCATTTCCCGGATGGGACCTGTGCCCTATTTTCCTTCCTACAAACTAGAACTTTAGTCTTAGACAGGTTAATTTTAAGGCCTTTTGATTCTAGGCCATGCTTCCATGTTTGGAATTTCTTCTCTAGTTCGGCCATTGATTCAGCTATGAGCGTTAGATCATCTGCGTATAGGAGTTCCCATGGGCAGCCGGTCTTGAACTCCACTGTTATAGCCTGAAGGGCAATAATTAATGACTGTTTCTTTATACATGGCTTGTATAGCTCTCACAAGCCATTCATCAACACCTAGTTTTCTAAGAGCCGACCAGATAATGGAACGGGGACTCTGTCGAAGGCTTTCTCCAATATATATATATAGAGAGAGAAACAGTCAGCAAGGTTAGAATTAACAACGAATATAGTGAAGAGTTTAGCGTAAAAGTTGGTGTTCATCAGGGCTCCGTTCTTAGCCCCCTACTATTTATGGTTATGTATATACTAAAACCTTTTATAGTTATATATATTTTAAACCCTAAATAGTGAAAGACAGTAATTTATTACTATCTGATTACCAGTAAGATAAATAGCTCAATGTAACAACATCAGTTGTTTTACAGAGCAGTTATATAGAAATTACATGAATCAAAGTTCTGTTTAAATCATTTATTTGCTTACAATTGTTTCTTCCAAACCGAGGTTTGGAGTCTTCGGAGCAATTATTCAGTTTATCTTCGTAAACTGCCAATGTTTTATTTTAATTTTAATTTTAATTTTAACTTTAATTTTGTCCTTTAATATGACTGTAATCTTTGTATGTAAATTGCCATGCTATATTATTATAATGGATGTCAACCCACTGTCGGTCAATATATACATATGTTTCTATATGTCTCTTGTGTTGAAAAGGAGGTCAAGTATGTAAAAAATCACTGAATAATTGCTCCGAAGACTCTAAACCTCGGTTTGGAAGAAACAATTGTAAGCAAATAAATGATTTAAACAGAACTTTTATTCATGTAATTTCTATATGTATATATATATATATATGTATGTATATATATATATATATATATATATATATATATATATATGCAAAAGTTTTATTTAAAATTGTTGGGTTACAACAAGTAAATATTTTATAACTGATATAAAGCACTCGACAAGTTTTGGAGTAGATATACGATATTAAACAAATGGAAACTATATTTATAAAACCATATTTATTTCATTATACATATTTCGGGGATACCATATTAAAAATATGGCATGCCTTCGTCAGATAAAATACAATATATAAACAGTTTTATAAATAATTTTGACGTACCATAAATATTGAGCAACCTTTATGTAAGAACCAGCTTCTTACATAAAGGTTGCTCAATATTTATGGTACGTCAAAATTATTTATAAAACTGTTTATATATTGTATTTTATCTGAAGAAGGCATGCCATATTTTTAATATGGTATCCCCGAAATATGTATAATGAAATAAATATGGTTTTATAAATATAGTTTCCATTTGTTTAATATCGTATATATATATATATATATATATATATATATGTATATATATATGTATATATATATATATGTATCTTCCATTTCGGTTGGTGTTGTTATGGAAGTACCAGCAAGGATCTTCACTGCCCTCCTTACTCAGATGTGCATTGAAGTCCCCCAAAACAAGCAGGATATTGTGTGCCTGAGTGGTGTTGACAGCTCTACACACCTCCTCATGGAACTCCTCGGCATTCACATCACTGTCCCCCTCGGTTGGACTATAGGCTGAGATGACTGTCAGTCTTGGGTTTCCATTGAAGGTCACCCTCAACACTCGCGGGGAGATAGGCATTATTTCCCTCACCAACAGATTGGTTTTTGCACTGAACACAAAACCCACTCCTCCTACTGCAGCATTTGTTGTGTTCTTCACTGCCGATGTAGTGATGAGCTGGCTCTTCCTCCCGATCATCACACTCCTCACGGGCTCATCGTGTAGAATCCTGTGTTCTTGGATCGCAAGTATCTGTATACCACTCTCCTCGAACAGATGTCCCAACTCCTCTCTCTTCTCCAGCGTTCGAATAGTCCTCACATTCAAAGTGCTCATTTTGATGGCTCTTCTGCAGGACAAAACTGCATTCTTTATATTTGTCTCAGAGACAGCTGATCCATCATCCACTGGCCCTCTCTGTGGCTCTAAGCCAGCAGAGTCATAACGACCAGGCTGCTCCTTGACAGTGTAATTAGGGGCTCTAACCCTAGTGCTGTTAGATCGACTCTCCATATTTCTTTTCAATGGCTGACAATACCTTACCGGCGCCACTCGAATAAGGTAGTTATTTAACCCATAAATGGAGCCCTAACAGGTACTACCACCCCGGGCCAGGGCAGACCTGGGAGTCATGACAACTAAGGGGTAACTCCACATTCCCCACATCTCCTGAACTCCCGAACTGGAGCCTTGCCACTGGATGTAGTTTAATGTCATACCCAGAGACACCCTGCTGGAGGCGAACTTGATGGCGACCAACCTAGGGTTTAGGAAGAATCTGGGGAAGATGTGGACCTACATCTCAAATATGCACCTGTCCAAGTCCCAGATTGATTTCATTCTGGTGAGGAAAAAGTGGCGGAATAGTGTTCTGAACACGGAACCATACAGCTATTTCAGTACACTGGGTAGGGACCACCGGCTTGTTATGAGTGAGGTCCGCGTGAGCTTAAGAAAGAGCAAGGCTCAGCCCCGGAGAACAATCTATGACTGGGGAGCTTTCAAGGAAGATGATAAGCTACAGGAGAGGTTCACAGTGGAAATGAGAAACAGGTTTAGTGCTCTGTGTGGAGAGTCAGAGGAGAGAGAGATTGGATGGACTGAGGAGAGTGTGACAAGGAGGTACGGGCACTTCACCAATGCAGTGGCGAAAGCAAGTGAAACCCTGGTGCCGAGGAAAAAGAACAAAGGGAAGCACGTCAGCTCTGCAAACCCAAAAGTGTGTGCAGCCAGAGAACACCTGAAAGCTGCCAGGGACCAATTCTATGCTGATCCTACGGAGGAGAGGATGGAGACTGTGGAGGTGATGAGGGAAGAGCTCTGTACCGCTTACACTGAGGTCAGAGAGGAGGCACTGATAGAGAAGATCAGAAGTGTGGAGAGAGCGGTTGACAGATCTGGATGTAAGGAGAGCTGGATGATCATCAACGAGATCACAGGGAGGAAGAAAAGGTGTTCGAGTCAGATCCAGGGAACGGGGCCCGAGGATAGGAAGAGGAAATGGCTAGACCATTTTAGGACCCTGCTAGGAGAGCCACCCTCCACAGCCCAGAGCACTGGGGAGATCAGGCGGCTGTTTGAGGAACTGGATGTTGAGACAGAGCCCTTCACCAGAGAGGAGCTTCAGAGAGCCAAGAAGAAGATCAAGGAGGGCAAGGCTCATGGAGAAGATGGAGTGGCATCAGAGGTGATGAAGAGGTGTGATTTTGATGATATCATCCATGGGTTCTGTAACGGGGCACTGGAGAAAGGAGTTGCCCCGAATCAGTGGAGGATCAGTAACATCGTCCCAGTGCCAAAGAAGGGAGATCTCTCTAACACCAACAACTACCGGGGGATCTCACTGACGTCACTTGTGGCAAAGACCCTCAACAGGATGATTCTTAACAGGATCCAGCCTGAGATGGAGAAGAAGCTCAGGGACAACCAGAACGGCTTCAGAGAGGGTAGATCAACCACCAGTCACATCCTGATGCTGAGGAGGATATTAGAGGGAGCTAGAGCAAAGTGCCTTCCTGCGGTCATGGTTTTCATTGACTTTAGGAAGGCCTTTGATTCTGTGGACCGTTACTGCCTGATGAAGATCTTACAGGCTTATGGAATCCCCAAGAGGATAGTGGACCTGATATCACTGCTCTACACCAACACCAAAGCCCAAGTCATTACACCTGATGGGATGACGGAGTTCTTTGAGATACTGGCTGGAGTGCTCCAGGGAGATACATTGGCTCCCTACCTTTTTATCATCGTAGTGGACTATTGTATGCGCCTTGCACTGGAGAAACACCAGGACACTGGCTTTACTGTAGCACCGGCTCAGAGCAGGAGAGTTGGGGCGAAAAAGGTATCGGATGCTGAATTTGCCGACGACATAGTTTTGGTGACAAATACAGTGAAGGAGGCAGAGGATTTGATGCGGGAGGTTGAGACTGTGTCGATGAGTGTGGGGCTGAGAATGAATGAGACTAAAACAAAATATCTGGTAGAGAATGTTGAGAAGCCAGAGGGGATCACTAATGTAGGCGGGAAGCCGCTGGAATTGGTTGAGGACTTCCTGTATTTGGGAGCAAAGATTGGGAATACGGAAGATGATGTGGTTGAGAGGAAGAGCAAGGCCTGGGCGGCGTGTCACAGCTTGAGATCGGTGTGGAAGTCGGACCTTCGTAGAGACCTGAAAATCCGCCTCTTCATTGCTGTAGTGGAGTCTGTGCTGCTGTATGGGTCTGAGACTTGGACACTGACCAAGAGACTCACTCAGATGGTGGATGGGTGCTACACGAGAATGCTGAGGATGGCTCTGAACATTAATCAGTATACACTGAGGATGAAAAACTCAGAGCTGTATGGGAGCATCCCAAAAGTCAGCTCAAAAGTGACACAGAGGAGACTGAGGTTGGTTGGACATGCTCACCGACATCCAGAGTTGACATTGCACTCAGTGCTCCTTTGGGAGCCCTTACATGGACACATTAGAAGAGGAAGACCAAGGTTAACGTATGTTGATGCCCTAAGGACAGACACTGGTCTGTTGGAGATGCAGGATATGGCAGCGATAATGAGGGACAGAGACCGCTGGAGAGAACTCGTCCATGGATCTCGGGAATTTTACCCGCCTTAGATAGATATATATGTATATATATATATATATGTATATATATATATATATGTATATATATATATGTATGTATATAGATATATATGTATATATATATATGTATGTATATATATATATCAGTACAACCTGTCTCATGGTCGGGTCATTGGCGACTAAACTGGCAACCCCACCAAGGTTTCTTGGTGAGGAGGGTGACTTTGGACATCCTGCAGGACTAAAAACAAAACCTGTCAAAGGGCAAAGGAGCTCTTAAGAGTCAATGGCCATCCAAAATCACCGGGAGAGATGACCCCTTAGCCTTTGTCAAGGCAGAATTCTAGGAGAAGGAAAACTCTGATATAACACCTGCAACCCTGATGGTATCCAATGATATTGACTTGTTCTTCTTTTTGGTAAATATCATCTTGGTTAAGAGAGTGGGACTGGCTTTGTGCAGTGCCTTTGCTCACTATAAAAGCTTCACGGCACAGGCATTGCTTTATATCTGGAGATCTCTCTGCACCTGTCGTCACATGGTACCATGGGCCCAGCAATATGTGTCAATAATTGTCACAAGTGCAGTGTTTGTACCAGAGTTTTCAAGTCGCTGGCGGGACTAAAAAGTCACACCCGTTCAGCGCATCAGTAGGGGTTCTCCTACATGGATATGAAGTAGTGGCCGTACTCGAAAACGAGTTGGCAGCCACCATATATGTATATATATATATATATATATGTATGTATATATACGATATTAAACAAATGGAAACTATATTTATAAAACCATATTTATTTCATTATATATATTTCAGGGATATCATATTAAAAATATGGTATGCCTTCCTCAGACAAAATACAATATATAAACCGTTTTATAAATAAATTTGAGATACCTTAAACATTACAACTTCCATTTAAAAAGTTGATTTGGTTTTTAAATGGAAGTTGATTTGATTTTTAAATGGAAGTTGTAATGTTTAAGGTATGTCAAATTTATTTATAAAACGGTTTATATATTGTATTTTGTCTGAGGAAGGCATACCATATTTTTAATATGATATCCCTGAAATATATATAATGAAATAGATATGGTTTTATAAATATAGTTTCCATTTGTTTAATATCGTAAATCTACTCCAAAACTTGTTGAGTGCTTTCATATTAGTTATAAAATATTTACTCGTTGTAACCCAACAATTTTAAATAAAACTTTTGCATATGTATATATATATATATATATATGTATATGTATATATATGTATGTATGTATATATATATATATATATATGTCTGTATATATATATATATATATATATATATATATATATATATATATATATATATTCATTAGTTAAGCAAAACAAGACCACAAACTTCAAAAGGAAGACATTATTAAAAGATTGTCAACATATTTTAGTTTGATATAAGGAATGTAGAGAATAATAATAATAATATTATTAATAATAATAATGTCCGTTTACGATTGTTTCGCTACTCCATATAATATTTCTGGATCAGATGACTATATATCATAATTGATCTGGTTCAGTTGAAAATAATTAACATATTTAAAAAAACAGAGTGGCTCATCGGAACTCAAAGGAATATAAATTAAAATAATGTTACATAATATAATGTTCCATATATTGGTTTTTACTATGGTGTCTTGGTTGCATCAGCTGTCAGCCATAATCAAGCAGTATTCATCTGTCGAGGCTGCATTGTGTGACATCTGCCTATGGGTAACATATATATATATATATTTATATATATGTATGTATATATATATATATGATGTATGTATATATATATATGTATGTATATATATATGTATGTATATATATATATGTATATATATATATATATGTATCATCATCATCATCGTTTAACGTCCATGTTCCACGCTTGCATGGGTTTGGACGGGAGTTTTCCCACTTGAGGCAAGAGTGGTTGTCTTGCTCGCATAGGACTGTCTGGCGGGTTTTCTACAGCTGGATGCCCTTCCTAACACCAACCAGATTTACAGTATATATATATATATATATGTATATATATATATATATGTATATATATATATGTATATGTATATCTATATATGTATATATGTATATGTATATATATATATATGTATATGTATATCTATCATCATCATCATTTTACGTCCGCTTTTCCCTGCTTGCAAGGGTGGGACGGGTCTTATTCAGCACAGCATCTCTCCACTCGTCACGGGCCCCATGGCGAATTAAGCTACGCCGAGTATTACGAACGAGCTCACCTGGAGTGCTTGGAAAAATAAATTTCCCCTTCTTTCGGTAAATGAAAATACTCGGCGTAGCTTAATTCGCCATGGGGCCCGGGGCGCGGCCAGTGTTTTAACCGCCAAATAGTACCTTTAAATTACAGAACAAATCGGAACTAGTATATAATAAAATGTTAAACTGTTGAACTTTAAATTCTCTAACCTCTTTAATATTGAATATTGATTATTAATTTTTTTAACTTCATCCTAGAAGTCTAAACACTGTAACACACTGACTCCCAATATATTCACCTCTGCTAAGATGCGGGTCCCTGTGAAAATTTTCTCGCGCCACTCCTGGCCTGACTGTGGTCTGACATTAATATCGACCTTTCTTCCTCTTTCTTTCTATCTTCCTTCTTGTAGCCATCAACCCTTACTTTTCTACTTCTCTCTTCTCTTCCTTCTCTTCTCCCCTCTTCCTGTCTTCCTCCCGCAGACTTATCTTCCTTCCCCCTCTTGCTTGCCTATATCTGACCGATAGCAGTTGCCATTCTTCTTTTAGCTGACATTAAACCTGGCTTCTCTTCTTCTTTCTTACCCCTTCTTTTCTCTCTTTCCTTTCTTTCTTTCTTTTACCTTGTGTCATGAGATCGACGTTAACTTATGTTCCCATCCCTTTCTGTTCTCGTTTATCTGACCGGTAGTAGCATACTATAAACTTTAGCCACGTCACTCCAGGGCGACCGGCTGAAGTTGAAGGAACAGAATAGCGGTCGCCCTCGGGTCCTCGATTTTCAGCCCCATGGATTTTATCTATTACATTCACGTATTATATTTCGAATACCTGATGATATCACCGGATTCATACGGAACTCGTTCATTGAAATGATCATAGTATAATAAACCTTTCAAGGATTTACACAAATCCAGCCTCCTGTCATTTCATTATAATATTTAACTCCGTAATAGCACCACCAACTACAAAAACAAAGACGATTGAACTGCTTTACGTTGAGTACTCTCTATATTATTGCATTACGATTGACCATACGGAATAGACCAGCTCTATACAGTGGTGAACCTCAAACCTGAATATATATGTATATATATATGTATATGTATATGTATATATATATGTATATATATATATATATGTATATATATATATGTATATATATATGTATATATATATATGTATATATATATATATATGTATATATATATGTATATATATATATGTATATATATATATATGTATATATATATATGTATATATGTATATATATATCATCATCATCATCATCATCATCATTTTACGTCCGCTTTTCCCTGCTTGCAAGGGTGGGACGGGTCTTATTCAGCACAGCATCTCTCCACTCGTCACGGTCCCTCGTCATCTCCACCGTGAGCTTCAATGATCTGAGGTCTGTTCTCACCACCTCCGCCCATGTTTTTCGTGGTCTACCTCTACCACGTCTTCCTTCAACTGGCAATTCCTGGCACTTCTTCACCCATCGGTCATCCTCCATGCGCATCACATGTCCATACCACCTCAGTCTCCTCTCCCGTACACTACATTCTATCCCTCTCAGACACAGTTTCTCTCTCAACACATTTATGCTGGGTCGTTCACGCACATTTACACTGCACATCCAACGGAGCATGCTTGCCTCATTTCTCTCCAGCCGTCGCATATCCTCTGCGGTTGCTGCCCATGTCTCACTACCATGCAGCATCGCGCTCCTCACACAGGCATCATACAACCGGCCTTTCGTACGCAGAGAGAAACCCTTCTTCGTCAACAGAGGAAGCAGCTCCCTAAACTTTTTCCAACCCGTCCTTATTCTAGATACTATGGCCTCGGAACACCCTCCTCCCATGCTAATCTGATCTCCTAGGTACCGGAAGCTATCCACCACTTCTATAGCGCCCTCTCGCATTTGAAAAATGTGTCTATCAGTGCGACTTCTACTGTCTAATTTCCCTGTACATCTACTGCATACATATTTCTCCCTACCTGTTAGTTTGCCTGCTATCCCGCTACATCTCTTGTGTACCCAGGACCTGCATTGTGTGCATTTTATAAAATTTATGCCAGTTCCTTTTCTGCATATCGAATGTATATATGTATATATATATGTATATATATATATATATATATATGTATATATATATATATATATATGTATATATATATATATATATATGTATATATATATATATGTATATATATATATATGTATATATATATATATATGTATATATGGTAGATCCGACAGAGGGACCAGCTATTGAGATTGACGAATATAGGGTCCAAGAGGCGATTAGGGAAATGAAAAATGGTAAGGCGGCCGGACCATCGGGAATAGTTGCTGAGATGCTGAAGGCATCAGGGGACGTAGGCACTAAACTGGTTGCACGCATCATCAATCAGGCTATATATGGTGGTGTCATACCCAAAGACTGGTGCAGCAGTATTCTCATAAATTGCTACAAAGGTAAAGGGGATGCTTTGGAGAGGAGCAATTATAGGGGTATAAAACTGATAGATCAGGTTATGAAAGTGGCAGAAAGGATTTTAGCACAACTAATTAGAGAAAGGGTCAAACTAGATGAGATGCAGTTTGGTTTTGTGCCTGGGAAGAGTACAACAGATGCCCTCTTCTTGGTGAGACAAATGCAAGAGAGGTTCTTAGAGAAGAATAAGCCACTATACTTAGCCTTTGT
>OZ024741.1:281019076-281114076 GCA_964016885.1 Eledone cirrhosa
TTTCTCGTCTACTTACAAGGACCTTAGTTTTTGTCATGTTGACTTTGAGACCCTTTCTTTCTAGTCCCTGCTTCCAAGTTTGGAATTTATTCTCTAGTTCTACCATAGATTCAGCTATGAGTGCGAGGTCATCAGCATACAGGAGTTCCCATGGGCATCCGGTCTTAAACTCCTCCGTTATTGCCTGCAGGACTATGATGAACAGGAGGGGGCTAAGAACAGAGCCCTGGTGAATCTCAACCTGTACGCTAAATTCCTCGCTATACTCATTGTTAATCCTAACTTTGCTGACTGCTCCCCTATACATGGCTTGTACCACTTTCACAAGCCATTCATCTACTCCTAGTTTTCTAAGAGCCCACCAGATTACAGCACGTGGAGCTCTGTCAAAAGCTTTCTCAAGGTCAACAAATGCCAGGTAGAGTGGCTTACTTTTAGCTAGGTACTTTTCCTGTAACTGCCTCACAAGGAAGAGGGCATCAGTGGTGCCTCTTCCTGGTACAAACCCAAATTGCATCTCATCTAGTTTCACCCGGTCCCTAATCAACTGTGCTATAACTCTTTCTGTTACTTTCATCACCTGGTCCATCAGTTTTATACCTCTATAGTTTCCTCTATCTAGTGCATCACCTTTACCTTTGTAGCAGTTGACAATGATGCTGCTGCACCAATCTTTTGGTATGACACCTTCTAGTATTACCTGGTTAACAATACGTGTGGTTATAGTGTGACCTACAGACCCAGATGCCTTCAGCATCTCGGCAGCTATACCCGATGGACCGGTTGCCTTCCCCATCTTCATATCTTTGATTGCCTAACTTACTACGCTGCTGCTGACTTGTACTGCTGGCCCCTCTATAGGGTCTACTTGGGGTAGGGTCTCTTCTTCCCATGCATTCTCCTCATTTAGTAATATATGTATATATATATGTATGTATATATGTATATATATATATATATGTATGTATATATGTATATATGAATGTATATATGTATATATATATATATATGTATGTATATATGTATATATATATATATGTATATGGAGGCTATGGGTTTGGTACTAGAAATGAGGAAGGCTCCAGAATCCTGGAATTCTTTGACGCAAATAACCTAACTATCTGTAACACTAACTTCAAAAAACGTGACAATCACCTGATCACCTATAGATCCGGGGAACACACAAGCCAGGTAGATTATATCCTTACCAGAAGACGTGACAGAGTGTCTGTTGTTAACACTAAATCCCTCACCCACGAAGAATGCACCTCCCAACATAGACTGATAATTAGCGACCTCATAGTCAGGACGAGACGTACTCGACAGCAGAAGAGGACTATCCTCAGGAGAAAAATATGGAAGCTAAAGGACCCCACAGCCAGAAATAAATTTCAAAGCATATTACTTGATGCTTTCGACAGTAATTTCTGAAAGCAAACCTGCAGTGGGAATTTCTGAAAGCAAACCTGCTGATGGCGACAGACGAAGTCTGTGGCTGGAGCAGGCCTGTAGGCAGGAGGAGAGTAACATGGTGGTGGAACAGTAGGGTGGAGGGGTCAATTAAGGCCAAAAAGCAGGCTTGGAAAGTATGGCGGGATGGGGGAAGTAGAGAAGACTATCAAGTGGCCAGGAGGGAGGCTAGGAGACAAGTGTACTTCGCAAGAAGGGAAGCAGAGGAAAGAAAGTTCAAGCATGTTCTACAACGTGAGGACCAAAAACGTGAGGTGTTCAGGATTGCTAGGCAATGTGTCAAGGAAAACCGTGATATTGTCGGGGAGAAGTGTGTACTTAACGATGACGGCGTACTTGCCATCACCGACGCTGATAAGAAGGTAGCTTGGAAGTGCCACTATGAAAGGCTACTAAATGAGGAGAATAAATGGGAGAAAGACAGTCTCCCCCACATCGATCCAATAGAGGGACCAGCAGTGTTAGTCGAGGGTAGTATAATAAGTAAGGCAATCAAGGATATGAAGACGGGTAAGGCGGCTGGGCCTTCGGAAATAGTTGCTGAGATGCTGAAGGCATCTGACTCGGTGGGACACACCTTGGTCACCCGGATAGTTAACCAAGTCGTACAGAATGGGGTTGTTCCGAAGGACTGGCATAGCAGCATCATCGTTAACTGTTATAAGGGTAAAGGAGATGCCCTAGATAGGAGTAACTATAGAGGCATTAAACTAATCGACCAGGTCATGAAGGTCATGGAAAAAGTAATAGCGCAACTAATCAGAGAGAGAATTGACCTAGATGAAATGCAGTTCGGGTTTGTGTCAGGCAAAAGTACCACAGACGCTCTTTTCAATGTACGTCAACTACAGGAGAAGTACCTAGCTAAAGGTAAACCCCTCTACTTAGCTTTTGTCGACTTGGAGAAAGCCTTCGACAGAGTCCCCCGTTCCATTATCTAGTGGGCCCTTAGAAAACTAGGTGTCGACGAATGGCTTGTGAGAGCTATACAAGCCATGTATAAAGAAACAGTCAGCAAGGTTAGAATTAACAACGAATATAGTGAAGAGTTTAGCGTAAAAGTTGGCGTCCATCAGGGCTCTGTTCTCAGCCCCCTACTATTTATTATTGCCCTTCAGGCTATAACAGAGGAGTTCAAGACCGGCTGCCCATGGGAACTCCTATACGCAGACGACCTGACACTCATAGCTGAATCAATGGCCGAGCTAGAGAAGAAATTCCAAACATGGAAGCACGGCCTAGAATCAAAAGGCCTTAAAATTAACCTGGCTAAGACTAAAGTTCTAGTTTGTAGGAAAGAAAATAAGGCGGCGGTCCCTTCCGGGAAATGGCCATGCTCAGTGTGTAGGAAAGGCGTAGGTAGAAACTCCATTTTATGTCCCAAATGCAAAGTATGGGTGCATAAAAGATGTAGTGGGATCACAGGTAAGCTAACTAAGAACTTAGATTTTACATGTGGGCGGTGCTCTGGTGCAATAAGTAGCAGCGAGTGCCCACAAAATACTAACTCTTTCAATTGCGCAGAGGGCTCTATAGAAATAGTGGACAGCTTCCGTTACCTGGGTGACAAAATCAGCAGTGGGGGAGGGTGCTCCGAAAGTACAGTAGCTAGAGTCAGAACTGGATGGAAAAAGTTCAGAGAGCTTATACCACTATTAGCCGCTAAAGGGTTCTCCCTAAAAATGAAAGGCAGGTTGTATGATGCCTGCATACGAACAGCAATGCTGCATGGCAGTGAGACCTGGGCATTGTGCGCAGAGGATATACGCAGACTAGAGAGGAACGAAGCTTGCATGCTCCGCTGGATGTGTAATAGTAATATACGTGAACGACAAAGCATAAATGAACTAAGGAAAAAATTAGAAATAAGAGGGATCAGATGTTGTTTACTCGAGAGAAGGCTATGTTGGTACGGACACGTGATGCGCATGAAAGTCGATAGCTGTATAACAAAGTGCAGGGCAATAAAGATAGACGGTAGCCACGGAATAGGCAGACCTAGAAAATCCTGGGACGAGCTGATAAACTCCGACCTCACACACTTACACCTCTCCAAGACAATGTCACTGGACCGAGACCTTTGGCGGTACTCAGTAATAGAGAAGACCCGCCTTACCTAAATACATAGTAAAACCTACTACAGCCAGTAGGCATCTCTAACAAAATACACCCCCGTCCCACCACCCACACCCCATCCACACCACCCCCTCCTATGTAAAGTTATGTTGGTGCCACAACATCCAGGCCGAAACAAATGAGATTGTGTAGGTGTCACGACAAAAAAACGCACAGTCCACGCTGTAATGTGGCCGTGTAGGCAACACGGTAAAAACCTCCCAGTCCCACACTGTAAATGTGGTTGGTGTTAGGAAGGGCATCCAACTGTAGAAAACCTGCCAGACAGTCCTATGCGAGCAAGACAATCACTCTTGCCTCAAGTGGGAATACCCCCCGTCCAAACCCATGCAAGCGTGGAACACGGACGTTAAACGTTGATGATGATATGTATATATATATATGTATGTATATATGTATATATATATATGTATGTATATATGTATATATATATGTGTATGTATATATGTATATATATATATGTATGTATATATGTATATATATATATATGTATATATATATATGTATGTATATATATATATGTGTATGTATCTATCTATCTATCTAAGGCGGGTAAAATTCCCGAGATCCATGGACGAGTTCTCTCCAGCGGTTTCTGTCCCTCATTATCGCTGCCATATCCTGCATCTCCAACAGACCAGTGTCTGTCCTTAGGGCATCACATATGTTAACCTTGGTCTTCCTCTTCTAATGTGTCCATGTAAGGGCTCCCAAAGGAGCACTGAGTGCAATGTCAACCCTGGATGTCGGTGAGCATGTCCAGCTAACCTCAGTCTTCTCTGTGTCACTTTTGAGCTGACTTTTGGGATGCTCCCATACAGCTCTGAGTTTTTCATCCTCAGTGTATACTGATCAATGTTCAGAGCCATCCTCAGCATTCTCGTGTAGCACCCATCCACCATCTGAGTGAGTTTCTTGGTCAGTGTCCAAGTGTCAGACCCATACAGCAGCACAGACTCCACTACAGCAATGAAGAGGCGGACCTTCAGGTCCCTATGAAGGTCCGACTTCCACACCGATCCCAAGCTGTGACACGCCGCCCAGGCCTTGCTCTTCCTCTCAACCACATCATCTTCCGTATTCCCAATCTTTGCTCCCAAATACAGGAAGTCCTCAACCAATTCCAGCGGCTTCCCGCCTACATTAGTGATCCCCTCTGGCTTCTCAACATTCTCTACCAGATATTTTGTTTTAGTCTCATTCATTCTCAGCCCCACACTCATCGACACAGTCTCAACCTCCCGCATCAAATCCTCTGCCTCCTTCACTGTATTTGTCACCAAAACTATGTCGTCAGCAAATTCAGCATCCGATATCTTTTTCGCCCCAACTCTCCTGCTCTGAGCCGGTGCTACAGTAAAGCCAGAGTCCTGGTGTTTCTCCAGTGCAAGGCGCATACAATAGTCCACTACGATGATAAAAAGGTAGGGAGCCAATGTATCTTCCTGGAGCACTCCAGCCAGTATCTCAAAGAACTCTGTTCTCCCATCAGGTGTAATGACTTGGGCTTTGGTATGTATGTATATATGTATATATATATATATATATATATATATATATATATATGTATATATGTATATACGAAAAACATGGTAAGAAAGTGGAATACTGCATGGTTGCACATGGGTTACATATTATAAAATTAGTCCCTCATCAGTGATTTGCCAACCATCATTGGTATTTCATCGCATTATGTATGTATATATATATATATATATATGAATATCATCATCACCGTTTTACGTCCGTTCTTCCACGCTAGAATGGGTTAGACGGGTTTTCCTGTTGTGGGCAGTGTCTGGTCGGCTGACCATGCCTTGCTCATACAGGAACTGATTTGGCTTGATATCTACAGCTGGATGCCCTTCCTAACACCAACCTCATTTACAGTGAGTGCTGGGTGCTTTTTCATGGCGCCTACACGTCCACTTTACAGTGTGGGCTGGGTGCTTTTTTTTTGTGGCACCTCCACGACCACCTTGGGGTGTGGGGGCATATTGTCTATATGCTTCAGCTTGTACCCATATATATGTATATATGTATATATATATATATATATGTATATATGTATATATATATATATATATGTATATATATATATATATATATATATATATGTTTATATGTATATATATATGTATGTATATATGTATATATATGTATGTTTGTCACCGGGAGAGATGACCCCTTAGCCTTTGTCAAGGCAGAACTCTAGGAGAAGGAAAGCTCTGATATAACATCTGCAACCCTGATGGTATCCAATGATGTTGACTTGTTCTTCTTTTTGGTAAATATTATCTTGATTAAGAGAGTGGGACTGGCTTTGTGCAGTGCCTTTGCTCACTATAAAAGCTTCACGGCACAGGCATTGCTTTATATCTGGAGATCTCTCTGCACTTTTCGTCACATGGTACCATGGGCCCAGTACTATGTGTCAGTAATTGTCACAAGTGTAGTCTTTGTACCAGAGTTTTCAAGTCGCTGGCTGGACTACAAAGTCACTCGTTCAGCGCATCAGTAGGGGTTCTCCTACATGGATATAAAGTAGTGGCCGTACTCGAAAACGAGTTGGCAGCCACCATATATATATGTATGTATATATGTATATATATATGTATGTATATATATGTATGTATGTATGTATGTATGTATATGTAAGTATATATATATATGTATGTATGTATATGTAAGTATATATATATGTATGTATGTATGTATGTATGTATATATGTATATATATATATGTATGTATATATGTATATATATGTATGTATATATATGTATGTATATATGTATATATATGTATGTATATATATGTATTTATGTATATATGTATATATATGTATATATATGTATGTATTTATATATGTATATATATATGTATGTATGTATATATGTATATATATGTATCATCATCATCACCGTTTTACGTACGTTCTTCCACGCTAGCATGGGTTAGATGGGTTGCCCTGCTGCGAGCAGTGTCCGGTCGGCTGACCTTGTCTTGCTCATACGGGAACTGATTCTGGCTTGATTTCTACAGCTGGATGCCCTTCCTAACACCAACCTCATTTACAGTATGGGCTGGGTGCTTTTTTGCTGTGGCACCTCCGCGACACTTTGCAGTGGGAGGGTGTGGGGGCATAATGTCTATATTTTCATTTACATTTATTCATGTATTAACGTTTATTCATTTATTTGTCCCTCTATTCTTCTGTCTATCCTACGTTATTTCTACTCATGTTTGTCTCTCCTCTATATACCATCATCTTCTATATATCTTCTTCTCTTTATATTTCTATCTATAATAATTTCTCCTTTTTCTTCTTTCTCTTTGATATTTGTTCGCGAGATTACTGTCTAGGGAAAAATAACACAGTAGTTTTATTTTTTAAGATTTATTTATCAAACCTGGGTCAGTTTGTCTCCATGACTTGTTCTTTCGATCTCACTTGATAAACCCGCCATTGGCTTTGATGACGGCCTCAAGACGGCCTCGGAACCGGCTACAGGCCTTCGTCACTGTCCCCCGACTTAGGCCCCTAAAAGCACTTGTGATCCTGGCCTTCAGATTCTCTTTCATATTGCAGCTAGATCTGTTGGTGTCTCGTTCCACTGCGCCCCACACAAAGAAGTTGAGGGGGTGGAAGGCCAGATGTCAGGTGAAGTGTGGTCGACGAAGTTCTCTAACAGCCAGGCTTGGGTCTTATGGCTGGTATGGCAGGGCGCTGAGTCTTGCTGCCACACGTACGGCCTACCTGTAGCTACCTGGTCGATCCAGGGCTTTACTACCTCACTCAGAACGTGGATGTAGCCATCAGTGTTCAGCTTGAGGCTCTCGGGGAAGAAGTGAGGTGGCATGACGTCACCTTGACTGCTGACGACACCTAAGACCAATGTTGTCGCTGGAAACTTTGTCTGCATGACTCTGGGCACGTCTTTGGATGAGACAGCGAGCCACCTGTTGTTCTGGGAGTTGATCATCTGGTCTTATTTGTCCTCCCGGCGCAGATTCCAAGAAGAACTCCGTGTCTCTTCCACAAATTTGGAGGTTCAAATTATTCATAATCAATTATTCTGAAAATATATAATGGAAATATAGTCACTGTTTTTATGAAGACAAGAGTGACAACGGAAGTAAAAAACATTTGCATAAAATTAGCAGTTGAAAATTGCGAACAAATATCGTCTGCACCCGGTATGTATGTATATATGTATATATATATATATATATATGTATGTATGTATATATATATATATGTATGTATGTATATATATATATATGTATGTATATATATATATATACATATATATATATATATATGTGTATATATAATATAATATCATGACTCTGTTTTCCTTTTAATGTTTTATTGTTTTCCGGGATTTATTTTAACCTACAACATTTTCAACATATGGATTACATTGAGTTCTTCATGCAGACTGGACCCCACAACTTACCGTGGATATCTCTGTGTATATAGATATATATATGTAAGAGCTTCCGGATGATTTCTCATGAATGAAACAGTTCTAGTCCTGTAGAAGCTCTTCTATATATATATATATATAAATATATATATATGTGTGTATATATATATATATATATAAATATGTATATATGTATGTATAAATATATATATATGTCTGTATATATATATTTATACATGTATATATATATATATATGCATGTATATATATATCTGGAGGCTCATGGCTTAGTGGTTAGAGCATTGGCTTTGCAATCGAAAGGTTGTGAGTTCAATTCTCAGACCGGGTGATGTGTTGTTTCCTTGAGCAAGACACTTTATTTCACAATGCTCCAGTTTACTTAGCTGTAGAAGTGAGATGATAGGGACTGGGGTCCCTATCATTCCACTGCAAAGTGGTTGTGGAGGTGCCACGGCAAAAAAGCATCCATCACTCACTGTAATTGAGGTTGGTGTTAGGAAGGACATCCAGCTGTAGAAATCAAGCCAGCATCATTTCCCGTCCCACCCTTGCAAGCAAGGAAAAAGCGGACGTAAAATGCTGATGATTATATATCATCATTTTTTTTTTACGTCCGCAGTGTAATGATAGGGGCCCCAGTCCCTATCATCTCATTTCTACAGCTGAGTAAACTGGAGCAATGTGAAATAAAGTGTCTTGCTCAAGGAAACAACACATCACCCGGTCTGAGAATTGAACTCACAACCTTTCGATTCCAAGGCCAATGCTCTAACCCCTAAGCCATGTGCCTCCATATATGAATGTATATATATATATATATATCATCATCATCATCTTCGTTTAACGTCCGTTTTCCATGCTAGCATGGGTTAGACGGTAGTTGTCCCACTTGAGGCAAGGCTGGTCGGGTGACCGTGTCTCGCTCATATAGGACTATCTGGCAGGTTTTCTATGGCTGGATGCCCTTCCTAACACCAACCACATTTACAGTGTGGAACTGGGAACTTTTTAATGTTACCTACACGGCCACATTACAGCGTGGACTGTGTGTGTTTTTTGTCATGACGCCTACACAAACTCGATCTCATTTTCTCAAACTGTTGGTGGGAGTGGGAGGATAGGGTAAGGGTAGTGTATGGGGTGTATATTTGGTTAAGAGGTGCCTACTGACTGTAGGTTTCGCTTTGTACATAGGCAAGGCTGGTCTTCTGTATTACTGCTTAGCGCCACAGGTCTCGGTCCAAAGACATTGTCTTAGAGAGATGTAAGTGTGTGAGGTCGTAATTTATCAGATCATCCCAGGTTTTTCTGGGTCTACCTACTCCGTGGCTACCATCAATTTTGATCGCCCTGCACTTTTTTTATGCAGCTGTCGTCTTTCATGCACATCACGTGACCATACCAACGTAGTCTTCTCTCAAGTAAACAGCATCTGATCCCTCTTATTCCTAATTTCTCACTTAGTTCATTTATGCTTTGCCGTTCACGTATATTACTGTTACACTTCCAACGGAGCATGCATGCTTCGTTCCTTTCCAGTCTACGCAGGTCCTCTGCACGTAATGCCCAGGTCTCACTGCCATGTAGCATTGCTGTTCGTATACAGGCATCATACAATCTGCCTTTCATTTTTAGAGAGAAACCTTTTGTGGTCAACGGCGGTATAAGCTCTCTGAACTTTTTCCATCCCGTTCTGACTCTAGCTACTGTACTTTCAGAACACCCTCCACCACTGCTGATTTTGTCACCCAGGTAACGGAAAGTGTCTACTATTTCTATAGAACCATCTGGGCAATAGAAGGAGCTAGTATCGTTTGGACACTTGCTACTTATTGCACCTGAGCATTGGCCACATATAAAGTCTACGTTCTTAGATAGTTTACCTGTGATCCCACTACATCTTTTATGTATCCATACTTTGCATTTGGGACATAAAATGGAATTTCTGCCTACTCCTCTCCTACACACTGAGCATGGCCATTTCCCTTAGGGCACCTGTGCCCTATTTTCCTTTCTACAAACTAGAACTTTAGTCTTAGTCAAGTTAACTCTAAGGCCTTTTGATTCTAGGCCATGCTTCCATGTTTCGAATTTCTTCTCTAGTTCAGCCATTGATTCAGCTATGAGCGTTAGATCATCTGCGTATAGGAGTTCCTATGGGCAGCCGGTCTTGAACTCCTCTGTTATAGCCTGAAGGGCAATAATAAATAGTAGGGGGCTAAGGACAGAGCCTTGATGAACGCCAACTTTTACACTAAATTCTTCACAATATTCATTGTTAATTCTAACCTTACTGACTGTTTCATTATACATAATTTGTATAGCTCTCACAAGCCATTCATCTACACTGAGTTTTCTAAGAGCCCACCAGATAATGGAGCGGGGGACTCTGTCAAAAGCTTTCTCCAGGTCTACAAAAGCTAAGTAGAGGGGTTTACTTTTAGCTAGGTACTTCTCTTGTAGTTGTCGTACAAGGAAAAGAGCATCTGTGGTACTTTTACCTGACACAAACCCAAACTGCATTTCATTTGATCAATTCGTTCTCTGATTAGTTGCGCTATAACTCTTTCTGTGACCTTCATGACCTGGTCAACTAACTTAATACCTCTATAGTTTCCCCTATCTAAAGCATCCCCTTTACTCTTGTAGCAGTTAATGATGATGCTGCTATGCCAGTCTTTTGGTATGACTCCATTCCAAATCTCCGCAGTCAACCCATCAAATAGGTCTAAACTTAAGGAGTAGTAACCGGGGTGGTAGCTTTGCTATACTGATTTATTAGGGAACTTACTAAAGCCGCTGAGTTATGATTGGACCATTAGCAATGGTGGTGTGTGGGGGAGGGTGGGTGGGAAATGGGTAACTTTAGGAGAAGGATTTGATTTAGGAAGGGTCTAACAGAATGAGACAAATCATTTAAAAACATGTAAATATTAATTGAAAATCCGAGAGAAACAAACTGGGAATTTGAATTGTAGACTAGCATAGCCCAGAGTTTAAAAACACTGCTCATTGGGAAGACTGCGGAATATGGAAGACAATGCTTACATTCTCAAAATCAACAAGTCGTCCGTAAGATAATATATATATATATATATATATATATATCGATCGACTTTCGTCAAATCGGACCGCTGAAACAATGTTTTCGTCGGTCTTCCAGTTGCTAATACTATCTGTCGGTCGCAACTCCAGGTAGAAGGAGCAACGTGAAATAAAGTGTCTTGCTCAAGGACATAACGCATCGCCCCGTCCAGGAATCGAACTCAGTAGTATGTATACATATATACATACATGCATACATATATATATGTACGTATGGATTCACCAAACATTTATTATAATGCTCGGTGTGTTTGTAAACAAACATCCCGTATCAAGTTGTAGTGTCTAGCAACCACCGTTGCTCGTTTGTTCAACACTGACAAAGGAACTCTGTACTAGTTTCAAGCTTGTTAGCTATCGTCATATGTGTGTATGTATATATGTATACATACTACTGTATGTCTGTATACATATATGTATGTACGTATACATACTTATATTTAAGTAACAGCCGTACTAAGAGTGGGAAATGAAATTTCGTTTCATTTTTTCCGTTTATCGTTTTCGGTGCACCCGGCCGATTAACCCACTCAATATGCAAATTGGGCTACTCAGCCGTTAATATGCATAAGGAAAGTATATACTTTCGAACGTTCAACTATCTGTCAAGAAAGTATACGTTGCTGACGATAGCTAACAAGCTTGAAACTAGTACAGCGTTCCTTTGTCAGTGTTGAACAAACGAGCAACGGTGGTTGCTAGACACTACGGCTTAATACGGGATGTTTGTTTACAAACACACCGAGCATTATAATAAATGCTCGGTGAATCCATACGTACATATATATATGTGTGCATGTATGTATATATGTATACATACTACTGTACGTCTGTATACATATATGTATGTACGTATACATACTTATATTTAAGTAACAGCCGTACTAAGAGTGGGAAATGAAATTTTGTTTCATTTTTTCCGTTTATATATATATGTATCATCATCATCATCATCATCATCAACGTTTAACGTCCGTGTTCCACGCTTGCATGGGTTTGGACGGGGGTAGTCCCACTTGAGGCAAGAGTGATTGTCTTGCTCGCATAGGACTGTCTGGCAGGTTTTCTACAGTTGGATGTCCTTCCTAACACCAACCACATTTACAGTGTGGGTCTGGGAGGTTTTTACCGTGTTGCCTACATGGCCACATTACAGCGTGGACTGTGTGTTTTTTTGTCGTGACACCTACACGATCTCATTTGTTTCGGCCTGGATGGCGCGGCACCAACATAACTTTACATAGAACGGGGTGGTGTGGATGGGGTGGGGGTGGTGGTGGTGGGACGGGGTGTATTTTGTTAGAGATGCCTACTGGCTGTAGTAGGTTTTACTATGTATTTAGGTAAGGCGGGTCTTCTCTGTTACTGAGTACCGCCAAAGGTCTCGGTCCAGTGACATTGTCTTGGAGAGGTGTAAGTGTGTGAGGTCGGAGTTTATCAGCTCGTCCCAGGTTTTTCTAGGTCTGCCTATTCCGTGGCTACCGTCTATCTTTATTGCCCTGCACTTTGTTATACAGCTATCGACTTTCATGCGCATCACGTGTCCATACCAACGTAGCCTTCTCTCGAGTAAACAACATCTGATCCCTCTTATCTCTAATTTTTTCCTTAGTTCGTTTATGCTTTGCCGTTCACGTATATTACTGTTACACATCCAGCGGAGCATGCAAGCTTCGTTCCTCTCTAGTCTGCGTATATCCTCTGCACACAATGCCCAGGTCTCACTGCCATGCAACATTGCTGTTCGTATGCAGGCATCGTACAACCTGCCTTTCATTTTTAGGGAGAACCCTTTAGCAGCTAATAGTGGTATAAGCTCTCTGAACTTTTTCCAACCAGTTCTGACTCTAGCTACTGTACTTTCAGAGCACCCTCCCCCACTGCTGATTTTATCGCCCAGGTAACGGAAGCTGTCCAGTATTTCTATAGAAACCTCTGCGCAATTGAAAGAGCTAGTATTTTGTGGCAACTTGCTGCTACTTATTGCACCAGAACACCGGCCACATGTAAAATCTATGTTCTTAGTTAGCTTACCTGTGATCCCACTACATCTTTTATGCACCCATACTTTGCATTTAGGACATAAAATGGAGTTTCTACCTACGCCTTTCCTACACACCGAGCACGACCATTTCCCAGAAGGGACCGCCGCCTTGTTTTCTTTCCTACAAACTAGTACTTTGGTCTTAGCCAGGTTGATTTTAAGTCCTTTTGACTCTAGGCCGTGCTTCCATGTTTGGAATTTCTTCTCTAGCTCGGCCATTGATTCCGCTATGAGTGTCAGGTCGTCTGCGTATAGGAGTTCCCATGGGCAGCCTGTCTTGAACTCCTCTGTTATAGCCTGAAGGGCAATAATAAATAGTAGGGGGCTGAGAACAGAGCCCTGATGGACGCCAACTTTTACGCTAAACTCTTCACTATATTCGTTGTTAATTCTAACCTTGCTGACTGTTTCTTTATACATGGCTTGTATAGCCCTCACAAGCCATTCGTCAATGCCTAGTTTTCTAAGAGCCCACCAGATAATGGAGCGGGGGACTCTGTCGAAGGCTTTCTCCAAGTCGACAAAAGCTAAGTAGAGGCGTTTACCTTTAGCTAGGTACTTCTGTAGTTGTCGTACAATGAAAAGAGCGTCTGTGGTACTTTTGCCTGACACAAACCCGAACTGCATTTCATTTGATCAATTCGCTCTCTGATTAGTTGCGCTATTACTTTTTCCGTGACCTTCATGACCTGGTCGATTAATTTAATGCCTCTATAGTTACTGCTATCTAGGGCGTCTCCTTTACCCTTATAACAGTTAACGATGATGCTGCTATGCAAGTCCTTCGGAACAACCCCATTCTGTACGACTTGGTTAACTATGCGGGTGACCATGGTGTGTCCTACCGTGCCAGATGCCTTCAGCATCTCAGCAACTATTTCCGAAGGCCCAGCCGCCTTACCCGTCTTCATATCCTTGATTGCCTTACTTATTATACTACCCTCGACTAACACTGCTGGTCCCTCTATTGGGTCGATATGGGGGAGACTGTCTTTCTCCCATTTATTCTCCTCATTTAGTAGCCTTTCATAGTGACACTTCCAAGCTACCTTCTTATCAGCGTCGGTGATGACAAGTGTGCCATCATCATTTAGTACACACTTCTCCGCGACAATATCACGGTTTTCCTTGACGCATTGCCTAGCAATCCTGAACACCTCACGTTTTTGGTCCTCGCGTTGTAGAACATGCTTGAACTTTCTTTCCTCTGCTTCCCTTCTTGCTAAGTACACTTGTCTCCTAGCTTCCCTCCGGGCCACTTGATAGTCTTCTCTACTTCCCCCATCCCACCATACTTTCCAAGCCTGCTTTTTGGCCTTAATTGACCCCTCCACTTTACTGTTCCACCACCATGTTACTCTCCTCCTGCTTACAGGCCTGCTCCAGCCACAGACTTCGTCTGTCGCCATCAGCAGGTTTGCTTTCAGAAATTCCCACTGTCCCTCTATATTGTCCGACTGTAAATGTTCTTCCTTACTGTCGAAAGCATCAAGTAATATGCTTTGAAATTTATTTCTGGCTGTGGGGTCCTTTAGCTTCCATATTTTTCTCCTGAGGATAGTCCTCTTCTGTTGTCGAGTACGTCTCGTCCTGACTATGAGGTCGCTAATTATCAGTCTATGTTGGGAGGTGCATTCTTCATGGGGGAGGGATTTGGTGTTTACAACAGACACTCTGTCACGTCTTCTGGTAAGGATATAATCTACCTGGCTTGTGTGTTCCCCGGATCTATAGGTGATCAGGTGATTGTCACGTTTTTTGAAGTTAGTGTTACAGATAGTTAGGTTATTTGCATCACAGAATTCCAGGATTCTGGAGCCTTCCTCATTTCTAGTACCAAACCCATAGCCTCCATGGATTTCGTCGTAGCCGTCACAATGTTGTCCAACGTGACCATTTAGGTCGCCTGCAATAATTATATAGTCACTGTCGGATATTTGGGAGGTAGTGAGCATCAGTGTCTCATAGAATCTGTCTTTTATAGTGCCGGGCAGTCTGGATTGGGGTGCGTACGCAGATATTACTGTCACCGTAGTTCTATTGAGGACAAGTCGTATTTTAATTATTCTGTCGTTCACTCTATTTACGTCTATTATCTTATCTGCCCACTTTTCTGCTACCATGATTCCTACTCCACCCAGCCCATCGTCGTTTCCCACCCAGAAAAGCTTATAACATCGTTTTTTACCCTCAATGAATCTAGCAGACCCACCCCTCCACCTGGTCTCTTAAATACAACAAACATCGACCTCCTTACGTTCAAGCATTTCTACAACCTCGTTAGCGCGACCCTTTAGGGTGCCTACATTTATGGTACCAACTCTGAAGTTTTGGATTGCGTTTGGAGGGTGGGGGCGGTGGGGGGCGGGGGGAGATGGGGTTATGTTAGCCATCCGCGGACGAAACAAAGAGGAGTGCTCGCATTCTCGTCCACGAGGTGAATTTGACTTTAACTTTGGCATTTTCGCTGAGCGTCCAGACTTTTCTCTCCCTTCCACTCTCCAGGATTCCGCAGTCCATCCATCCATCCATCATATATCGAAGGCAACCGGGCAAGCGATAGTATAGGCCTCTGGCTTCTGATTGGTTTGTGTAATAATAATAATGGTGATGCGTGGGGGGGGGGGGGGGGGCTCTGACTTATGATTGGTCCACGTATTAAGAATGGTGGTGTGTGGGGGCGGGTGGGAGGTGTGTGGGGTAGCTAGCTGGAAGGTTATGATTGTTTAACAAGCGATTAACAAAAAAACAAAAATGCAAGATTTGTTCTGTTCAATACGACAAAAACTCCCGTATTTAACATAAATAACAAAAAAATACAGATTTCGGATTTTGCAAGATTGGATGTTTGGACTAGGTACGAAATTGAAGCGTGGAGTAGACAGAAAAATGTGTACGTTACGATTACATGAGGTACACCATAGTAGGAAACAGCAATGAATTGGCGAAAAGTGATTAAACATGAAGGGGAGTTTATCTTATATATATATATATGTAGCTAAGAGAGAGAGAGAGAGGGGGAGGGGGAGAGAGAGAGTGGCTGACCGCAGTCCCTCGTGAAGTAGATGGAGGGTGAAGGGTGCCTGGGTTGTAGAAGCGGGATTTTTGACTTTCGAAGTAGCATAATATATATTTAAAGGAATTTATAAGAAGCAGTATGTATATATATATATTTATAAGAAGCAGTATGTATATATATAAATGTATGTATATATAAATGTATGTATATATATATGTATGTATATATGTATGTATGTATGTATGTATGTATATATATGTATGTATGTATATATATGTATGTATGTATATATGTATATGTATGTATATATATATATATGTATGTATATATATATGTATATATAGATCTAGATGCCATATACAAATGGGCAGAAGACAACAACATGCAGTTTAATGCTGGCAAATTTGAAGCCCTACAATACAAACCTGCAAACACAAATACAGTACAACACAATTACACTGGACCTGGGTATAGACATGAGTGACGATGCATCTTTTTCCTCACACATCATGAAAGTGGCGACAATGTGCAGACGACTCGCTGGCTGGATCTTGAGGACTTTCCGGGTGAGAGACCGAGAGACCATGTTGACACTATGGAGGACATTTGTCCTAAGCCACCTGGACTATTGCTCCCAGCTGTGGTCACCCCATAGTGTCAAACTAACCACGGAGCTGGCGGCAATCCAGCGAAGCTACACCAAGAGGATTGCGACGATGAAGGAGATAAGCTACTGGGAGAGGCTAAAAGAACTGAACCTCTACACCTTGGAACGAAGACGGGAGAGATACGCAGTGATATACATGTGGAAAATCCTGGAGGGACTAACACCAAACTTTGGCATTGGGAGCTGGACCAAACCCCAGAACAGGATGTCATTGTGTGGTGCTAAAGGTCCTGTTTTCCACATCTAGAATAAGGAGCAGATATTGCAATAGATTGGGGTTCAAGGGCCCTCAACTCTTCAACAAGCTGCCGAGGGATCTGAGAGATCTGCACGGTGTGGAAGTGGTTGTTTTGAAGAAACATCTCGACACCTTGTTATCCAGGATCCCGGATGGGCCCACAGCAAGGCACGAGGGAAACCTAAGGGCAGCAGCAACGAACTCCCACTTGCACCAGTGGCCAACCAATACAGGCTGGAGATAAAATGTGTAGCTACAAGGGCGGTGCCCCAGCATGGCCTCAGCTGGATGGCTGGAACAGGTAAAAGAGTATATGTATGTATATATTTATATGTATGTATATATGTATATATATGTATGTATATATGTATATATATGTATGTATATATGTGTAGATCACGCCATCTAGCGTCGACTGTGAAGGCAGTTGATTAACTGCCCTTAGTTCTGACATCACGTTCTGATGTCAGTAGCTGAAACAATATTTATTAAACGATGCATGGCCTCAGCTGGATGGCTGGAACAGGTAAAAGAGTATATGTATGTATATATTTATATGTATGTATATATGTATATATATGTATGTATATATGTATATATATGTATGTATATATGTGTAGATCACGCCATCTAGCGTCGACTGTGAAGGCAGTTGATTAACTGCCCTTAGTTCTGACATCACGTTCTGATGTCAGTAGCTGAAACAATATTTATTAAACGATGATCTCCTCGGAACAAATAGACATGCTATCTCTATGCAGTGATCCAAAGGATGACATCACACCATGTGGCAGTATATGATGACTTAAATATATCCCAACCTAGGAGCACTAAAGTATTTGAATATATTCTGTAATTGCCCCTATATAAAAAATGTTTTTATAACATAAAATTGAGGTATGTTCCTTATTCCTTCTTTGACTCAGACTCAGATCGAGGATTTAAAAAAAGCTAAATCAGCATTGGCTAGTGCATCTTTGCTGACCCACCCAGTGTCCAATGCCAATCTTTTGCTTTGTGTTGATGCATCGGATACTGCAGTGGGTGCAGTCTTACAACAGAGTAGTGATGATCACCAACAACCATTGGAATTTTTCTCCAGGAAGTTGAAGCCTGCAGAAACTCACTACAGCACCTTTGGCCGGGAGCTGTTAGCCATCTACCTTTCCATGAAACATTTTTCACATATGCTCGAAGGAAGGTGTTTTACAATCTATACTGACCATAAACCTTTGACCTTCGCTTTAAGGGCAAAGTCCGACAAGTACTCGCCCAGAGAAACAAGGCATTTCGACTTTATCTCGCAATTCACAAACGACATCCAACACATTCCAGGCTCATTAAACACAGCGGCTGACGCCCTGTGTCGATTGCCGATCAGTTCAATTGCGTCATCCCACGACATCGATTTAAATCATTTGGCAGCAGACCAACCTGCACTGGAATCGTTGGATATTACATCAGCCGAATTTGCGACGAGTAATTTGAAATACCTGCCATTGCCCACCGCAGATGGACAGTTTCTCTGCGACGTTTCCATGGATTCACCGAGACCATTCGTCCCACTAAACCATCGTCATACTGTGTTTCTTGCTTTACACAGCATTTCCCACCCAGGATCTTCTGCCACAGTAAAGCTCATAACAGCCAGATTCTTCTGGCCAAATATGAGGTGCGATATTACTGCTTGGTGCCGTTCCTGCATTGATTGCCAGAAATCAAAAATCCATAAACACATTAAGGCTCCGCTTGGTACGTTCAGTACACCGGACGCCCGTTTCCGACACATTCATGTGGACATCGTGGGACCTTGGCCAGTCAGTGGTGGTCACACTTATCTATTGACTGTTATTGATCGTTTTTCGCGATGGCCTGAAGCCATCTCTTTGAAAGACATCACTGCTGAAACGACAGCGTGTGCGCTAGTATCAGGATGGATTGCCCGCTTTGGAGTGCCAACCACGATTACAACGGACCGTGGAAGACAGTTTGAATCGAATCTCTTCTATGAATTGACGAAGATCATTGGCGCTAAATGCATCCGAACAACTGCATATCATCCTGCCTCTAATGGAATGGTGGAGCGCTTCCACCGACAACTAAAAGCCACTCTACGGACTTCTCCTGACTCTACGCGTTGGAGTGAGTACCTCCCTATTGTGTTGTTGGGGATTTGGTCATCAATAAAGGAGGACCTTGGGTTCTCCCTGGCCGAATTATTGTATGGTGCTCCTCTAGCATTGCCTGGGCAAATGCTTGCCCCTGTCGATCTTGCTGCACAAGATCCGCTTTCCTACGTATCCCGTCTGCGTTCTTATTTTCAGGACCTGCCGCCAATGGATACGAGGAAACAAACTGTAAAATCTGCAGTCCCGAGGGATATTGCCTCGTGGACCCATGTGTTCGTAAGAAACGATGCTGTGAGACCACCTCTCACACAACCGTACTCTGGACCCTACCGTGTGTTGGCTCGTTCTGATAAACATTTCACTCTAGACATTAAGGGATCCAGAGAGACCATTGCGGTTGATAGACTTAAACGGGCCCACACAGATGCTCACACACCTGAGCCACATACACCCCCATCTTTCTATTTTGCACACACACCTGTTTCTTTGGCCCTCCCCATCACCAAGATATAAGACTACGACCCGTTCCGGTCGGAGGGTTCATTGGCCCAAAAAACTGTGTAGCACGGTGTATTTTTAAACTGCTATTGTGCGGTGCTTTAATCCTGTAGTGACTTTTGGAACTTTTAGGAAATTGTATTTACATTTTATTACATTTGTTTTTTCCTTTCACGTTCTTGAATGCTTGTTTAATATGTATTTTTGAAATTTGTTGTGCCCTTCATGCTCGGTTGGGCTGATTGCTCCTTGGTTTGGGATTTTTGATGGTTGTTAATCGGTTTTTCTACATACATGATTCGATGAACCGATTTTTATATAATTTTCTAAAAATCTGGTGGGAGACCATGTAGAAGATCACGCCATCTAGCGTCAACTGTGAAGGCAGTCGATTAACTGCCCTTAGTTCTGACGTCATGTTCTGACGTCAGTAGCTGATATTTATTAAACGATGATCTCCTCGGGAACAAATAGACATGCTATTTCTATGCAGTGATCCAAAGGATGACATCACACCATGCGGCAGTATACAACGACTTAAATATATCCCAACCTAGGAGCACTTAAGTATTTGAATATATTCTGTAATTGCTCCTATATAAAAAATGTTTTTATAATATAAAATTGAGGTATGTTCCTTATTCCTTCTTTGACTATGTGCCAGTAAACAATATCCAATTAGACGGGATGACTGACGACCAGCGCCCTGCCTAAATATGTATATATATATATGTTTATATATGTATGTATATATGTATATATATGTATTTATATATGTATATATATGTATGTATATATATATATATATGTATATATATGTATGTATATATGTATATATATGTATGTATATATGTATATATATGTATGTATATATGTATATATATGTATGTATATATGTATGTATATATGTATATATTTGTATGTATTTATGTATATATATATATGTATTGTGGCTGGAGCAGACCTATAGGCAGGAGGAGAGTAACTTGGTATTGGAACAGTAAGGTGGAGAAGACAATCAAGGCCAAAAAGCAGGCTTGGAAAGTACGGCGGGATGGGGGAAGTAGAGAACACTATCAAGTGGCCAGGAGAGAAGCTAGGAGACAAGTGTACTTTGCAAGAAGGGAAGCAGAGGATAGAAAGTTCAAGCATGTTCTACAACGTGAGGTGTTCAGGATTGCAAGACAATGTGTCAAGGAAAACCGTGATATTGTCGGGGCGAAGTGTGTCCGTAATGATGATGATGTATTTGCCCTCACTGATACTAATAAGAAGGTAGCTTGGAAGTGTCACTACGAGAGACTACTAAATGAGGAGAATAAATGGGAAAAAGATAGTCTGCCCCAAATCGATCCAATAGAGGGATCAACAGTGCAAGTTAAAGGAAGTATAATAAGTAAGGCAATCAAAGATATGAAGACAGGCAAGGCAGCTGGGCCTTTGGAGATAGTTGCTGAGATGTTGAAAGCATCTGGAATGGTGGGACATACTATGGTCACCCGGATAGTAAACCAAGTAATACAGAATGGGGTCATATTAAATGACTGGCATAGCAGCATCATCATTAACTGCTACAAGGGTAAAGGGGATGCTCTAGATAGGGGAAACTATAGAGGTATTAAGTTAGTTGACCAGGTCATGAAGGTCACAGAAAGAGTTATCGCACAACTAATCAGAGAGCGAATTTATCTAGATAAAATGCGGTTTGGGTTTGTGTCAGGTAAAAGTACCACAGATGCTCTTTTCCTTGTACGACAACTACAGGAGAAGTACCTAGCTAAAAGTAAACCCCTCTATTTAGCTTTTGTTGACTTGGAGAAAGCCTTTGACAGAGTCCCCTCGCTCCATTATCTGGTGGGCTCTTAGAAAACTAGGTGTAGAGTGGCTTGTGAGAGCTATACAAGCCATGTATAAAGAAACAGTCAGCAAGGTTAGAATTAACAACGAATATAGTGAAGAGTTTAGCGTAAAAGTTGGTGTTCATCAGGGCTCCCTTCTTAGCCCCCTACTATTTATTATTACCCTTCAGGCTATAACAGAGGAGTTCAAGACCAGCTGCCCATGGGAACTCCTATATGCAGATGATCTAATGCTCATAGCTGAATCAATGGCTGAACTAGAGAAGAAATTCGAAACATGGAAGCATGGCCTAGAATCAAAAGGCCTTAAAGTTAACTTGTCTAAGACTAAAGTTCTAGTATGTAGAAAGGAAAATAGGGCACAGGTGCCCGCTGTGAAATGACCATGCTCAGTGTGTAGGAAATGAGTAGGGAGAAATTCCATTTTAAGTCCCAAATACAAACTATGGGTACATAAAAGATGTAGTGGGATCACAGGTAAACTATCTAAGAACGTAGATTTTATATGTGGCCGATGCTCAGGTGCAATAAGTAGCAAGGATACTAGCTCCTTCTATTGCCCAGATGGTTCTATTGAAATAGTGGACACTTTCTGTTACCTGGGTTACAAAATCAGCAGAGGAGGAGGGTGTTCTGAAAGTACAGTAGCCAGAGTTAGAATGGGATGGAAAAAGTTCAGAGAGCTTATACTGCTGTTGGCCACAAAAGGTTTCTCTCTAAAAATGAAAGGCAGACTGTATAATGCCTGTATACGAACAGAAATGCTACATGGCAGTGAGACCTAGGCATTGTGTGCAGAGGATATACGCAGACTGGAGAGAAACGAAGCTTGCATGCTCCGTTGGATGTGTAATAGTAATATACGTGAATGGCAAAACATAAATGAACTAAGTGAGAAATTAGGAATAAGAGGGATCAGATGCCGTTTATTTGAGAGAAGACTACGTTGGTATGGTCACGTGATGCACATGAAAGACTACAGCCATATAAAAAAGTGCAGGGCGATCAAAATTGATGGAAGTTACAGAGTAGGTAGACCCAGAAAACGCTGGGAGGATTTGATAAATTCTGACCTTACACACTTACACCTCTTTAAGACAATGTCACTGGACCGAGATCTTTGGCGTTATGCAGTAATACAGAAGACCCACCTTGCCTATGTACAAAGCGAAACCTACAGTCAGTAGGCACTTCTTAACCAAATATACACCCCTACTCCATCCTCCCTCTCCTACCAACACCACCCTTTCTCTGTAAAGTTATGTTGGTACCACAACATCCAGTCCAAACTAATGAGGTCGTGTAGGTGTCACGACAAAACAACACACAGTCCAGGCTGTAATGTGGTTGTGTAGGCAAAACGGTAAAAAGCTCCCAGTCCACACTGTAAATGTGGTTGGTGTTAGGAAGGGCATCCAGCCATAGTAAACCTGCCAGATAGTCCTATATGAGTGAGACATGGTCACCCTTCTATGCGAGATCAAAATCGTCTACATGCTCGAATTAAATGGACCTGGTTCATATTAGACATTACTCTGACTATGGTGGCTTTCAAAGAATCTTTGGTGTTATGGGGTTGTTCATTAATCTCTCGCTCAACAATGCTTTACATGCAGTAGTCCAATGGATTGAAATCTGGGGAGTTAGGAGGCCAAATATTAGGGATTATGTGATCAGAAAAACTTTCAGCTATCCATTCCTGTGTTATTTGAGCCTTGTGTGAAGCACATAAGGCCTTCCATTACATACACTGTCTATCCAGGGCTTAACAACTGTTTCCAGGACCTCAATGAAGGCAGCAGAGTTAACTCTAAGGCCTTGTGGAAAAAAAGTGAGGTGGCATCTCATGTCCTTCATTGCTGATAAGCCCCAAAACCTTGACAGTTGCAGGAAATTTTGTGTTTCTAACTGTTGGAATTTAAGAAGGGTCTTCACATAACCATTCTGTCATTTCTTTTGTTAAATTTCTGAAGTTTTTGTCGTCTGAGAAAAACCAAATCACATCATCTTCTGGATTTTTAAGTTCGTTTAAGAGCCTTTTAGATTTGATTAAGGGATTTTCTTTTTATTTTCTGACATAAATTGACCTATCCTCATCACATAAGACTTATATCTGATGGAGAACATTTCTGACATATGGAAATCTTTTGCAAGTGGCCTTATGGATTTTCTTGGATTGTCATCAATGGTCTGCTGAACTTGCTGGATAAATTCAGGTGTTCTGATGATGTCAGTGTTAAGAATGCTTTTTACACTCTGATACTGCTGATATGTTTCCATCTTCAGTCTATAACTCTTCATAAACTTTGTAGATGGAAGACAACTTTTAAAAATCGAGATATCTCTAAATTGTTATGCTCAGCCTTTAAAACCACAATCACAGCATGCCTTTTCATTCCTTGAGTAAGTTGAGTATCTGCCATTATTGTTTTCTGAAAAAAGATGATATAAAGTTTAGTAAAATGCAGCAATAACCAAAAAAAGGTATGTCCTCAGATACCTTACACACCCTGTATATATGTATGTATATATATGTATATAAATATGTATGTGTATGTTTGTATATGTATGTATATGTATGTATATGTGTATGTATGTATATGTAGGTATATGTGTGTGTATGTATATGTATATATATATATGTATATATGTATGTATTATCATCATCATCGTTTAACGTCTATCTTCCACACTAGCATGGGTTTAGATGGGAATTGTCCCACTTGAGGCAAGATAGGTCGTCTCGCTCATATAGGACTGTCTGGCAGGTTTTCTACGGCTGGATGCCCTTCCTAACACCAACCATGTTTACAGTGTGGACTGGGAGGTTTTTACCGTGTTACCTACACGGCCACATTACAGCGTGGACTGTGTTTTTTGTCGTGACACCTACACGACCTCATTTATTTAGGACTGGATGTTGTGGTACCAACATAACTTTACAAAAAAAGGGGTGGTGTTGATGGGGGTGGGGGAGTTGGGGTAATGGGATGGGCGTACCTATTGACTGTAGGTTTCGTTTTGTACTTAGGCAAGGCGGGTTTTCTGTATTACTGCGTAGCGCCAAAGATCTCAGTCCAGTGACATTGTCTTAGAGAGATGTAAGTGTGTAAGGTCGGAATTTATCAAATCGTCCCAGGTTTTTCTGGGTCTGCCTACTCCGTATTTTTATCGCCCTGCACTTTTTTATACAGCTGTAGTCTTTCATGCACATCACGTGACCATACCAACGTAGTCTTCTCATTTATATATAAATGCAAGTATGCATACGCACACATACACACGTATATATGTGTGTGTGTGTATATATATATATATATATATATATACACACACACACATATATACTTTTGGCACAAGGCCAGCAATTACCCAGTACATTACTGGTACCTTATTTATCGACTCCGTAAGGATCAGAGGCAAAGTTAACCTCGACGGGATTTGAACTCAGACCGTAAAAGGACGTAACTATGCTAGAAAGCATGGCGTCCAACCCTCTACCGATACTGCCAATTCACCTCAATTTGTTTGTAAACAAATGGCCCAATTAAAGCTGTGCCAATGACAAATCGTCACCCGTCTGTTCAACACTGGCATTGAGGAACAATCAACATATTTCTGGGTCATTACCTATCATCGGGACTGTATTCCTCTGCCAATCTGTTGAACGGTTGAAAGTTTATAGTATTTTCTTAAGCACACATCAGCTGAGTAGCCTCATTTGCATACCGGGCGAGTTACTGCTGGCCTTGCCAAAAACTAAAAATAAAATTAGAATTTTAATTGTCGCCGTGTATCATCATCATCATCATCATCATTGTTTAACGTCTCTCTTCTACACTAGAATAGGTTAGATGGGAATTGTCCCCTTTGAGGCAAGATTGATCGGGTGACAGTGTCTCGCTCATATATATATATATATATACTATATATAGAGTTATAAACTCAAACAGTCTTTTACAATTAAATAGCTCAAAGAAAGAGATATTTCTGAGCCGTGAAATACAAATTAATATAAATTAATATATGATAGACACTAATACAAGTATATAAATGTTTGTATTGCAAATGACCAAGTTAGCTAGATTGAAAAATACTAATTAAATTAATACAGTTTGCCTGTTTCGATTTAAAATAATAAATCAATAAAAACAAACCCATATTGGCAATAGCCGTGATACCTGGACAAATTTAAATTTCAAAACTCAAATCTGTTTCGCAACAATAAGTGAAAAATTCCATTTCTATGCTCAGCTGCAGTTATCCAGAAATTGGTATGTTTTACCTCAAAATACTTAGGAAGACTGAGAGAAAAATGTGTTGTTGAATGCACATGGTGTCCCAGCGTCTAGCCAGTCCTATACTCATGCCGCTAGAAATAGCAGCCATTTATATGGGACTAAAAAATTTAGCTCAACAAATGGAGCCGATAATACTATATATAGAGTTATAAACTCAAACAGCCTTTTACAATTAAATAGCTCAAAGAAAGAGATATTTCTGAGCCGTGAAATACAAATTAATATACAAATCAATCTAGCTAACTTGGTCATTTGCAATACAAACACTTATATACTTGTATTAGTGTTTATAAAATATTAATTTATATTAATTTGTATATATATATATATATATGTATCACCATCATCATCATTACCGTTTTACGTCCGTTCTTCCACGCTAGCATGGGTTAGACGAGTTGTCCTGTTGGGCAATGTTAGGTCAGGTGACCATGTCTTGCTCATACAGAACTGATTTTAGCTTGTTTTCTACAGCTGGATGCCCTTCCTAACTCCAACCCATTTGCAGTGAGTACTGGGTGCTTTTTTTATTGTGGCACCTACATGACCACTTTACAGTGTCGACTGGGTGCGATTTGTTGTGACACCTACACAACAGCTTTACAGTAGTAGGGGTGGGTGGGTGGAATACTGTCTATATGCTTCAGCTGCGGGTATTCTGTATTACTGCGTAACACCAGAGATCTGGGTCCTGTGTCATCGCCTTTGAGAGGTGCAATTAGGCAAGATGTGTTTTTGTCATCTTATCCCAGGTCTTCTTGGGTCTCCCCACTCCAAGGTTTCCATCGACTCTGAGCGCTCTACACTTTTTTATGCAGCTGTCATCCTTCATAAGCATCACATGTCCATAACAACGTAATCTCTTCTCCTGCACACAGCATTTGACTCCTCTTATGTCTAGTCTCTCTCTCAATTCGTTTATGCTTTGCTGTTCACATATTACACAGCCATCGGAGCATGCAAGCTTCATTTCTTTCCAATCTACACAAGTCTTCTGCACACAATGCAGAGGTCTCACTCCCACGCAACATTGCTGTTCTAATGTATGCATCATACAGTCTGCCTTTCATTTTGAGGGAAAAACCTTTTGCAGCTAGCAGTGGTAGTAGCTCCCTGAACTTCTTCCATCCCGTTCTTACTCTGGCTACTGTACTTTCAGAACACCTACCTCTGCTGCTAATTCGGTCACCTAGGTAGCAGAAGCTATCTACAGTTTCTACCAAGCCCTCTCAGAATTTGGTAGTGTTTATTTCCTGTAGTCATTGGCTGCTGACTGACCCAGTGCAACTGTTATATGTAAAGCCAACATTCTTAGCTAAACTTCCTGAGATCCCACCACATCTCTTGTGTACCCATAGTTTGCATTTGGGGCAGAGGATGGAATTTCTACCTACACTTTTCCTACATACTGTTCAAGGCCATTTCCCTGCTGGGATCTGGGTTCTGTTTTCTCTTCTAGTCTTTGTCAGGTTGACTTTGAAAGCCCTTCTTTCCAGGCCCTGCTTCTATGTTTGGAATTTCTTCTCTAGTTCTGCCATAGATTCTGCTATATGTGTAAGATCATCACCGTACAGAAGCTCCCATGTGCATCCTATCTTAAACTCCTCTGTTATAGCCTGCAATATGATAATAAACAGGAGAGGGCTAAGAACAGTGTCCTAGTGGACAACCAACCTGTATGTTAAATGCCTTGTTATAGTCATTGTTAACCTTAACTTTGCTGACTGCTCCCCTATACATGACTTATACAGCCTTCACAAGCCACTCATATACTCCTAGTTTTCTAAGAGCCCACCAGATTATAGCACAGGGCACTCTATTGAAGGCTTTTTCCAGATCGACAAATGCCAGGTAGAGCGGCTTACTTTTAGCTAGGTACTTTTCCTGTAACAGCCTTACAAGGAAGAAGGCATCAGTGGTGTTTTTGTCTGGCATAAACCCAAACTGCATCTCATCTGTCACCTTTAGTAAGTTATTTTTTAGGAACTCCCAGTACTTTTCTATATTGAATGTCTCTATCTGTTCTTCTTTACTATCATAGGTGTCAAGTAAGATATCTTTAAAATATGTTACTGGCTGAGAGATCTTTCAGCTTCCAGATCTTTCTTCTCTATGTTGCCTTTTGTTTCCAAGTTCCTCTAGTTCTGACAATGAGGTCAATATATATATATATATATATATAGCTTTCCCAATCAATCAAACAAAATCTAGTTAGCTACTGTAGGTAAACAGCCAGACAGCCACAAAAGAATCATCTCCAACTTCCATGACATTTGCAAGATGTTTACTAACTTCTGATCCTCCCATTGGAACAACAAAATATATCTTCTGGCAGCTGTTACAGCTTAGTGTCTATATCTTAGAAGATAGGCTATGGAGAGAGTGCATAGTTTCACTGCTAACGCTAACGCTTCATAGTCACCTGTGTTAACGTATGTGTGTTTGTATACTTGTCTGTCTGTCTGTATGCAAGGATGGATGCATGCATGTATTTGTATGTATGTCTATAATACATGTTCGTGTGTATGCATGCATGCATGTTTACGTATGTATGTATGCATGTGTGTGTATGTATGCATGTAATGTATGTATCATCATCACTGTTTAAAATCTGTTTTCTATGCTTACATGGGTTAGATAGATTGTTACCCCCTGTGGCTTGACTGGTCAGGTGACCACTCTAACTTTTATGTTCCATTTTTGGTTTGTTTTCTACAGTGGCTGGTCTTCCTAACATCAACCATGTTACAGTATGTACTGTGTACATTTTATCATGGCACCAGCACTACCATATTATAGGGTGGATTGGGTACATTTTATCATGGCACAAACACTATCATCTTATAGGGTCGATTGGGTACATTTTATCATGCCACCAGCACTACCATCTTATAGGGTGGATTGGGTACATTTTATCATGGCACCAGCACTACCATCTTATAGGGTGGATTGGGTACATTTTATCATGGCACCAGCACTACCATCTTATAGGGTGGATTGGGTACATTTTATCATGGCACCAGCACTACCATCTTATAGGGTGGATTGGGTACATTTTATCATGGCACCAGCACTACCATCTTATAGGGTGGATTGGGTACATTTTATCATGGCACCAGCACTACCATCTTATAGGGTGGATTGGGTACATTTTATCATGGCACCAGCACTACCATCTTATAGGGTCGATTGGGTACATTTTATCATGGCACCAGCACTACCATCTTATAAGGGGGATTGGGTACATTTTATCATGGCACCAGCACTACCATCTTATAGGGTGGATTGGGTACATTTTATCATGGCACCAGCACTACCATCTTATAGGGTGGATTGGGTACATTTTATCATGGCACCAGCACTACCATCTTATAGGGTGGATTGGGTACATTTTATCATGGCACCAGCACTACCATCTTATAGGGTCGATTGGGTACATTTTATCATGGCACCAGCACTACCATCTTATAAGGGGGATTGGGTACATTTTATCATGGCACCAGCACTACCATCTTATAGGGTGGATTGGGTACATTTTATCATGGCACCAGCACTACCATCTTATAGAGTGGATTGGGTACATTTTATCATGGCACCAGCACTACCATCTTATAGGGTGGATTGGGTACATTTTATCATGGCACCAGCACTACCATCTTATAGGGTGGATTGGGTACATTTTATCATGGCACCAGCACTACCATCTTATAGGGTGGATTGGGTACATTTTATCATGGCACCAGCAGTACCATTTGACAGTATTTGGGTGGTAGTTGTATCCTTGGCCAGGTTGGGAAGTTGGTGTTATATGAGAGTTGAAGGGAGAGAGCTATATCTTGTTTGCTGAGGAGGAGTGGTCATGTCAGTGTATGACATACATACACACACGTACCAACTCTACATCCCACCATGCATCAAGTACTACACTGATTTGTGGTCTTCCTCATCTTTGCACTGCAGACAATATGTACACACACACACATATATATATATATATATATATATATATATCATCATCACGCTAGCATGGAATATATATTAGAACATGCCAATGGTAGTCAGCTGGCGCCCGGCTACCATTGGCATGTTCTACGACATCCAGATATATATATAGCTGACGTACCTAGCTAAACAGATAAGCCGTCTGTGTAGTATAGTATTACTGTTGAAAGTATATAGTATAGTATTACTGTTGAAAATATATAGTATAGTATTACTGTTGAAAATATATAGTATAGTATAGTATTACTGTTGAAAATATATAGTACAGTATTACTGTTGAAAATATACACCACCCCCTTAAATGTCACGACAAAAAAACACACAGTCCACGCTGTAATGTGGCTGTGTAGGTAACACGGTAAAAACCTCCCAGTCCACACTGTAAACGTGGTTGGTGTTGGAAAGGGCACCCAGCCATAGAAAACCCGCCAGACGTGTAGGTGTCACGACAATAAAACACACAGTCCACGCTGTAATGTGGCCGTGTAGGTAACACGGTAAAAACCTCCCAGTCCACACTGTAAACGTGGTTGGTGTTAGGAAGGGCATCCAGCCGTAGAAAACCCGCCAGACAGTCCTGAGAAAGTCAACCGATCTTGCCTCAAGTGGGACAATTCCCGTCCAGACCCATGCTAGCGTAGAAAATGGACGTTAAACGTTGATGATGATGATGATGATGATAGTATTACTGTTGAAAATATATAGTATAGTATGACTGTTGAAAACATATAGTATAATATTACTGTTGAAAATATATAGTACGGTATTACTGTTGAAAATATATACTATAGTATTACTGTTGAAAATATATAGTACAGTATTACTGTTGAAAATATATAGTACAGTATTACTGTTGAAAATATATAGTACAGTATTACTGTTGAAAATATATAGTACAGTATTACTGTTGAAAATATATAGTACAGTACAGTATTACTGTTGAAAATATATAGTATAGTATTACTGTTGAAAATATATAGTACAGTATTACTGTTGAAAATATATAGTACAGTATTACTGTTGAAAATATATAGTACAGTACAGTATTACTGTTGAAAATGTATAGTATAGTATTACTGTTGAAAATATATAGTACAGTACAGTATTACTGTTGAAAATATATAGTACAGTACAGTATTACTGTTGAAAATATATAGTATAGTATTACTGTTGAAAATATATAGTACAGTACAGTATTACTGTTGAAAATGTATAGTATAGTATTACTGTTGAAAATATATAGTATAGTATTACTGTTGAAAATATATAGTATAGTATTACTGTTGAAAATATATAGTACAGTATTACTGTTGAAAACAGTTTAGTATAGTATTTCTGTTGAAAATATATAGTATAGTACAGTATTACTGTTGAAAATATATAGTATAGTATTACTGTTGAAAATATATAGTAGAGTATTACTGTTGAAAATATATAGTATAGTATTTTTGTTGAAAATATATAGTATAGTATAGTATCACAGTTGAAAATATATAGTATTACTGTTGAAAATATATAGTACAGTATTACTGTTGAAAATATATAGTATAGTATAGTATTACTGTTGAAAACATAGTATAGTATTACTGTTGAAAATATATAGTATAGTATAGTATGACTTGAATACGTATAGTATAGTATGTATCTATCTAAAAAGACAGAGTAAGAAAGAGAGAGGAATGTCGTATTATGCATATTATATATAATAAAATACCAGTAATGTACTGAGATAATTGCTGGCCTTGTGCCAAAAGTAGAAACAATTATACTTCTTTTTTATACAACCGCAAATAACTTGTTTATGTATGTATATATACGTATAAAGGAATGCTGTAATAAAATGTACAAATTAAACTGTCTTATTTATGATACACACTATATATATATATATATATATATATATATATATATATATATATATACATACACACACAGACAGCCATAATGCAGACAGCCAGCATACAGAGACATATTGTAAGGGCGCAACATTATAGCTATATATCTATCTAAAAAGACAGACTATACCCATACATATATATGTATATATATTAACCTTTTAGCATTCACATTATTTTATATATACTATTATATTTTCATAGTAAAGGCTTTACCTCACATAGTTATCTCACATATTATCGAATCTATGAGATTTTGAGTATTTACTTTGAGAACAATACCTTAACATCAGTTTGAGCGGCCAGTTACAGCCAGTTTCAACAGAAAGAGGTAGAGAATTCTGGCTGGTTTTGGCCAGTTTGAACGCTAAAGGGTTAAGGAACTTATCTAAGTTGCTGTTGCTTGATGGTAACACAAGTTGATTTATCTGTGTTGGCTCCATCAGCACTCAATGATAGGCAAAGTGAAATCATTGTTTCATTGGCAATTCAGTATTGAATTTAGAAAGGACCATGAACAAACAACATAGATGATGTGTGAAACTCATAAGAAGCCAACAACAACAACAAATAGCCAGGAAAGAAGAAAACACATTTACCTAGACTATAGTGGTGTCTAATGCACCAACTGTACATGCAGTTATAAGCACATCAACAGCAATTGCATAAACAATAAGGACTTGTGCTTAGTCATCAGCAGTCATTTGTCCCAAGAACTATGATTGAACTTGCTAGCTTAGACTATGTGCTAGTACTTACTATCTTTATATGTTTAATTACTCAGCATAATGGTGGTAGTGTCTATGACCTTTGTTCTCTTTGCACATCAATACATATATATCTGATGTATGTATAAAATATGAACCAAAAAGTTGTAGTTCTAGAATGTCATTTGGCAACATGTTTAACCCTTTAGCATTTACATTAATCTATACTATTATATTTTCATGGCTTTACCTCACATAATTATCTCACATAATACCAAATCTATGAGATTTTGATATTATGTTGAGAGCAATACCTTAACATCAGTATAAGTGGCTGGTTATAGCTGGTTTGAACAGAAAGAGGTGAGAGAATTCTGGCCGGATATGGCCGGTTGAAATGCTTAAGGGTTAATGTAAAATCTGGGTAATGAGACACAGTAATTATGATGAGAAAATGTGAGTTGAAAGGATTAAAAGTTGTAGTTATATAGTAGATAGAGAACTTTTAATTTGTACCTATTGTTGCTAATTAGCTAGATGATCTTGCTAATTAGCCAGATGACCTTGCTAATTAACCAGATGACCTTCTTGTGATGTGGTATAGGCTGCAATAACAGCAATAATACCAGCAGCCACAATAGTAGTAGCAACAGTATCAGTAAGAACATTGCCCCAGATATGTAGGTAATCCTCCAGAATGCCTTATCTGATCATTGTAGAAGATCAAGAACTGATTAAGGTTGAAGTATTAACTAGGTTTTTGCACTGCAGTTTTGGCAATATTTATATGTCAGAGGTCTTGATGAGAGATCATTAGTGATTGTAACACTAAGCATTTAGTAACTTGAGTTGTTATTTAGTGCAAAATTAGTCAACCCTGGAAGTAAGAGTGATAGGATAGTATATTGAGAGAGGCTTTTTTTTTTAGTGGAAGATTAAGATACAATGTTCTACATTTCTACAGGTTATGGTAGATTCCTTTAGAAAGAAACAAGATTGAAAAGTTGGGCGAGTATAGTAGATAGGTCTCTTGCGTACGTTACAGTTAATAGAAGGAACCATGTCGACTGATCACCTTGTTGGGTTGAAGTGCCTGGGGGCGTTTTCCCAAATACCAAATCAAGTGCATGTATATGGTAGTGAGAGATTGATGAAGTGAAGAATGAGAATTAGGGAGGAGTTTTGTTTAGTTGGAACCAAATTGGACTGTGAATCATCATCATCATCATCATCGTTTAACGTCCATTTTCTACACTAGCATCAGTTAAAAATGTCCCATTGTGAAATGTCAGATCAGGTGGTGGTGTCTTGCTCATACAGAACTGTTTCTGGCTTGGTTTCTACAGCTGGTTGTCCTTCCTAACGCCAACGACATTTACAGTGTGGACTGGTTACTTTTAATCATGGCATCAAAATGATCCCCTTATAGGGTGGGCTGGGTGCTTTTTGTCGTGTCACCAACATAAACACTTTGCAGAGAAGGTTGGGGGCTTTTTGTCGTGTCACCAACACAACCACTTTACAGGTTGGGCTGGGGGCATTTTCTATTGGAATGCTGCTTTTAGAGCCATCTTCATTGAAGTATGATGAGTAAAAGGATTTTTGACTATGAAAATAGTCAAACAAATTGGGCATATAAGCCACTAGAGACAGAAAAGGTGGAAAGTATTGGCTGCTGGAATCAAACTCACACTCAAAAGGGACAGTATTGGCTGCTGGAATAAAACTCACACTCAAAAGGGGACAGTATTGGCTGCTGGAATCAAACTCACTCAAAAGTGGACAGTGTCTCACAGGTAATACTGTCCACTTTTCTGTCTTTAGGAGTTTACATGCTCAACTAGTTGGATTGTTTCCATAGAGAAAAAAAAAAGAATCCAGCTTGTTTTGTGTCTCTGAGTCTGTCTGAAGTTGCAGATCTTTGGTCTATATATTGAGCGGTTCATTCTTCACCGAGGAAAGAGTATTCCAAAACAGATACTCATCCCACTTCCTGGTGAGATTGAAAGTTACCTGGGTTATATGCTCACTTGATTAGTAGGCGATCAGCTGGCTGGCAGATTCTTTTTGATGTTAGTAGTGCAAATGGTAAGGCCATTTACATAATAGAGCTTTGGTTCTTCTTCATTCCTTGTACCAAATCCATAGCCTCCATTCATGTATATCAGGTGCGCGTGCGTGCACCCCCCCCAACTCTCTCTCTCTCTCTCTCATATCTAATGCATACATTTTTGTAAAAAACAAACAGTGTACATACATGCTATTAACATGGCATTCTGCCAAAGCTTTTACGAACACCCTAAATGCTTAAGATACCATTAACAAGAGTGGAATGAATGGTAAACTATACTAACATGAGTGGCTTTGGTCTTCTGCCATGTTACACGAAAATTTGGGCTGTGGAGTGCTACTACAAAACACTAAGATATTTTTAAAGTCAATAGTGGAAAGTTTAAAGTAGCAAAAGGCCAATGTCATATGATGGCTATAGGATTCTGTGACTCATCCAACACTATTGACTAGAAGAAAATAGACTGTGGGAAACACTACAGAAGAGTCCAGCCTGGAAATGAAAGAAGTACAAAACAAATGGATATCTCTTTGAAGGTGGATTGTGCCACAGACTAGACTGGGTTGTGTACAAGACAAATGGCTATCTCATTAAAGCTGGGCTGTATCATGTATTGGACTGGGTTGTGTACAAGACAAATGGATATCTCAACAGAATAAATTGGGCAGGTGTAATGCCTTGGTGAAAAATCTTAAAATATACATTAAGCAGAGTTATGGGTTGGAAATTTTATAGTGTCCCCGTGTTGGCATCTTTTCTTAGCAGCACTACCAAACCCTGGTTCACAGAACTGCAAATTCTGTTTTGGTAGATGTCTGCCAAGGGACCACTGAACAAGTTTGACATGAACTCATAAAGTTCATAGTGTAAATTATCCAAACCAGGTGACTTCTATCTCTTGCAGCCATTTACCATTTCTTCTATCTCAGCAGCTGTTATTGACCCTTTGCAGTATGTCTCGTCTTCTGCTACATGTCACAGATGGTCGATGAGGTGTGTATGAGGTTCATCAATGTTTTCGATGACCTATTGCTTATACTGAAGAATTGAGCAAAGTGTCACTAAAAGGCCATCTGCATTTAGTCTGGGTTGTTTAGCATCTGTGTATACTGTGCAACTGTGCATATCATGAATTTGTAGCTGTCCAGTTTGAATTGTGGACATACATACACACACACATACATACATACACATGCACACATGCATGCATACACATACATACACAGACATACGCACATACATATATGCAAGCAAGTATGCATGCATGTATGTCAGACTGTTGGAATTAGGAGCAGGTTTATAGTAATAATAATTCTTTCGTTTAATAGCTTCTCAAATATTGCATTATATATGGGGTCAATAAAATAAAGGACCAGTAATGCATATGCATTTGGATCGATTTAATTGCCCCCCCCCCCCCCAAGTTATCCTTGTGCCTATATCAATGGCACTGAAAGCTCAAAGATCACTGAATGTATCCTGTTGCAGATGTAATAGAAGAAATCTATTTTGTATGTTATACATTTCAATGAATATAGTGATTTTGTGTAGTACTTTAGCTATTTTGTTACCATATCTCTAGTGAAATACACTGTTTATCAATTCATTTTCTTCACCCTCTTCCTGGGAGGGTTGTAAAGGCAGAGTCCTCAAACACACCTTCCAGCGGGTCCTGTCAAAATCTAATGTCTCCAATTGTTCCCACTGGATCCTTGAGTGAGACCAACTGAGCGTGTGAATGTTATCCAACCAATTTACTCAGTATCTACCCCTGGATCTCCTACTAGTTAGAATGTGTATCAGTTAATTTTTAAAATTTGAAGAATTTAATAAAATAACTAACCATTTCATTAGTAAACTGTTGTTTGAAACATTATTTAACAAAAATGTCTTCAATAAAATTATGATGGAAAATGTTAATATAAGTATAAGTACTTTAACTCTTTTGTTACCATATTTCTAATGAAACACACTGTCGATATGTACAATTAGTTTTGAAAATTTGAAGAATTTACTTAGATAACTAATCTTTTCATTAGTAAGGAAAGAAGAAGATAATAGACATAACATTTAGTCTTGCTGTGAATATTTTAAATTGTAATCAGGTCACAGCTATCTCAGCATTGGGGGAGGGTTTAAGAGCAGTAGATGCATGTATTTTACTGTTGTTACAGTTCATCAGCTTACACCCACATACTGAGGTATGAAAGAAAGAAAGATAATTTTGTAAACAAACGATTTTGGTGGAAACTTATTGACAGATAAAGGTGGCAAAATGGCTGAGTCATTAGAGGCGTCAGATTAAAAATGCCTCAGTATTTGTACTGGCTCACTACACTCTGAGTTCAAATCTTACTGAGATCAAATTTGCTTTCCATCCTTTCGATGTTAATAAAATAACTACGAATCAAGTACTGGGGTTGATTCATTCTCTCTATCTCTTTCTCACTTCCTTGTCACCGCTTTCTCAGTCTATATCCTTCTCTGGAAGAAATCTGCTGTATTCAGACCTGGAGAGGTGATGGGCTCTGCAAACATTGGAATGTCCAAGTCAATGTATATCACTACAGTGCCTCTATGACTTCATTTGGAATTACAGGTCCATACATATATCATTTATGTGATGTTAGAAGTGAATATAAAAGCTGCTGTCTGGGAGAGTCAAAGTTTGTGAGTTGGGACACAACAATCATTTGTTCCTATCGAGGAAAAAGTTTAGTAAAGACCATCTGAAGGGTATATCATGGGTGATAATAGAAACACCATCAGTTCCAATTATCTTTGCCAACAATTGCTGCAAAGTCTTTTGCTGTTAGTGTCAGTGTGGTCATGAGGAAACTATAAATATGGAGGTATTATCCTCGAACAAGGGGGTGTTATTCTCAAATATTAAGTTGGTTGATTTGTTAGAGTTGTTTGAGCATTGATTATTTGTTCCATGGGTCTCTCTGTTCTGAGTTCAAACCCTACTGAAATCCACTTTGACTTTCATCCTTAAGGGGTTGATAAAGAAATTACCAGCCCATTGCCGGTGTAGCTCTCTCTTCTTCTAGCTGTCACATTCTGAATGTTTCACTGGATTAAGGGAGGGTGGGTTGAGAGTGTGTTTCTGTCTGTTTGTGGCTCTATGGGTACCTAAAACCATGGTACATACTACCAAGTCATACTCGATTGTAAGTGACAGTTGCAATTAGTTTTTATTGCAGTTGTGTGTGCTCCCAGTACATACTGTAAAGTAGCTGTGATGCCACAATAAAAAAACCCCTGCCCAGTTGACCATGTAAAGTTAGTGTTGATGCTATAATAAAATGCTCTCAATGCTTGATGTAAGGTGGCAGTGCTGGTGCCACGATAATAAATATCATGCACACACAATCCACCATGTAAAATGGTAGTGCTGGTGTCGCAATAAAATACTCCTAGTACACACTATCAAGAGGTTGTGCTGATGCCAAGAAAAAATACTCCCACTACATACTATAAAGTGGTTGTGTTGATGCCAAGAAAAGAATTCTCCCACTACATACTATAAAAAAAACAACAACAATAAAAATATCCTACCCTGTCGACTATGTAAAGAGATAGTGTTGATGCTATGATAAAATACTCTCAGTGCATGCTGTGAAGTGGCTGGTATTAGGAAGGGCATCTAGCCATAGAAACCAAACTAAATGTAGAATGTATGAGCAAGATATCGCCATCTGACTAGCCTAGCTTCAGAACATGATAACAAAGGAAAATGGATATTAAATAGTGATGATAATGGCGAAAAGTATATTCTGTCATATAAATTGCTTACTGAAACATATTTCTAAAAGATTGCCATTTTCAATCAGGAGCTGTTTGGGTGTTCAGGTTACCTAAATTTATCTTAAACATCAGCATAGGAACTAATTTGGTTCAATAACAGTGAGAATTTAATCTGTTTCAGCCTCTCCCATATTGATAAAGTAGATTATACTACTTCAGTTTTATAATTCCTTCTTATGTTTGTGTGTGTATATATATATATATATCTATCTATTAATTTCAACAATGTCATTATTCCGTGTGTCATAATTCTCGATTATCATTGGTTCATAGGTTTCAAACGACTCCGCCCACCTCAACAACGCCAAACTTAAATTAATATGCATAATGCCAATGAGGGAGTGAGAGGGGAGAGTAAGAAACAGAGAGGCAAAGTGAACGCTGTAACTATTACCATGTGTGCATGTGTATGTACGTGAGCGTATGTTTATGTGTGTGTGCATGCAGCGTTCCACAGAAAGTGAAAGCAATTCGACTTTATTAAACAGTGAACTACTGCGGCGACGGCGTGCAGCCAGGAATGAAGAAAAACGGGCTGAACAGCGCCATCGGAATGCCGAACTTCAGAGGCGAAGACGTGCCGCCATGAATGAAGAGGAGCTGGCTGAACAACGCCAATGAAACACTGGAGCCAAACAGCGACGGCGTGCTGCGATGGTTGAAGACGAACTGGCTGAGCATCATCTTTTATATTAATTATCTATATATTATATAAAAATTGGAACTTCCATCATCCTTTTGAGAAACATGGAACAACCACGTCTATGCAATGATACACGTTTTACAGTCAGGCAGAAGATGAACCATCTCCTAGAGGTCACTCTTCTAGGTGGGAGCACCTAGAATTGTTCATATACTAGGCACAACGAAGAACCTGCTATATCTGGAAAATTTTTAAAATTGTTTTTTCTATCACACAGACACCACAGGCTCGCCTCATACTATAACTAGACAAACATCCAATACAGTCACTTTCTGTTTTACCTGTCTTCTCTTATCATCTGTTTACCTGGGCGAAACTGGGTCCGCCAGCTAGTATATATGTATGCCAGCTTGTATAAATTGGCATTAAATGACACGCTCGCCCACCCACCCACTCACTCACATAGTTAAGGCATATGCATTACCACTAAATGGATTGAACTGGTGAAGAAAAAGCAAACGGCGGTCACATTGACTTGAAATAAATGCTAAACACTCCACAATAGATTGCCATAAAATAACATTTGCAGTGTTTCATTTTTCTTAGTCTAGTGTTAGTGATTTACACAATAAATGCACCTAGTGCATGCTGAAAAGTGGTTGGTGATAGGAAGGGAATCCAGCCATAGAAAGCTTGGCAAAGAAGGGGTTGGGAGGATCCTCCAGTTGTGTCAAAGACATGACAACCTCTCTAGTACTGGTACCACAGTAAACTGCATTTGGTAGAACAACTCCAACTCACAAGTCTTACTCCTGCAGATGACCAGCTTTGTCCCAATAGCAGTATGGAGGTAGTTTTGAGACCCAGAATGCCAGAGGTCTCCACTGCTATACGTTTAATGACAAACCTATTGGAAAGTGGCTGATACTTCAACAACTTGTGATCTTCAGTTGTATCTGTATTTGTAATCTTGCTGATAAAAATTATAACAAACTCTAAAAGACCATTATTAACCATAATGTGTTAGTGTATTTGTGTGTGTGTATATATATCATCATCATCGTTTAACGTCTATCTTCCACGCTAGCATGGGTTAGACGGGAATTGTCCCACTTGAGGCAAGATTGGTCGGGTGATTGTGTTTCGCTCATATAGAACTATCTGGCAGGTTTTCTACGGCTGGATGCCCTTCTTAACATAACCACATTCACAGTGCGTCTAACCCATGCTAGCGTGGAAAATGGACGTTAAACGAAGATGATGATGATGATACTAGGGTTGCATCATATATATATATACATATATATATATATATACATATATATATATATGTAATTCTTCAACGTATCAGTAACCACATAAATTATAGGGTTTCTCTTATGGAAGTGTATGTTAGAGAGATGCGAAGACCCAGGCTGTCTGAGAGGTCAGTGACCTCACTTCAGTACAGACTCGGTCTCTGAAGCCCAATGCAGCCCTTGCTAGCAGGGAAAGTGGACATTAAATGATGATGAGTTATATGTATATAGTGTGTGTGTGTATACACATGCACACACACTCACACATATATGCAGATATATATTTACCACAATAAATTGTGGTATATTGGTAAATAGCTCACACACTGGAAAGTGGCAATACTTGTGTCACAAAAACAAAATCACCTAATCCATACTGTAATGTGGTAGTGTTGGTGTCTCCCCAAAACCCACCCAGTCAACCATATCAGATGGTAGTGTTGGTGCCATGAGAAAACAAATTGAGTACATACTGTGAATTGGTTGGTGTGAAGAAGGGCATCCGGCTGTAGAAACCATGTCAAAATGGAATGTATGAGCAAGACAGTTTAACCTCAGAATGTGACAACCTATGCAATCATGGAAAATAGATGTAAAATAGTGATGATAAAGCCATGTCAGTGTTAAGGAGTTTGCTGTGTAACTGCATGGCAACTTGGGCAAGTGTCTTCTCCTTTAATCTTGTGTTAACCAATACGAAAAACACATGGAATGCTCAGCCATGTATATGTAAATTTTAGAAGCAGGTTTTATTGTTCCAACAACTGGAACACTTGTCGGGACTAATGGAGTACCAACAGCAAAATTTTATTCTTTGAAAAAGTCCCAATGATAATGTTTTTGTTTTTTCCCTAGGAAACTACTACTCCAATAGAAAAAGGTGAAGAATATCAGTTTGACAAATGTGGACGTGAAGAACTCAAGCTCAAAGCTATGGAATTTTACCAGGAAAATAAAGTCCCAGAAAAAATTGAAGAGGTTTTGAATAATTTATTCTATGACCAACCATCAGATATTTATGGATATTTGGTAAGAAATATTATTTTGAATCATTAGTGGGTGATTTTGAATCAAAGGGCGGTGTCAGTAAGCTGTTGGACAACATGCTTTGTGGCATATAATTACAGCCCTTTATGTTCTGAGTTCAAATCCTGCTGATATTAGCTTTGCCTTTCATCCTTACAGGGTCAATAAAATAAAATATCAGTAACTTACAGGGGTTGATTTAATTGCCCCCCCCCCCCCCCCCCCCCCTCCCATCCAAATTGTTTTTCTGCCTACATCAGAAACCATTATTTTGAATCATCGGATATAAAAAAGAAATAAACATTTTGAAGTAAAACTATTTTACAGGTGTAGGAAGGGCATTCAGCTTTAGAAGCCATACATAAACTAGAACATATATAAGTGAGACATGGCCTCCAGCCTGTTCAACCTATGCCAGCATAGAAGAACAGATGTTAAATGATAATTCTGATGATGATGTGTTCACTGATATATCACAAGGCAAAAATTAAGGAAAATTGAAGCATTATATCAAATACAAACAACAATGCCTCAGATTTGTCATAAATTGTACCAAAAATTTTTTTTAATAATAAATATATTTTAAAGATCCAAAAATAAAAACAAACAAAATTTAGGATAGTGTAGTGTCTTTGTGTGTGTGTGTGTGTGTGTGTGTGTGTGTGTGTGTGTGTGTGTGTGTGTGTGTGTGCATGCATGTGTAGTGGCCAATAGCAACAGTTTGAACCAGTTGAAAGGTTGTTCCCTTCTCCTCTTCTCCATTCATCAGCTCTGTTTCTCCAACATACAGAATCCCAGACATATGCCACCTCATGGTCCCAGTAGACAGAATAGAGCTTGCACTACTCCAGAAGAAAGCAAGAGAGACATGTTGAAAGAGCCATTCCAACTCACAAGGCTTACTCCTGCAGATGACCAGCTTTGTCCCAATAGCAGTATGGAGGTAGTTTTGAGACCCAGAATGCCAGAGGTCTCCACTGCTATACGTTTAATGACAAACCTATTGGAAAGTGGCTGATACTTCAACAACTTGTGATCTTCAGTTGTATCTGTATTTGTAATCTTGCTGATAAAAATTATAACAAACTCTAAAAGACCATTATTAACCATAATGTGTTAGTGTATTTGTGTGTGTGTATATATATCATCATCATCGTTTAACGTCTATCTTCCACGCTAGCATGGGTTAGATGGGAATTGTCCCACTTGAGGCAAGATTGGTCAGGTGACCGTGTCTTGCTCATATAGAACTATCTGGCAGTTTTCTATGGCTGGATGCCCTTAACACCACCCACATTCACAGTGTGGACTGGGAGCTTTTTACTGTGTTACCTACACGACCACATTATAGCGTGGACTGTGTATTTTTTTAATTTTTTTTTGGACTATGTAATATATACTAGGGTTGCATCATATATATATATGTAATTCTTCAACGTATCAGTAACCACATAAATTATAGGGTTTCCCTTCTGCAAACCATTGATTTATCAAAACACAACTTTCTCAGTTTGTCTAATTGCCCAAATATCCAGCAACCCTAGTATATATTACATAGTCCAGAATTTAAACACATTCAACACTATTGCTGTCATTATTGATAGCACTGATCCACTAGTATTAAATGATAATTAACCTTCACATTATCATACGTTAGACAAAAACACTACATCCATAGGATGTGAACCTACAATAGAGGGACCCTCTATTGTAGGTTCTCAACTTACTAGAAATAGCAGTAAAATTTTCCTCAAATCTCAGCTCACCATTAAAATGATTGGATAATGCAGTCTTAGAGTATGTGTTAAATGGGATGCTTTAGATCATACATGTACTTGAACAGGTTACAACAACAACATATTAATAATAAAACAAAAGTGAAACTCAACTAGTTCATATGTTTTTATTGGCAGCATGGCCTTACCATTGTAAAAAGTAATTTTTTTTTCTTTTATGTTTTTTTTCTTCTAAACTGCCATTTGAAAGATGTCATAAATGATAACCTTTAGCTCATCATAACAAGTCTATAATATAACAAAATGCTACATACCCTCATTAATCTACTTAAATCTCAACATCCTATAATGATTACCACAAAATATCTAAAAATCATTATCATCACTATTTTACGTCCATTCTTCCATGCTAGCATTGGTTAGACAAGTTGTCCTGTTGTGGGCAATGCCAGGTCAGGTGACCATGTCTTGCTCATACAGAACTGATTTTGGCTTGATTTCTACAGCTGAATGCCCTTCCTAACACCAACCCCATTTACAGTGAGTACAGGGTGCATTTTTATTGTGGCACCTACACGACCACTTTACAGTGTGGACTGAGTGCTCTTTTTTGTGACACCTAAACGACCACTTTACAATGGGTTTGTTAATTCAAATATTTATAGAGTCTTTACTGCTGAATTGTGAAAATTTGCAGTAAGCTAGATTATTATTTTTAATGTGATGCAATCACAGTAATTTTTTTGAGTTTTCAAAAATGTTTTGCCAATGTCATATCATGAGGTTTGTTAATTCAAATGTTTACGAATGGACAGATCATTGGGCAAATTATAATTTCTAATGTGATCCAGTCATAGTGCGGTTTTACACTTTCCAAGAATGTCTTACTAGTGTGGTTTCTAAGGTACAGGACATTAACATTTAATTCAGAATAGTGTTGATGTTATATTTGGCAAATGTTCATGCATATGGACTTTTGTTGATAATTATGTTTTAGTGTTCTGTGAGAGTTTTTAGCTTTATAGAGGTTATTATAGAGGTTATTAAAAGTTCATAAAGACTTAAATGTCAACTTACTGAAAAGCTAAAATTATAACATCTTTGAAGACTTATTTTTCATAGTTTTTGCCATTTAATCAAAAATACATAGATGGCTGGCTGTTTTGAGCTTCTTTGATGTTTTACTTAAGATTGTAAACCAAATGCAATTTATATTCATGCAGTTTAGCTATGTCAGTATGTAAATATAAAATTTATGTTAAGGGTAGTGGTTTGGCAGAATCAGTAGAACGTTGGACAATATGCTTTGCAACATATAGTTATGTCCCTTTACTTTCTGAATTTAAATCTCATCTTTGCCTTTCATCCTTACGGGGGTCAATAAAATACCAGTAATGCACTGGGTCAATTTAATCGATTTCCCCTCCCCTAAAATTGTTGGCCTTTTCCCCAATATATTTGGAAAACTGCAGCTGTTTTAAATTCATCACCCATATATTCCCATCAAATATTAAACAGCCTACAAGATTAAAAACTAAATGTGACGGATGCAACAACCTCTCTAGTGCTGGTGACTCAACAAAATGCACCCAATACACTCTGTAAAGTGGTTAGGAATTGGAAAAGGATCCAGTCATAGAAAGCCTACCAAACAAAGGGTCGGGAGAACTCTTCAACTGTGTAAAAAACATAACTTACCTAGTGTTGGTGCCGTGATAAAATGCACCTGATGTATGTATACATGATACCCCTGACACAGTCTCCTCCTCCTTCAATACATTGGTGTGATCAGTAGCTCTGATTAAGTACTGACTTGGTATATGATTACCCGGCCAACCCTTGCTAGCAGGGAAATCAGACGTTAAGTGACGATGATGTTGTTTATCAGTTTGTATGTTAACTAAACATACATAAAACTGAACGTTCCCAGCATACTGAATCCCACCACATAGTTTTGCTTTCTGATTGTAACCAATTTCACTTCACTTATGCTGGAAATACAGTTGGAAAAATGAACATCACACCTCTAAATTCTTCTCCTCTTTCTAGTCCAGAGAGTTAATGAAAAATAAAAAAGGTTAAATTCTGTCCTAAACCTGGAGGTTAATAATGCTGGTGTTTATCCTTAATTCATTGGTTTTAAGTGACTGCGAGTCCCCTTAGACAGGACACGAGTTTGTTGTTGCATGGTTAACTCTCAGTTACTGCTGCTACTGAAGATGCCTAAAAATTATATCAATTATATCAATCAAAAGATATTGTAAATAAAAACAAAATACTTATGGCTCTTGGTAAACTCAGGATAACACACTAGAAAAATTAAATATGCCATTAAAGATATATTCATTGAGATTCATCATCATCATCATCGTTTAACATCTATCTTCTATGCTAGCATGGGTTAGACGGTTTTGTTCCATTTGATGCGGGATTGGTCGGGAGACTATGTCTTGCTCATACGGAAGTGTCTCTGGTAGGTTTTCTACGGCTGGATGCCCTTCCTAACACCAACCACTTTTACAGTGTGGACTGGGAACCTTTTTACCGTGTCTCCTACATGACCACTTTACAGGGTGCGGATGATATTTGTTCGCAAGATTACTGCCTAGGAAAAAATAACACAGTAGTTTTATTTTTTAAGATATATTTATCAAACTTGTGTCAGTTTGTCTTCATGACTTGTTCTTTCGATCTCACTCGATAAACCCGCCATTGGCTTTGATGACGGCCTCAAGGCGGCCTCGGAACCGGCTACAGGGCTTCGTCACTGTCCCCCAACTTAGGCTCCTAAAGGCACTTGTGAACCTGGCCTTCAGATCGTATTTCGTATTGCAGCTAGATCTGTTGGTGTCTCGTTCCACTGTGCCCCACACAAAGAAATCGAGGGGGTTGCAGTCAGGCGAGCTGGGAGGCCAGATGTCAGGTGAAGTGTAGTCGACGAAGTTCTCTGACAGCCAGGCTTGGGTCTTTCGGCTGGTATGGCAGGGTGCTGAGTCTTGCTGCCACACGTATGGCCTACCTGCAGCTACCTGGTCGATCCAGGGCTTTACTACCTCGCTCAGAACCCGGATGTAGCCATCGGTGTTCAGCTTGAGGCTCTCAGGGAAGAAGTGAGGTGGCATGACGTCACCTTGACTGCTGACGACACCTAAGACCAATGTTGTCACTGGAAACTTTGTCTGCATGACTCTGGGCACGTCTTTGGATGAGACAGCGAGCCACCTGTTGTTCTGGGAGTTGATCTTCTGGTCTTGGCAGAAGTTTTTCTCGTCGGAGAAAAACCACAGCATGTCTGGCTCCAGTGGGTGTTTCAACTTGTTGATCAGCTTCTTTGCGTACTTCAGTCGCTTTTCTTGCATCGCCTTTGACAGAAATTGTTCTTTCTTCATCTTGTATGAAACGTAGCGAATGGCTTCATGTAACACCAGCCTAATGAGCTTTTCATCCATGCCTTTCTCCCTTGCAATGGCACGCATCGACTTGCTAGGTTCATTGTTGATGACATCCTGAACTTCAGCGACGAACTCGGGCGTTCTGAAGGCATCAGATTGTCGATCATGTGTTTTCCTCTCTGATGTTGCTTCGTAGTCAAATCCTGAATCTTCCAATTCCTTTCTGACCTTTTCCACCATTCTCCTGCTGATGCTGGGAAAGTCTGAAATTTCCTTATTTGTCCTCCCGGCGCGGATTCCAAGAAGAACTCCGTGTCTCTTCCACAAATTTGGAGGTTCAAAATTATTCATAATCAATTATTCTGAAAATAAATAATGGAAATATTGTCACTGTTTTTATGAAGACAAGAGTGACAACGGAAGTAAAAAAAATTTGCATAAAATTAGCAGTTGAAAATCGCGAACAAATATTGTGTGGACTGAGTGCTTTTTGTTGTGTCACTGACACAGTGGACGGAAATAGAAGGATGGGGTAGGGTATGTGGGGGTGTATATTGAGTTAAGAGGTGCCTACTGACTAGGTTTGTATGCTATTAGCTATGCTATTCAGATACTAAATATCTATCAGCTTTTGGAGAGAACCCTGTCTGTCATTAGAAATACGGCAATGAAAGGGTTAATCAAATGCTAGATTAATACAATTTGCTCAAATATTTAATTAATATTTAAAAAGAAAATTCTATATGTAAATTAAATGGTGAAGCAGTTTTAGAAAGCATTGTTATATTAAAATTAAAAATGATGTAGCAGCTGTGACAGTGATGAAATAAAATATAATATTGGGTTAGAAATGATTTAGATGCTGTGACAGTATGTCTGATGAAATAAAATATAGTATTGTGTTAAAAATGTTCAGTTTTAAAAGACTTTGATCAGTGAATCGACATAGGATTCCCTATCATGTTAGAAATTGTTGCGTTGGTTAATGATTAAAGAAGCTGCAGGTGAAATCCTGACCCTATGAACAAGTTTAAGTTATTGTTGATGTCTCTTGACCAAACAGGAGATAAAATAAAAATGAAAAGACAGCAGCAGAGTCAGTTAGTAGCATCACAGGTTCACCAATTTAGCACAAATTCTGCTCCAGTGACACATTCAATGAGAAATAGCAGTAGAGTATAAAACTATAAAGATCATCCTTTTTTTTTTTTTATTACTGTCTAAAATTACTGCAGTTGAAGGTAGAAACTATATCTCTCCAAAATGGTTAACTGAATATGCACATGTTTTTTTCTCATTATTTTCTGTTCCTTCCTCTTCTTTATCTTTGTATTTCATCTTTTATTTCTCATTCTATCTTCTGATGAAAAACTAGTGCCTGAAACATTAAGACTCTTTTCCTATTATTTTAAGCATTAAACTAATATATTTCTTCATTGTACTTGGACGTTTGCTTTGTTATTTCTGTTTACTTTTTACACGCACACACAGACACACATGCACACACCACACACACCACATACACACACAATTTTTTTATTTTTTTCCATACACATTGTCTGGACTCCTAAGTAATTTTAAACTTGCCTATATATTTAGCATATTCATGAAATTGTGAAAGTGCTCTGTTCATTGTGGTTTTGATTCTTTGGCTGTTGTTTTCAATGTGACCTTTAACATTAACAGATGTTGTACATATGCAAAAGATAAAGCTGTAAGTTTTCTGTTGATTCCATGCCAGCTAGCTCATTGTTTTCCACTCATCTACCTCTCTGAAACCAGTACTTATAATATAACTACTAAGCTTTAAGCATAAACATTTACCTGATATTATAGGTGAGAGATGATAACTAGAAGCTTCTACCAGTTGCTGCTGTACTAGTGACTACCTACCAGCACCATTGTTGTCTACCTGCTTGGTTTATAGATCATGTTACTGAAAAAAATAGCCAAGATTGAAATTACCTAAATTATCTGTGTATGGGCACATAAATATCTACATTCATGAGTTCTTCAATAGACCATGAAATAGATTTTGCATAACTCTTTTTTTAATTCTATTTTGTTTTTCAACAGCTGAGGATTTTTACTTGAAATATAAAACCTACATGAATATTTTTTTAAATTTGCATATGGTATTAACTAATTTTGTTAAAAGCTTGTAAAATATTACATAAAGGATAATACATGAAATTTTGACTTTTCTTTCTATTCAAATATAATCATTATCATCATTACTGCTGTCATCGATGTCATCATCATCATTGCCATCATCACCATCACCATTACCACCTTCATCATCACCATTACCACCACCATCATCATCATCACCATCATCATCACCACAATCGTTATCACCACCACCATCATTATCACCACTACCACCATCAACACCACCACCATCATCATCATCACAGCTACCACCACCAACATCATCCTTATCACCACCACCACCACCATCACCACCACCACCACCATCACCACCACCACCACCATCACCACCACCACCACCATCACCACCACCACCACCATCACCACCACCACCACCATCACTACCACCATCACCACCATGTTTATTTTTCTAAGCTTGCATGGTTTAGACAAGTCCTTCCCAGCACAATGTCATTCCATTTGTTTTTTTCCTTTGTCATCTCCTTTGTATGGCTCACTTTCTTGAGGTCAACTTTCACGCCACCTCTGCCCACATCCCTTTTGCTCTTCCTCTTCTGCAGCTTCCATCCTCCTGGAAGTCCTGGCACTTCTTCATCCAATCATCATGTTGTATGTGTGTGATTCATTTTCACTTCCATTCTTTCATGTTGTTCGGGATGTTTTGAGGCAATATTTTACACCTGGATGCCCTTCCCGACACCACTAACACTTTTCGGCATCTCTTTGGCATGCAGGGATACGGTGTATATATTTTTAAAAAATGAGATACACACGGCATAAAGCATTATGTGTAAAAACAAACAAACACTAAACACCAATAAACAAACAAGAAAACTAAATATCCTAATCTCTGAGAAAACAATTGTGGAATAAGTGACATATTTATCTGGGCCAATTAGTTCCAGGTTTTGGTGGTGTTGTGAGACAAGTGAATGGCTTCCTTGTATAGGCTACCACACTGTTGAACTAGAAAATATGACACCTATTCTTAACTGTTAGGGGAGTTGAAGCACATAATTAGCAGAGAATAACTAATTATATATATGTAGTTGATAGCTCCTGTTACCTAAGTGACCTAATTAGTTAGTAGGAGAGGAAGTTGCTCTGAAATCATAGTAAATACAAGAACAAAGTAAAAAAGTTCAGAGGGCTACTACATCTGTTGGCAACAAAAGCATTCTCTCTATGAATAAAGGGTAAACAGTGTGGTGTTGTATAACAGTGAGACATGGGCAGTGAATGTAGAGGATGTACAAAGACTGAAGAGAAATGATTCAAACATGCTCCTCTGAATGTGTAATGTTAGTGTGCATGAAAGTCAAGTATAGGTGAAATGAGAGATAAACTGGACATAAGAAGAATGAGATGTAGTGTGCAAGGGAGCAGGTTGTGCTGGTAAGGACATATGTGTATAAATGATGATTGTTAGTTGAAGAATCGTGAAAGAGGAAGATCAAAAACGTTATGAGCAGAGGTTGTAAAAGTGGACCTTGGGAAGATGCTATTTTGGAGAGGACTCATCTATCTTATGCCTGAATGAAAAACATGGATGAAAAAATGAAGATGAAAAACCGAAGATGAAGATGATGATAAAGATGGTGAAATGGGATATGAAAGCAACTGTGGTTCTTGGCTGCTGTTTTATTTTTACCTATCTTATATTATGTCAGGACTTACCTATCTCATACCTGCATGTTATGTCAGGACTTATTTACCTCTTACCTGTATGTTATGTCAAGACTTGCTCACTCACCTGATACCTGTATGTTATGTCAGGACTTCCTCACTTACCTCTTACCTATATGTTATGTCAGGACTTGCTCACCTCTTACCTGTATGTTATATCAGGATACTATCTACTAGTCACAACTCCTGGCAGAATGTGCAAGATGAAATAAAGTGTCTTGCTCAAGGACATAACACATTGCCTGGTCCAAGAATCAAACTCGCAACCTTATGATTGTGAACCCAATTCTCTAACCATTAAACCACATGCCTTCACCATAAGCCTGTCATAATAATTTTATAATTTTATATAAGCACCTTTGTTCCAAACACCAGCTTAATAGGCAATAAATTGGCCATGTCATTAAAAAGTTGAATAGAATGTTTTGTGGTAATTTATTACAGCTATCTGCTCTCTGAGGTCGATAAAAAAAGTACTAGTCATGTATGGGAGTTGATTTCTTCTTCTATATGTCATTTTCACTTCCTCTCTCACTCACTCTCTCTCTCAATCACTCTCTCCTTCTTTCGTAGAAACCAGTAATGTTCAGACCGGGAGAGGGATAGGTTTCACCAGGTTTAAAATACCAAAGACATGTCATATGTCATTTCAACTCCACCAATAATTATGGGTCCATGCTAATACAAACACCAACTTAATAACAAGAAAGTTAGTTACTGTTCTAAATCCCACCAAAATCTTGAGTGTTTTCAAAATTATTTGAAAAATCATAGTGTTTTTCATTAGAAATATGGTAATAAAAGAGTTAAAGTGTTTTTATATATATATAAAAACATTCCATCATACTTTTATGTAAGAACTTTTGTTTAGTTCTGTTCCACATAATCTTATTATTTGGAACAGAACTAAACAAAAGTTCTTACATAAAAGTATGATGGAATGTTTTTATATATATATATAAAAATACTTTATATATGAAAACACTTTAAAGTTATAACTAAATCCCTCCAAAATCTTGTATTTTCAAAATTATTTAAAAAACAGGCAATGTTTTGCATTAGAAATATGGTCATGTAAAGATTAAAAAAGGAAGAACATTGAATAAAGTAGTCATAGATACACTATGCATGAAAAAAATAGATGGGAGGAGGATGGCTGTAATGACTTTGATCTGCTTGAACAAATCTGACCTGAGACTAAACAGTAACAATAACTCATTTGATGTAATGTATAGTTAGTTCTCATGCAAAAAAAAAAAAAAAAAAGCTATGAATGATAGGCATCGTCTGCAGGCATCAATATGTGAGTTAAAGAAACATTTATTATTATATATAGAATTTATATATATTTATTATTATTATATAGAAAGTATATATATATACATATAAGTTAACTTTGTCTTTCATCCTTCAGTCAAGAATATATAGTTTTCTTGTCTGTAAATGAGGTGATTAATCTCATTTATTTCTTTTCTATTATAAGTTGACCCAACTTATGCAACTTCATATGCAAATGAGATTAATCACTTCATTTGGACAGATGAGAAAACTATATATTCTCGACTGTTTTCAAGTCCAGCAGTAGCAAGCGGTGGGAGGGACCGTCCTGACGAAGGCCAGTCAAGCCTGAAATGCATAGACGGTTGTCCCCCCCTGCTTCTGCTGGACACCACAAGAGGGCGTTAGCCAGAAATACGAAATTTCTATACATATTGTATAAAGCTATGCTTGAAGCAAAATCTTATTTCTTCCCTTATATATATATATATTATATTATATTACCCAAGGGCAGTGGATTGGCAGTATCGGTAGAGAGTCGGACGCCATGCTTTGACGCATAGAGTTACGGCCCTTGTCATTCTGAGTTCAAATCCCGCCGAGGTTAACTTTGCCTTTCATCCTTACGGGGTCGATAAAATAAAGTACCAGTAATGAACTGGATAATTGCTGGCCTTGTGCCAAAAGTAGAAACTATTATATTATATTACCCATCTGCATTGTTGAGGCTTCCAAAACGACCTAAAGAAAATATATCTTATTATTCCACAATGCTTCAAGCAAACTTCAATACTTTCTTATATTATATTATATTATCATTATCATTGTTTAATGTCCATTTTTCCATGTTTGCATGGCTTGACACATTGTGAAACAAGTTAGAACAACTGACCAAGTGTTGCTTGCATTGATCTATATTTTGTTAAAAGATCTGTATTTTGTTAAAAGAAAGTCTTAAATGGAGATGGCATTTTCTGACTGACTTGTGTGTACTGGGTGGCCTGGATCTCTTGAAAAGCACCTAAGCAATTAAGAGTGATAATCTCCAATTTTCAAAAATGGAAGCAAGAGAGATTGCTCCAGTTATAGATGGATCTCCTTGTTAAAACTCTCCAGCAAAGTCTATACTGTTTAGCAAAGAGAGATAGGGAGATTGTCAAGTCCAAGTTAGCTGACAAACAGTGTTGTTTTTACCCTGGATGTTACACAGCTGACCAAATATTCACACTGGGGCAGGTCTTTGAGAAATTGTGAGAGTATTGCAAAGAGGTGTTTGATTGTTTTGTTTACCTTGAAAAGGCATATGACCATGTTCCACAAGACCCTTTGTGGAAGGTTCTGCAGGAGTATTGGATCAATAGACAGCTTTTTGTTGCCCTGATATCTCTACATAAATGTCCTAGTATTTGTGTTCAGTTAAATTATGCTAAGTCAAAACTATTCAAAATGGGAATCAGACTCTGCCAAGGGTGCGTACTGTCACCTCTTCTGTTCATTATTTTCATGAATAGGATTGACATACACTGCTGGGTCAGATGTGGTATCAAGACTGGCAGGTGTAGGATCAATTGGCTGGAATTTGCAGATGACATGGTATTACTTATCAGAAGGTGATCTCTGACATGCACACAAGAGCTTTGCTGCTGAGTGCTGCATGGCTGGAATGAAAATCAGTGTTGTGAAGACTGAGACACTTGTCCTCTCAAGAAAACCTGTGCAGTGCACTCTACATGTGAGTGGAGTCACACAGAAGTAGGTGGAGAATTTCAAATATCTCTGGGCCATGTTCACATGTGATGGAATACAGGGGGCTGAATTAAGTGCAAGAATTGCAGGAGCTGGTGCAGTAATGCGCCAGCTTCAACATTTGGTCAGCAGAAGAAGGGAGGTATCACTATCTTCAAATCGGTATTCATGTCAATCCTTACCTATGATCATCAATCTTGGGTAATGACCGAAAGAATATGATCTTGAATACAAACAAGCGAAATAGGGTTCCTCTGAAGAGTCCTTAGAGTAATGTTACTCGACAGAGTGCATAGCTCATAGAGCAGAGAGTTGCTCCTGGTAGAGCCACTACTTCTCCAAATTGAGAGATAACTGCTCCATGGTTAGAATGTTTCTGGAAAAAATCGCTGAACAGATTTTATGTGCCAAACCAACTAGCAGGAAACCCAGGGGTAGACCCCAAGCAAGATGACTGGGTAACATCCATGAGCTCAGCTGGTTTTGCTTGGGGATCCAGTCAGATCATTTGGAGACAGTTGCATCTAACAACATGCTGGAAGGTGTGCTTAAGGAATAAGTGGGTAAAGAAGAAGAGAAGAATATATATACATATATATACTATAGATTTATACACACACACACTATATATATATATATACACACACACACTATATATATTTGGTGCGTTATGGTCCACCTGGTTCCTTACCACTTTTCCTCCGTTATATATATATATATATATATATATGACAGAGAGAGAGAGAGGGACATAGATGACACCATTGGCAGAGAATGTTTTAGAACCTTTGAACCCCAACTTTTTTGTCTTGCATTTGTGTTCCATAAATTCTAAAAAAAAAAAAAATAGAACATTTTTATGAGAGCAGCATAGTGTTCATGAAGATGGAAAACAAATAACAGTACAATTATTAAAAGACAGAGATTTATAGCTTCTTAGTGATTATAGCTCAGAGTAAATTCTTTTGTAACAAATCTCTCTCAGTAATGGATATAGATAGATTGTTGGAGAAATCAAAGGTTTTATATCACCATAGATTGTTAAGAGGTTATCAGTTTGGATTTCATTTTCATTTAGATTCCTTATGGAGCAGATTTGTAAGGTATTACTTATGACATGGATAGCGAATGGAAAGAAAATCTCTAAATCTCTAATTAGAGGTTCATCTTGTAAATAGTTTAATTAGAAAATATAGAAATATGTTTTGATGAAGAGATGATAATGATTAGAAAGATGCTCATTCATTAATTTATGAGTGGCAGGAGACTGGGTTACACTGAGATATACTATATTTGACAGCTTATAAGAAGCACCTCAATTTGAGCAGTCATTAAAAAAAATAATAAATGGGTTTAAACTATGAATGTCATGTGAAGAGTACAAAATTTGTACATCATATTTTTTTATCATCATTTTACATTGTATGATAATTCTACTTGTAATATTTTAGTACATTTTTAAAACATAAGGAAGTGTGAAAATAAATTTACTTTATTCTCTACACCATATTTTTTTGTTGAAACATTTAGTTCATATTTAAAAGAAAAGAAAGTGAAAATAAATTTACTTTATTCATCATAAAATTTAGCAAATTTGTAGCTATTGTTGGTGTAGAAGCGATCACTGCCTTGTTTACATTTGCAGAGATGTTTGTGATTTAATTTAAGGGCAACTGCAGCACTAGAACTCCACTAGCCAGTGACCCAAACTGACCCTTGACCTTATAAGTTGCAGGGTGATTTTCTAGGACATTTTTTGGTAAAAGATGTGTGTCTTATAAGCCATCAAATACAGTGTATAAATTATTTCATAATGAGTAGGTGGACTTCTTTTTAATGTTAAAACGTCTATTACCATGACCACCATTTACATCACCACTAAGAATACTGCTACCACCATCAACATCACCACTGCCACCTCTATCACCATTACCACCAAAACCACCACTTCCAACCATAACAATCTCCACCTCACAGATACCCCCAATACCACCACAAGCAATTATTATTATTATTATTATTTGCTACTGAGGAGCTATTCCAGATCGAGATAAACTTTACAGGCATGCAAATGCCGTCATTCAGGCTTGTCTGAGATGTGCGCAGGGTGATGAAACTATCTTGCACGCACTCTTCGAGTGTCTTAGTATTGCTGACATGTGGGTTTTTGTTGAACATCTACTGTCACGTGTGGGATGGATCTGACTATCAACTGAGCCCATTGTGAAGGTCACCCTGCCATCTTCCTTTAGAGGAGAAGGACAGTCAGATTTTATCTGTCGTGTGGCCATGGCGAAAGAGGTCATATGGTGGATGATTAACTTTTTCAGGTTTCACCTGATGAGATAAATCAGAGTGAAGAGGGAAATGCTGCCTACCAACAAGTTTTTTGAAAGATGGGTGAGAGAGGTGAGTATGGTTTGAGTGAATGGCCTGCACTGAGTATGCACCTGCAAATTAGAGGAGGACTAAGAAAGAGCACTTGCCCTTTTTGTGGGCTTTTTCCACAATTGACCCTAGGAGGTACCCCCACTTTTGGGGAATATGTTTGATTTTTTAAAATATTTATTTTTTAGTCTTTGTTATAAACTCGTTTTACACAAAAACCCACACTATACTATCATGTGCCGTTTTTATTATTCTTTTAATGTGAGCCCTATGTGGTTAATAAAGAAAGCATCATTATTATTATTATTATTTTGTGTGCTATCTCTGCATTATGGAGCACAGCTCTGTGTGCCTTGTGTATGTGCAGTATGGTTTTTGGTGGTGTTCTATTCTATTGAGAGTACCCTTCATAATAGGAAATGTTCATAAAGTGAAACTATTTTTCCTACGAAATGTTGAGAGAAATACAGTGAGAGAGACTGTGTGAAAGACAGATAGATATCACCATAATAACTAACTTCACAGCAAGTGATGCTTTCCTGCCGATACTCCCAGCTGTGTGTTCGTTACTCGAGACACCGTTCATCAACCGAGGCATTTTATGTTCAGAAAAATTGTTCACAAACAGATTTGTCTGTGAACCGATGCTCAACTGTATATATATATATATATATATATTATGGTTAATGTCTTCAACATATAAGAGTTGTTACCTCCGATTTCAAATGCTGCATGTATACTAGATTGTGCAATTGTGCAGATGCATGCAATGTTATCATTCAGTCAACTAAACAAAGATGGCTGATGCTATTAACGTGAGATCTCATATGTATAAAGTAAATTTAACTGTTTTTATGTGTTTTCTGTACTGTAAATGTTTTAGTTTGAACATATGGTCTCAGATCAACTCTGAAATAGGTGGTGATTCTTATCTATAAATTTGTATGTAGGTTTCTGGAGCATCACTGAGGAAGAACTATGAAGATAACACTAGAATAGTTTCCTATTGCCTTCCTCAAGCACACCCTACTGCAAATTAATAGAACATGAAGCAATTGTACAGGGGTGGTATTGCTGCTTAGAGTGGTGTCTATTTATAGCTGAGTGGACTGGGCCTTACCCAGTCTATCCTACTAGCATAAGATAAATATTGTTTTCTTACTAAGGTTCACAAAAAGAAAACAGCATTTATTTATCTTACAGTAGTTAGCTTTTTGATTATATTCTAATCAAATTACTTTTTTAAAACCCATTTGACTTCTAGCTTCCTAAAATTAAGTAACAATAAGATATTTTGGTTAATTCAATTGACTCTATCATGCCTTTTAGTTTGTTTTTCTTTTTATATAAAAAATCCCAAATAATCAGCCAATGAAAAATCTGTCTAGATTTAGTTTAAAGTTAGTTTAAACACATATCTTGGCTTCTTCAGAAAATATTTCATAAATAAAAAAACATACTGGAACATTCTGAATTTTGATTTTATTATCTCCTAGTAGTTATCATTGCCATCTATCTATTTTCAGTTTGTCTACATCCACTTGCTTTCTATCATAGGCATTCAGTCATTGACAGTCACTAAAGGGTATTTTGTAATAAACCTTTCACTTGTGTCATCAAAAACAACTGGCATATATAATCTGGTAGAGTTGATTTCTTATAATGTGGTAGAGTTGAATTATTATAATAAAAAACCAACAAAAAAATCGAGTTCTTGCAACAGGTGCAGCGAGTTGTTGGGGTTGCCATTGTAAGCATTTGACTGTGTGTCTATCATGACATTTCAATGGGCCTTAGAAGTGTTTGGTGGTGCTCATCTTCCCATAACTGGTGCAGCCAGTTGTTGGGGTGCCATTTTAAACGTTTAACTGTGTGTCCATCATAGCATTTCAATGGACCTTAGAAGTGCTTGGAAATGACCATCTCTTCTCCAAGCATCCAGTCCCTCATTAAGTTTAGCCTAGCTTGCCAAGAGAAACAGTTACTGGGGTGTGACTGAAAAATGTCCCAGACCCAAAAGTGTGAGTCAGGTGAGAACCTGTACACCTGTCCATCCCTAAAGATGCTGCTGTCATAATGTGCCAGTTTTGTGTTAATATTTCTAAAATCCCGAATAACGCTATGTCTTGTATTGCAATAACATTTCTTCAAATCACTTCACTCTATTTTCAAAGGAACATTAGATAATGCTATGTCCATTATTGAAATAATTGTTTCTACTTTTTGGCATAAGGCCAGTAATTACCCAGTACATTACTGGTACTTTATTTTATCGACCCCGTAAGGATGAAAGGCAAAGTTAACCTCGGCGGGATTTGAACTCAGAATGGCAAGGGCCGTAACTATATGCGTCAAAGCATGGCGTCCGATGCCTCTACCGATACTGCCAATCCACCACCCTTCCATTATTGAAATAATGTTTCTTTAAATTATTTCAATTTACTTTTAAAGAGTAATGGTACTTCTGGTTGATAAAAGCCAGAATCTGAGTAAATTCATGATGGTTTACATTGGCTCAGTACTTTCAGTTCTTCATATACAATTTATATAATTTTTTTGATACCAATCTACCTGAAACCTCCCCTGATTCTATGATACAAAACTGTTTATTTCTAAAATGTTTAAATTTGTGTAAAATCTTTCCAACATAATTTTATGTAAAGAACCTTTAAGTTATGTAACAAACACGAGTTTAATAATGGTTTCTCGTTTAGGCACAAGGCCAACAATTTTGGGAGAGGGAAAGTTGATTAAACCGACCCCAGTGCATTACTGGTACTTTATTTTATCAACAATAAATTTGGTGGTATTTGAACAATATGGTCTAAGCCTATTGTCTGATACTCTACTGATACTGCCAATCCACTGCCTTCAACACCAGTTTAATAATGATGATGTTAATTGTATTAATACATCTCAACAAATTCTTCATTAATTGAATGTTATTGGTAATGTCTTTTATTAGAAATTTAGTAGTATAATTACCACTACCAATATCATCATCACTACCACCATCATCATCACTACCACCATCACTACCACTACCAACATCACTATCACTACCACCATTACCACCATCATTACCACTACCACTACTAACACTACTACCACAACTATTACCACCATTACTACCGCTACCATCACCAAACAGTCAATTAGATAATGAATATTATCAGATAGTTACACATTGGCGGTGAATTGGCAGTATGGGTAGAGGGTCGGACGCCATGCTTTCTAGCATAGTTACATCCCTTTACAGTCTGAGTTCAAATCCCGCCGAGGTTAACTTTGCCTTTCATCCTTACGGGGTCGATAAAATAAAGTACCAGTAATGTACTGGGTAATTGCTGGCCTTGTGCCTAAAGTCGAAACAATTATCAGATAGTTACACATTTCTGTCCATAACAATCTTTTGATTTATCACAACACAAATTAAACCTAACAGTGATGGTAATGGTGGTAGTCATAGTGATGGTGTTAATGGTAGTGATAGTGGTAGTGGTTGTAATGATGGTAGTAGTAGTGGTGTTAGTGGTGGAAATGGGGATAGTGGTAGTAATGGTACTTTAAACATTATTCTCTCTATATTTCTCCCAATTTTCTCTACAACATTGTTTTGCTGAATTAGTACAGCATCTTCATGCTTGTTGGAAGAGGGGACTAAAAGGGTTGGCACCAAGAATGACATCTGGCCATAAAAGATTTAAAAAAAAAATGACTCTATGATGTGCATGAGGCTGTTTATGGGACCTACAAGGCTAAGCATTGTTTTAACAGAAAACTGGCCTTAAAACAATTACTGGAGCATTGTTTCATGGGTCCGATAAGGCTAAGCATTGTTTTAGTAGAGAAAACTGGCCTTAAAACAATTACTGGGGCATTGTTTCATGGGTCCAATAAGGCTAAGCATTGTTTTAGCAGAGAAAACTGGCCTTAAAACAATTACTGGGGCATTGTTTCATGGGTCTGATAAGGCTAAGCATTGTTTTAGCAGAGAAAACAGGCCTTAAAACAATTGCTGGGACATTGTTTCAGGCGTCCCATAAGGTTAACCACTGTTTTAGCAGAGAAAACAGGCCTTAAAACAATTGCTGGGACATTGTTTTGCTAAAAAGAAAAGGGAAGAAAGAGCATTGTCTCATAGTAAGCAGTAGCTCATGCGACGTTCTTCAGTTTAATTAGCGTCATGAACACCAGTGACTTCGCAGATGATCAACTTTTAAATCTCCACTTAGCGGAGAAATCTATGAGAATGCAGGTGTGGCAAGCTGTATATATTCTAGCCATTAGAAAAAGCAAAATGAATGCTTCACCTTTGATGGAGGGATGACCCAAGAAGATGTTAGCAGCAATGAGGTTCATAAAAGGGTTAATTTATGTTGAATAGATATATTTTTTAAGTATTTACATATGATATTTTGTGATATTAACTGAATTTGCACCTGTAGTAGTTTTTACATGCTTCCATCAGAGTAGCAAAAAAAAAATATATATATGCCCCAGTATGGTGGCTGGATCATGTAATGAGTTCTTATATTTCTTTGGGACTTACATCATCCAAATCCAGAATTAATGTACTGATGAGGCTTTAGTTTTACCTGGTCATCTTGAAGTTGAAACGAGCGTAGACAATAAAATGATTTAAATACATATATTATCATTATCATCACTGTTTTATGTCCATTTTCCCATGCTAGCATGGGTTAGATGAGTATATATATATATATCAAGAAATCTACTTTCCTCTTTGCCATTACTGCTTATTGAGATAAATCTTATTTATTGTGTTATTCATAAGGAATTATTAAATTGCTACCCATGTTTCCTAATTCATCTTTTAACATGAAAAGAGAAAATAAATTTTTTCTCGCACAATAACACTTTCGTATTCATGATAACATTAAGTAAATATATGTTTGCGTTATAGTCAAAGTCAACTTGTGAAACTCTTTCTCCTTCTCCTTCTGTAATAACTTATGTAAATTTATTCTACATGCCACCATCATAAATGAAACCTGTCTTCATTTTAGGTGAATTTCTTCCAGTCTCTTTCACAACCTGCAACACTAAGGAGGGTAAGTCAAAATACATATTTATACATAGTATTTCAACTTATGATTGAATGTATGGAATCACCCAAGAACTGTTATAGAACTATTCCAGTGCTTAACTTTTTTGCTACCAACCTACCTGATACTGCTCTTGGTTCTGCGATATTAAGCTGTTTATTTTAAAGTATTTATATTCATCTAAAACCCTTCTCATTATAATTCTATGTAAGAACCTGTGTTAAATTACGCTCTAAACATCAGCTTAATAATGAGAAAGTTAGTTACAATTAATAAATCTTTCCAAATTCTTGATTATTTTCAGAATGATTTGAAAATTATAAGCAATGTCTTTTATTAAAAATCATCATCACCATTGCTTAACGTCCATTTTTCCACACTAGCATGGGTTAGAAAAATTCTTCCATTGTATAGAAGCCAGATCAGGTGACTGTCTTGCTCATATAGATCTGATTTTGGCTTGTTTCTGTGGCTGAAGGCCCTTCCTAATGCCAACCACATTTACAGTGTGGACTGGGCGCTTTTTATTGTGACACCTACATGACCACTTTACAGTGTGGACTTAGCAGTTTTTTTCGTTGCATCAAAATGACCACTTTAGCAATGAAAAGGTTAAATGACTTGGTCATAGACATATTGTAGTGCTGGTGACAGGATCATCATCATCATCGTTTAACATCCATTTTCCACGCTAGCATAGGTTAGACAGGTCCTGCCATTTGAGGTAAGTTGGGTCAGGTGACTGTGTCTTACTCAGATAGGACTGTTTTTGGCTAGGTTTCTATGGCTGGATGCCCTTCCTAACACCAACCATATTTACAGAGTGTGCTAGGTTCTTTTTGCAAATCAATAACCTGTAAGCTGCTGGTTGTCTGATAGCTTATCAACGCAGCCATCTGTGCCATGAATATATTTTTAACCCTTTTGATACCAAACCATGTGAAACTGTCCTGTATTTATTATACAAAACTACTTATTTTAAAATGTTTATCCTTATATTAAAACTTCCATTATAATTTTATTTGAGACATTTTTGTTAAGTAATGTTCTAATTATCAGCTTACTAATAAAAAACTTAGAAAATAGCATAAAATTCTGAGTAATTTAATAACTTGTTGAAGTCTTCTTTTGTACTTGAAGATGTGTGATTGTGTTAAGTAATTTTTCCTTTTCTTTTTTTTTGTAGTTACTGGGGCTGTCAGTTATAGCCTAAAAATATTTACATAGTAGAATTGGTTATAGCCTAAAAATATTTACATTGTAGAATTGGTATATATAGAAGGCTGTAGAATTGCATATGAGAGAGGCTGTAGAATTGGTATATGAGAGAGGCTGTAGAATTGGTATATGAGAGAGGCTGTAGAATTGGTATATGAGAGAGGCTGTAGAATTGGTATATGAGAGAGAGGCTGTAGAATTGGTATATGAGAGAGAGGCTGTAGAATTGGTATATATAAGAGGCTGTGGAATTGGTATATACAGAGTGTCCCAAAAAATGTATACACACTTTTATTAGAATGTTGTTGAAGTTTGTATTTTTTTGGGACACCCTATATTAAGGGCTGTGGAATTGGTATATCAGAGAGGCTGTTTGTGGCAGTGGTGTATAGAGAGAAGACAAAAGAGAGATTGTGAATATGTGTGTGTGTGTGTTAATTCCTCTTTAAAAGAGTGTTTGTGCTTGTTATTGACTAACAAAAATGTGGGTGATTGCAGTCGGAATTTTATTTGAGCATAAGTAGGTACAGTATGGGCGGTATGTGTAGTTGTGTGTGTGACTGTGTGTGTGGCTGTGTGTGTGTGTGTGCACCTGTGCACCTATAAATTCATTAACAGGTTTGTTTCTGCCTGACTGAGAATCAATGAACAGTTTGTGTTGGATTACAGCGTCATGAATATATCCTTGAAAGCTACCTTAGTATTTATTATTTGTGATACCATCTCTCCCGAAACAAAAAAAGCTATTTAACATCTTTGATACCAAAATTCTTGAAACCATAAGAACCTTTGTTAAGTTGTTTTCCAAATAACAACTTAACAATGACAAAGTTAGTTATATTACTAAATCTATCCAAAGGTGGTGGATTGTCAGAGTCATTTGAATGTTGGACAAATGTTTAGCAGTATTTGTTCCAGCTCTCTGCACTGTCAGTTAAAATCCCATCATGGTCAGCTTTGCTTTTCATCCTTTCGAGGTTAATAAAAAAAAATTACCAGTTCAATACTGGAGTTCTCTCTCTTTCTCTCTCTGTGTGTGGGAAATCGGCTGTGTTCAGACTTGGAGAAGGAAAGATTCCAGCAGGTTTAAAATCCCCAAGACACACTGTATTTCATGATGGTACCCCTTACAACTTCATCAGGAGTAAGGGCCCTTACATATACACATTGTAGTTTACTGACAATAGCTATACAATACACAAATAGTCAGGAATTATGGGCCCTTTCATACATACAACATTCTAGTTTATTAGCAATAGATATGAGAGACACAAATAGATATAGAAAGTGAAAGAGAGAGAGAGAGATAAAGTAGAATTAATTGATGATGTGAAGTTTATACCGTTATAACAAGATCTGGCTCTTTTAAAATTTTAATCAGATAACTATTTTAGAACACCTAAAATCATAATTGTTTCTACTTTAGGCACACGGCCAGCAATTACCCAGTGCATTACTGGTACTTTATTTTATCGACCCCGTAAGGGTGAAAGGCAAAGTCAACCTCGGTGGGATTTGAACTCAGATCGTAAAGGGACGTAACTATGCTGGAAAGCATGGCGTCCGACCCTCTACCGATACTGCCAATCCAAAAATCATAATCATCACAATACAGGTGATATGAAGGCATATATAATATATTTGTGTATAATAAACACACACAAGTCTTGTTGGGTTTTCTTAAGCTGGGATCATGTGACAGCTACCTCAGTTGCCATGTGAGAACACCAAGCACTAGTGTTTCAGGGCTTTTATTCATCATCAGTCACATTTACAAACTAAGCAAATAGCTTAAGTAGATTTTTTGCAAATAATACATTTATGGAGATGCTCATTTGCATATAATTCAAGCTTGACAAGTTGGTATTAATTAACATAATTCATAATATAAGTGTGTGTGTATATATATATATATATATATATATATATAGATGTGGTCATCATCATCATCATCACCATCACCATTTTTCCACGCTAGCATGGATTAGATGAATTGCCCCATTTGAGACAAGTCAAGTCAGGTGATCGTGTCTAGCTCATACAGATCTGTTCTGGCTTGGTTTCTGTGGCTGGATGCCCTTCCTAATGCCAACCACATTTACAGTGTGGGCTGGGTGCTTTTTGTTGTGATATCAACACAACTTCTTTACAGTGTAGACTGGACACTTTTTGACATGGCACCAAAATGACCACTTTACAGTGTGAAGCGGGGGCTGGGGTAGGGTTTATAAGGGCATGGGTGAAAGATGGGGTGTTAGGATGTGGGTGGAGTGTTATGGTGTGGGAGGTGTATGGAAGGGGGAGATATGGCTAAAATGGTGCATACTACATGTATGCTTCAACCCACGCACATGGGAAGATGGGTCTTCTGTATTACTGCACAATGCCAGAGATCTCAATCACATGTCATTGCTTTTGAGTGGTGCAATTTTGCAAGGTCAGCTTTTATCACTTTATCCCAAGTCTTCCTAGGTCTTAGTACTCCATAGCTTCCATCAACTGTGAGCGCTCTGCACCTTTTTATACACGGTTATTTATGATAAAGTTACATAAGTTTTATTACTCTGAGTAGCAACCTAAACTCACCTTTGAATTAATATTATTCTAATCTACTTAATAGCCCTGAGTATTTTTCAAAGGTTTTACCATTCACAACACTGTGAATTTCTATTTACATATCATCATCATTGTTTAATGTCCATTTTTCCATGCTAGCATGGGTTAGCCACATATATACTTAGTGGTTAGTAGATGTGTGTATGTATATATGTGTTTGTGTGTATGGATGTATGTGTGTATGTTTGAGTGTGTGTGTGTGTGTATATGTATGTTTACATGCACATGTGTAACTATGTCTTATAAGTATATATATGTATGTATATATGTATGTTTATACATAAATATGTATGCATGTATATGTTTTTGTGTGTATATATGTATGTGTTTGAGTGTGTGTATATGTATGTGTACATGTATGTATGTATGTCTTATTAATGTATGTCTGTGTATATATATATATACTCTTTTATGTGTTCCAGCCATCTGGCTGAGGCCTTGCTGGGGCACATGTTTACAGAAATATGTATGCATGTGTATGTTTATCTGTGTGTATGTATATATGTATGTATAAGCTGTCATTGATAGATACATTTAATCTTAAATCACTATATCCACTTCATCTATTGTTAGGTTTTCTTGGCCTGCCACCAAGATTCCATTATTTTTGTTCACTTTCTTACTATTATTTCATTGTTGTGTTATGTATAAACAACAACAACAACACCACAGTTACTAACATAGTAGTAGTAGTGGCGGTGGTGCAACCTATTTCAAAAGGAATAATAAATCTAACCTGTCAAATACTTGGAATGTCTCTACACTATATGGTTCATACCACCACTGTCTCTTTCTACACTAAGCAGTTCATACCTCTTCTAATTCAATATATTTTTATGGCTCCTGTGGTGTATTGCTGGGTGTGTGTGTGTGTGTATGTGGGTGCAGCCCCCCCCCCCAATAAATTGTTGTTGGAAAATTTAATCTTTTTGTTGGAAAATTTAGTCATTTTGTTAGAAAATTATAAAATGATAGGGGTAATATGTTTATGTATGGGAGGCACATGGCTTAGTGGTTAGAGCATTGGCCTTGCAATCGAAAGGTTGTGAGTTCAATTCTCAGACCAGGTGATGTGTTGTTTCCTTGAGCAAGACACTTTATTTCACATTACTCCAGTTTACTCAGCTGTAGAAATGAGATGATAGGGACTGGGGTCCCTATCATTCCACTGCAAAGTGGTTGTGTAGGTGCCACGACAAAAAAGCACCCAGCACTCACTGTAAATGAGGTTGGTGTTAGGAAGGGCATCCAGCTGTAGAAATCAAGCCAGAATCAGTTCCCGTCCCACCCTTGCAAGCAGGAAAAAGCGGACGTAAAATGATGATGGTGATGATGATGATGACTCCAGACCTTGTTGTTTCTTTCTGTTTACTATTTTCTATTTTTGTTTTTTCTTTTGTTTTGTTATTCTTTGGTAATTTTGTTTTTGTATAATTTTGGTATTTTTTAGTATATGTTCAGTATTTTTTTTTTATTTTTTTTTTTATTAATTTTTGATATTTTTGCATTTACTTTTGTAGATTTTACTACTTTGTTTTTGTATCCCCCCCCCCATTTTTCTATTTTTCTATTTTTTTGCTGTGTTTTTAACATTTTTTTTGCTATATTTTGTTTTTGTTTTTTGTTATTTTTGGTATTTTTGCTATTTTCTGTATTTTTGCTATTTTGTATTTTTGCTATTTTATGTTTTTTTTTGCTATGATTTGTATTTTTTGCTGTTTTATTGATATTATTTGTTTTATCTTTTTTCTTGTATGCAATTACATAACAGCTCTTTAGTAGAATGTAAAGAACTGTTAGGTTACTACTCTCTTCCCATTACATTGATAAGGAACTCAGTTCTGTAGATTTGTTGGGTTAATGTGGTGCCCCGTAATTTGTATTAATCTAATTATGATAACTATTTGTTTATTTATCCATAATGTTGTTTAGACTTATAAACTTATCTATTCCAGCATTATTCTCTCAAAAAACCCCCCAATAATTCTTATAGAATTGTATAGTTATACAGTTATAGAAGTGGTCTTTCTTTCTCTTCACTCCCCTCATAATCCGCAGAAAAATTATATAAACAAAAAATCTGCATAAAACAACATATCTTTCCCCATTTCTAAATATTTGAAACACCCGCTTGTGCCTTCATATATTAACTCTCTTGATATCAAATCACTCTGAACCACTCCTGGTTCTTTGATATTTATTTATTTAATTCGTTTAAACGTCCATATAGAGCTAAAAGCCATAACACACTAGGTGAGGTATATATTACCCCTTACAATTAAGAAACAAAAACAAGAGACAGAAAGAGAAGGACAATGGGGGAGGGCGGGGGGCAAAAGAAGCATAAATAAATAAAAAAAGGTGAAATACAAGGACAGCTATAAAGCAGTTAAAAGTTTCTGTTGTTGAATCTTTCTATAGCCTCCATGTACTGAAAGATCTTGTTTATAGTTGGTAGATCTTTGACAATATATTGTACCTCCAATCTTGGTAGTTTTTTTTAAAGACCAGCTTCAAGATATCCTCTTTCTCTGACTGATAGTTTCTACATTGGAACAAATATAAGCTGTTTATTTTAAAGTGTTTATATCTAAAAACGTTCCATCATAATTTTGTATGAGAACCTTTGTTAAGTTACAAACACCTGCCTAATAACGAATTATTTTATATTATTAAGTTCCTCCAAATTCTTGCTTGAAGTTGTTTGAACATCTTAGGCTGTGTATTTTATTAGAAATATGGTAATGAAAGAGTTAAAGTGTTTATATTTATCTAGAAGAAAAAACAAAACAAAAAACAACAACCTTCCATCAAAATATGGGGTACGAAAGGGTTAATGTTTAGTATTTCTAAATAAGTAAAATTACAGCACAATGAAGTGTGACTTTATAATTAGTCATCCTTATTTATCTGCTGGTCAATCTCTGATTGAACAAACCTATAATCAAAAGTGTTCCAGCTATGACCATCTCATCTTATTGTATGTCTCAAACTAGTTTCAATGTATTTTTCCTTTTTTGTTTTTAAAAAAAAATGGTAAGAAGTAATTTGAGGTAGATTTGACTGCTGTTTGCAGCAGCTCAAACATAGACTCCATATTTGATGGTCATGAGATTTCAGATAAGATACATTTTGTAAAATATCACTTCAACTCTTTGCTGCATTTCGTTTCATTTGACTCTTTCCATAATTCATTCATTCTTAATATATATGTGTTTTGTGTGTGTATACGTTTGTGTTTGTTCAGATCTGTGGGAGTGTATCTACATGTGTCTATATGTGTGTGTATGCGTATGCATGTGTGTCCAGCTAGATGTTTTGTGTGTGTGTATGCATGTCTGTCCGGCCAGATGTTATGTTTGTGTGTATAATTTGGTCTGTGTGTGAGTTTTTTTTATATATGTAAAAATGACTATTAAATACCTAAACCTGAGCGTAAAATACTTGTAGCCAATCTGTAAAGTAACAGATAGCTTTTGCTATCTAGGTGACCTCTAGATGTGGCAGTAGGTGCACTAAAACTATTGTAGCCAGAATGAGAACTTTAGAAGTTTATGAAGCTGTTTCTTCTAGCATCAAGGGGCTTCCCCCCCTCTCTCTCTGAGTGAAAGCAGATTGTATGATGTTTGTGTTTGAACTGACATGCTGCATGGTTGTGAGATGTGAGCCATGAATGCAGAAGATTTGTGACAGCTGGAAAGAAATAAGGTATGTATGCTCGACTGGATGTGTAATGATAGTGTGTGTGAATGATGCAGAACAAATGAGCTGAGAGAAAAGCTGAATATAAGTGGAATACAAGCACTGCAATGCTAGACATAAGTAAACATGGCAAAAGATCAGCTATTATCTAGGGTGTAGCAGGCCCTTTTAACTTGTAGCAAATGGGCCAACCATTCTAGTATTGGTATCATGATAGAACACACTCTGTACTTTATGTAAAGTGGGAATAAACAGACTAAGGGTTTAGAGGACCCTTTGGCTCTGTGGATGACTTAACAACCTCTCTAGTGTTAGTGCCATGATAAAATGCACTCAGAACTCTTTATAATGTGGTAGAATTGGTGCTACAATAAAAGGACATCCACCAAAATATGGAACATAGGTGCTAGTTCGGTTCACTGTCATATCAAGTTTCAGACCATGACAACCTGTCCAACCCATGCCTAGAAAACAGACGTAAAATGATAATGATAATGAACAACGCAAATGTGTTATAGAAACTATGAGATATTTCATGTCAAAGCTGAAAAAAATAAAAAAATAAATGAAATAAAAAATGTAGAAAAAAAAAGACAACGAAAAAAATAAAACACAAAACTAAAATAAATCTAACAATAAAAAGCTGAAATTAATGAGAATAGAGAGTGAGAGAATGGAACTGAGACAGATTTTTGGAAAGAATTAACTCCATTACTAGACTGGTACTTTTTTTTATCAACCTCCGATGGATGAAAGGCAAAGCCGACCTTAGTAGGATTTGAACACAGAGAGTAGAGAGCCGGCATGAATGCCACAAAGTATTCTGTCTGACGTTCTAATGACTCTGCCAATTTACCGCCTTTAAAATTAATGTATAGTATGTTAAATTATCTCAACATAACTGAATGTTAAATTCTGATCATATTTTCTAAACGATGAAAAATCAAATTACAGCGATACGTTTGCAGAATTTATATTAGTCTTTTTTTTCATCTGTCTGTAAAATGTTGTTGATCTTAATGCTAAAGACAAGCTTTGAAGTTGAAATAAGTAAATAAATAAATGAATAAATAAATAAATAAGTAAATAAATAAATAAATAAATAGAAAGGAAGAATGAATGAAAGTAAAAAAGAAAGAAAGAAAGAAAATTGTATTAGATAAAAAACAGGTATGCTTCAGAATGTATATCATATAACATAGAACTGCACAATTGCACTAATTAGCAGCTGCAATTCCTTAGTAGGAGTTCAGCTGTGAAACTCATCTGTGTAAGTATGACAACCTGATAGCCAAGGCCATTATGAGAAACAACATCTGATGATATTAACCTTCCCTTGCACCGGGTTTAGTTTTGTATACAGTGAAGCTTCAGTATGCAGAGTGTCTGTAATAATTTACAGTGGAATCCTGAGTGTTAATATATTTCATTGTATGTTCTCAGTTATAAAAGTGTATGGCTATATCAGCCATTACCTTTCCCTTGGACAACATTGGTGGTGTGGAGAGGGGAGACTGGTATGCATGGGTGACTGCTAGTCTTCCACAAACAACATTGCCCAGATTTCTGCCTCGGCGGGGAACTTTTGAGGTGCAAATCCCATGGTCATTTGTGACTGAATGGGTTTTTTTTATGTTCTCAGTTATATTAGAAATACCTTACAGAACAAATATGATTATACAGGGTGGGTTGAAAGAAACTTCTTATTTAAAATTGTTAATAACTTTATTAATTATTGGTTGTTTTTTCATAAAACATGTTATATTTTGAACAGTACTGTCGTGTTAAAATTCTACATAGGCATCAACGTTGTTCACCAGTGTTTGTAATCATTGGGGTATATCCTTGACTGACTTCATCAAGAACTCAGGCAGTATGCTGGTCAGTACATGATGAATGCAATTGTGTCTGAGGTTTTTGTTTTGAGCTAAAACCTTCCCATTGCTCCACCCCCACAGGAAAAATATATCATGGCATTAAGTGAAGGCATATTGCTGGCCATTCATGTGGACCTTGACAACCCAGCCAACGTTATGGGAATTGAGCCACTCATGGACAGTGCATGCACAATGAGGAGGGGCCCCCATCTTGCATGAATATGTGGTCAGTGATATTGTCCCAAGTAGTCACATCACAGTAAGCCAAAAGTTATAAATAATTTTCAATATACAGTTTCTTTCCACCCACTTTGTATGTATATATATATACATATATATATATATATATATATATATATATATATATATATATTAGAAAGTGAGGTTTTTTTTACAAAATGAAAAATAACCGAGGTGTCCTACACGAGTGAAAGTATAAAGAAAAAGAGATGAAATCGAAAATGCAACTGGAGTCTTATTTTTTTTTTTTTAAGTATATATATTTATTTGGTTCCTTTACCGGTTTCGCAGTTCTTCTGCTTTTCAAAAGGTGAGTTGAGATGGAGGGTCTGTGGTTTTTCTCAGATGTGAGAAAAACCACAGACCCTCCATCTCAACTCACCTTTTGAAAAGCAGAAGAACTGCGAAACCGGTAAAGGAACCAAATAAATATATATATTTAAAAAAAAAATAAGACTCCAGTTGCATTTTCGATTTCATCTCTTTTTCTTTATATATATATATATATATATTCATTTATTATGGCTAAATAGTGAGTCTTGTTACTCTGGAGTTTCACCTGTGCACTCACAGGGTCATCAGACAAGTTCTTGTCTGAGGATCCCATGGGCTGGGTGCTTTTTGTCATGACACCTACATGAACACTTTACAGTGTGGACTTGGTGCTTATTGTTGTGGCTTTAGGATGACCACTTTATTGTGTGGATTGGAGACATGTTCAGGGAGTCACTGATTGTGGTTGTGGCAATCACTGATAATCGGTGCTGCCACAGCCAGCCACTCACCATGGTGCTATCTAATTTCAACCAATATCTCCACATTTGCGCATTGCCTCATAAATTCCAACATTTCACCACAAAATACTTTTATCTGTAAACACTACATTTAGTAGCAACATGTTGATGAAACACTCTATTATATCAAACCTTTTATGTATTCTGATTGTGTTTTATTTTGCTACATGGTGTCATCATATACCATAGTCGAATAAAAGTATAAAAATTATCAGTTTGATTTTCATGTTGGTCTGTCCTAATTCACCACCTAATTTCTAGAGTACAATGAATGAAATGATTTGTCACAGACTAATAACAAGTTCTTATATTCTATTGCAGCTGTACGCGTTTCCAGTTTTAGACAGTGAATCACATCTATCTTTGCAAATTGAAGTCTATTGTACCATCAATGCTATGGAGAAGGTATTTCTATTGGTTTCTAATAATTGTACTTATTTGATGTGTATGTGTGTTTCTGTATGTGCCTGTGTTTGTGTGTGTGCATGTGTGTGTATATCTGTGTGTGACTGTGATTGTGTTTGTATGAGTGTGTGTATGTGGTCAATATTTCACATACAACAGATCTACATTTATTTTTGGTTGTAATGCGTTATGGATGGTCAACATCTTTTCAATTTCTTTGGTCTATCTCATCAACCTCCGCCCTAGTTCACTTGATGTAGCGTCACTATAAATTTTTAAATCTAACTTCTACTGTACTTTTTCTTGGAGAGCATCCAGAAAGAAATATTTTGATTCCTCATTTGTGAAATTTGGATGAATATTTTAGGAAATATAACAATTTGAATGGGAAGTGAATTGGTCAAAATCTTGGATTCATTTAGGCCTAATCTTCAATTTACACAAATTAACAGTGTCCATGGGATAGCAGTTGCCTATTTTTTTCAGGTTCTTGAAAATGAAACTTTTTTTTTTTTAGCAATTTTTTCAATATTTATGTAAAGCCTATTTTGTTGCATGTATGATTTCATGATGCGAGCATAAGCTTTACATGTGTTTTCAAACATAGCTAAATCCCAAAGTACAAGCTACAGCGATTTGAGTTTTGTAACAGTATAGGACTAAATAAATTGTGAGATTTTTGACATGATATTTTTTCAATAAAATTTTAATGGATTATTAAAAATGGCTATAAACAATTAAATTACAGCGATTAAAGGCTTTCACAAGCTTTTCATGCTTTTTTAGACATGGATATATTGCGGTCTGTTATCTGTAGGGGGCTCAGTTTTGATACACTGATGTGGGGGTATACAACTGAATCCTCTCTGCAAAAGTTGTAAGTGGGTGGAGATATAAGGGTGATTGAGGATATTTGGCATGATATATGTCAGATTTTAATCAGAAGTATATGAGAAGAAAGTTCACACCCAGAACTTTCAAATGATATATAATTGTCCACAGAAAAAAATGTATTTTGACATGAAGATGATCAAGCAAAAAATGGATTTTTGCATGATCAAACTGTATTTGTCACCCCTTCTATGAACTCTACTGTGATACCTCCATGAAAATCCCAGCACTGTACCTTATTACAGATACAGCCCAGATGTTTATAGCAAGAATCAAGTTTCTTGCATGCAAAAAGTTTTAGCATGTGTAAAAATGTTTTTTTTTTGTTTTGTTTAATATTGTCTTTTTTTCATTGGACCATGTAATATCTTATCAGACTGTAGGATTCCTAGATATTTCTAATCATCATTTGGGTCACCCAATCGTTCTTCAGATGGTAATATGATGCCAGTTAGACAGAACCTTTTTTTCCATTATATATTGACAGCAATATATCTTGAGACATCAGACTCTCTCTCTCTCTACCTTGCAACTTTAGTTTCCTTTCAGGCTTTACAAAGTGTTTCACATCGTCTATAAACAACAAGTGCTTTAACCCTTTAGCATTTACATTATTCTATATATACTATTTGTATTTTCGTGGTAAATGTTTTATCGAACATAATTATCTCACATAATATCGAATCTTTGAGATTTTTATGTTATTTATTTTGAGAACAATACCTTAACATCAGTATGAGCTGCCGGTTACAACAGTAAAAGGTGAGAGAATTCTGGCCGGATATGGCCAGCTTAAATGCTAAAGGGTTAAAGATGAGCTAGAATTATCCTTCCCTAACTTATGCCCCATCTTCACATCATTATTATTATTTTTATTATTATGGAGGGTGGTGGATTGTGAATATTGATAGAGCATTAGATAACATGCTTTGTGGCATAGTTACCTCCCTTTATGTTATGAGTTCAAATCCTACTGAGATTAGCTTTGCTTTTCATCCTTATAAAGTCAATAAAATAAAGTACCTGCAATGCAATGGGTCCATTTAGTTGACTTTACCCTACCCACAAATTCCTGGCCTTGTGCCAAATATAGAAACAATTATTGGGTTGGAACAAAATCTATGGGGTACTGTTTCCAAGACACCTATCACTAATGGTATGACTTTAACCTTTTCCAATTTCCACAACCATGTAATTTCATACTGTAATGGATTGTAATTTTTCACCTTTTCCTCTTCTTTTTTTCACTCTTAAGTGAAATGGGTATGATGTGTCTATTATATAATGTGTATGAAGAGTCTATTACATAATCAACCATATAAGAATGTTTGATTATTTATTATCTTTATTATTAAGGACAGGGGATAAAATAAAACATCAGTAATGCACTGGGGTTGATTTAATCGACTTTCCTCTCCCCTCAAACAGTTGGCCTTGTGCCTAAATCAGAAACCATTGTTTCTTTGACAGTTTCATGTAAATTTCTACTGCATCATCAAATGCATCTCCATGTTCCTAGTGTGTATGCAGCATTGTGTGGTTTTAAGAGTAGGGGGGTCTTCTGTTAGTGTATAGCATCGGTTTTGTTTTGAGGTTTAGCTTGCTGTTTCTGATGTTGTTTTAATGTTTGTTCTATTGCGTAGAGTATGTGTAATATGAGTTGTGTTATTTTGTTGGGTAGTGAATATGTTCTGTATCTGTTATATAATCAGTGTTATGAGTTTCAGGGTCAGGTGTATGGTGTGTGTAGCATTAATGTGTTGTGGTTGTCTAGGATGCTGCAGTGTCAGATATCAGTTATATAGGAATGTGTATTATTTTCTTTGGGGTTAATCCTATAAAGTGTATGTTATGTGAGTTGTGTTATTTTATTAGGTACTTATTGTATAGGATATACATTTTGTATGGAAGTTGTATTGTTTGAGTTGCGCTATTGAATCAATAATATCTTGCAAAGTATGTGAACTGTTTTTGGACAGTATGGATTGTTATGAACCCTGGTATGGCTTCTATGTTTATATATATATATTTTTTATCATACTTAGAGCTCAAATTTTTGCCTTTATGCTCCACACCCTGTTTAGTTTGATTACAGTCTGGAGACAAACCAATACTAGAGGTAATTTGTCCATTACTTCTATAACTGTTTCTGGTTTTGTTCAACAGATTTCTAAATGGAGTCAGAGCTATGGAAAAGAGTAAGGGCTGAGTGGGCTGTAATGAATTTTTCTGGAAGATTCCGCTTTTTATAGTTATAGAGTTGCTTTTAATTATCTTCTCTTTGCTATGTAATGATAGTGTTGTTTTTATGGTTATCGAGTTGCTTTTAATTATCTTCTCTTTGCTATATAGTGATAGTGTTGTGATATGGTTATAGAGCAGGTTTTGGTTATCTTCTCTTTGCTATGTTGTGATAGTGTTTTATATTCTGTCAAGGCATGGTTGATGTATTATGTAAGTATTGCGTCTGAAGTATTTATGTAGTGGGTCCACAATATCCAACAGTGAGCAATACTTTTAGATGCTATTTGGTAATCAAACATTTTGAGTTGCTTTCTAGTATTTCATTGTTTCTTTTTGGCAATCTTAGCTTTGCTGGATGATTTTGAATAATCAATTACACATACAACAATCATTTTATATTTGACTAATTTTTCTTTACACTTGATCATAAGGTTGCAAGTTCGATTTCTGGATTGGGGGACATGTTGTATTCTTCAGCAAAAAAACTTTATTTCACACTGCTCCTCTCTCAGGAGTTGCAACCGGCAGATAGTATCAACAATGAAAAAAAAACAATGGAAACAGTGTTTCCTTGATCCAATCCAATGATCAGCACCTTTTTTTTTTAGTGTGAAATAAATTAATAAATTTTTATGGATATTTCTTATCTATACTGATAGTGGGAAATATTCACAAATACAGTCACCACCACAGCTTATTAGCATCAGATGTTCTATGTAGTTTAAAGAGTTATTTCCAAAGCTAGAAATAAATATTGATACTTAAAAACCTCTCAAGGTTTAGGTATCATTTACATTAACATCATAATTGGTATATGATCCAATACACCATGACACATTCTGATGGGGGATAAAAAAAAAATAAACAAAACAAATATTTTTATGTTTGGAGGACTCTTCAATCATCTCAAGGACATGATGATCTCCCTAGTGTTAGTGATCTACATGATAAACATGCCCAGTACACTGTAAAGTGGTTGGTTATAAGAAGAGCATCCAGCTGTAGAAAACTTGCCAAACGAAGGGTTGGGAGGACCAATCAGTTATGTCAAAGACATGACAACTTCTCCTGTGCACTCAGTAGAATGTGCGATGGTACATATACAAGATGCAGATCCCTGGTCTGTCTGGGAGATCAATAGTCCCGCTTCAGTACTGATTTGGTCTATGTAGACCTATCCAACCCTTGCTAGCAAGGAAAGTGGACGTTAAAACACTTTAAATTCATGATGATTTTGTAAGTGTTATTTCTACATACAGCATGATACCTTGACCACAAATATTGACCTGTTGTCCGTGAATTATTAGGGTTAAGTTTTATATGATGTCTATGGAAAATTCTAGATTTTTGGGCCAAAAATAAGGGGTCAACTTTTACATGAGATCAACTATTACTCAATTATATACAGTATATAATACTAATCTCCAAATTCTTGACTATTTAAAAAAATAATTCGTAAATCATAGGCAGGGACTTTCATTAGAAATATGGCACCAAAAGCATTAATGTATTAATATTATAGAATAAAAATCTTCATTAACTCTGTAATGATTTAGCAGAAATTACCTGAAACAAGTTTGTTAATTCAAAAGTTCATAGTATCTTTACTAGCTGACAGTTTTGTAAAAACATTTGACTAAAGATTTTAAGTGATATAATCATAGTGTTATTTTATACTTTTCTAATGCAGTTTCAAATGGTACAGGATGTTAAGAGTTAATTACCATACAACTTGAACACTTTACTTGCATATTTGTTTTAAATCTTCAAATGTGTTAAAATATTTTTTTACTGTATTTTACTGTAGTTATTATGGCAATTTCAATAACTTCACAAAGTTTCCTGCTGTTACATCTTATAAAAACAAAATATTCTTAATCTTCTTCTGAATATTACTGAGTTCAGGCAATGATCTTTTCCAGACTACAATCAACCATGCCCTGCTCTGTATGGTTTCTATTCTCATTGGCCTTCTGACATTTTCCTCAAATACATCACAACCAGATGGCTTGTCTCCATAGAAACTTAGATGCAAGCAGAAAAAAGTTAGCTGCAAGCCAAAATCTTCTAGTTACTTCTTTTTTTTTTTATTAATAAAAAAACAATAAAACAGAAAAAAGCAACGATAAAAAAGAACAATACAAATAGATATATGAAATAATTGTTTAAATATAAATTTTTCACTGACATTCCTCCTTTCAAATTTCCAATGATTTCTGTATATATCTAATAGCAACTAATTTCTCAGCTTTAACAAACTGGCTCCACAAATAACATTATCAACAGTTTGGTAAGGTCCAGGAACATCACATTTGTAGCCTGGATGCAGTTACTTCACTTCATTTATGGCCGCAAACGTCACAATCCCATTTCTCACTCTTCATAACCTTTTTCATGGCCATATTTTGAATGAGATATACTTCCTATGTGTTTCAAATAATTTTGAAAATAATCAAGAATTTGGAGGAATTAAATGAAATAACTACCTTTGATAGCATGAAACTGATGTTCCATAAATTGGTGTTTGGAAAATAGCTTAACCCTTTTAGCATTTACATTACTCTATATTTACTATTGTATTTTCACAGTAAAAGCTTTACCTCACATTATTATCTGACATAATATTGAATCTACGAGATTTTGATATTATTTATTTTGAGAACAACACCTGGTATGAACATTGGTATGAACAGAAAGAGGTGAGAGAAATTTGGCCAGATACAGCTGGTTTAAATGCTAAAGGGTTAATAAAGCTTCTTACACAAAATTATGATGTCAGATTTTTACATAAATATAAATACTTTAGCGTTTTAATATCAATCTGCCTGGAACTGGCTCTGGGTCAATGATTCAAAACTATTTGTCTTAAAGTGTTTGTATTTATCTTTATAGAGAACACCTGTAGTGTAGTACCCAATATAGAGAGCACTCTATAGTGTGGCACCCTAGGTGTCTGCATAGTTTAGTTAGTATGTATTGTTGGCCCTGAGTAGTTTCGTTAGTATGTATTGTTGGCCCTGAGTAGTATCACAACTTAAAAAGATTCTTTCATAAAATTATGGTGGAAGACATAATTTGAATGTTAACCCTTTAAAACAGGTGGTTTTGTAACCCCCAGAACAACCACTAAGTTATTGGACATAAACTTAGAACCAGAAACAAATAGAAACACAAACACAGGTATACACACTCACATATACATACACACATATATATATATACACACACACACACATATACACACAGACACACATGTAAGTGTATTTGGCATTAGGAAGGGTATCCAGCCATAGAAACCAGGCCAAAATCAGTTCTATCTGAGCATGAAACGATCATCTAATTTGGCTTGTCTCCCAATGGGACACCTCATCTAACCCATGCTAATATGGAAAAATGGATGTTAAATAGTGATGATAATGATATATATAGAGAAAAAGAGAAAGATGTTAATAATAACAACACTATTATTCAACTTGGTACATCATACTATTATTATAAGGCATATTGTCCCTACTCTTAGGTCTTGAATAATCCGCCACCTTATTAATTTTCAGCCCCCGCCTCCTCCTTTCCACGTGCTTATTAAATTTTGCTAATCTATCTCCAACTTTATTGTAAGCAGCTGAAGAATCTAATAATAATTTTATTTTATATTAAAAAACATTGTATCATCATCATCATCATCATCACCGTTTTACGTCCGTTCTTCCACGCTAGCATGGGTTAGACGGGTTGTCCTGTTGTGGGCAGTGTCTGGTCGGCTGACCATGCCTTGCTCATACAGGAACTGATCTGGCTTGATTTCTACAGCTGGATGCCCTTCCTAACACCAACCTCATTTACAGTGAGTGCTGGGTGCTTTTTCGTGGCGCCTACACGTCCACTTTACAGTGTGGGCTGGGTGCTTTTTTGCCGTGGCACCTCCACGACCACCTTGCGGTGGGGGGGGGGGGGGGGGCATATTGTTTATATGCTTCAGCATGTACCCATGGGAGGTCGGGTACCCTGTATTACTGCGTGACGCCAGAAGTCACGGTCGTGTGTCATTGACTTTGAGAGGTGTAGTTGGGTAAGGTCGGCTTTTATCACCTCATCCCAAGTCATCTTGGGTCTCCCCACTCCGCGGTTTCCATCAACTTCTAGTGCTCTGCACCTTTTTATGCAGCTGTCATCCTTCATACGCATCACATGTCCATACCAGCGTAACCGCCTCTCCTGCACGCAGCATTTGATTCCTCTTATGCTCAGTCTCTCTCTCAATTCATTTATGCTTTGTCGTTCACGTATATTACTGTTACACATCCATCGGAGCATGCAGGCTTCGTTTCTCTCTAATCTACGTAAGTCTTCCACCTTCAGCGCCCAGGTCTCACTACCATGCAACATCGCTGTTCGGATACACGCATCATACAGTCTGCCTTTCATTCTGAGGGAGAAGCCTTTTGCAGCTAGCAGTGGTAGTAGTTCCCTAAACTTCTTCCATCCCGTTCTTACCCTAGTTATTGTACTTTCTGAGCACCCACCTCCGTTGCTAATTCGGTCACCTAGGTAGCAGAAGCTGTCTACTGTTTCTACAGGGCCCTCCCAGAGATTGGTGGTACTTGTTTCCTGTGGCTGTTTGCTTGCTGTTTCAGCACAGCTGCTGCATGTGAATCCTACATTCTTAATTAAGCTTCCTGAGATCCCGCTACATCTCTTGTGTACCCATTGTTTGCATTTGTATATGACAAATAAAGGACATTAGAAGAAATCCCATATTTATGAACATACACTATACAATTACCGATTTCCCAACCACTCCATTTACCCCCCCCCCCCCAATTCCAACCCCCTCCCTTTATTATTTAGGACCTGAGAGTATATGTCTTCTATATTATCATCACTAGCAGAAAAACCACCGTTCGGGTGGTTTTCTGCTAGCATGTGTAGTGTGTATATTGATATTATACACAGGTATATATATATGTAGATATGATACATCAAATAAAATTGTAATTGACAATATACACAGAAATTAAACGAAGACTGCGTTACACTCTCTTATGTAATCAGTAACGTAATCCATGATACATTAAAAAAAGACGATATTATATATAAACTGCATTAAGAGAAAATTAGTGACGGAAATATATGAATGTTTATTTAAGCGATCGCTAACCGGAAGTGTTGACATTTGAAAATTTTAAAGAAGTGAATCTTAAAATAAGCAACAATATTATTTATATTTAATCAAGAATCGAAATTTAGTAGATAAATTATGTAATATTCATTCATTATTTATTCAAAGTAATCCAACTTATTTTACAAACGGGATAAAAAAAATATATTCTGGATGCAGTCCCGCACTCCTTACTTTATTATAGATTAGATTGGTGCACATGTTTTACCATGCTAGCATAGGTTATGTTTATTTATATATATATATATGTATATACATGATAGGCTTCTGTAGTAAATTTCATTCATCATCATCATTATCATTTAACGGCTGCTTTCTCTGTTAGCGAGGGTTGGAGAGGTCTTCATAGACCAAGTCAGTACTGAATCAAGACCACTTACAAGGCATTAATCAAACCAAGGTTATGATAGAAGACACTCGTCTAAGGTGACACAATGGGAGTCGTGTACCTGAGATTACATGGCTGTGATGTGAACTCCTTAACCACCCCCCATACTCATTTTAGTGTTTTTTTGTTTGCTTTTTTACAGCTACACATAATTTTCTAGATTTACTTGCTGACTGAAAACTTTTCTAGTTAAATTACTGAAAGAAAACACCAGCGAATTATCTGTTGACAACATTTGGCACTAGGAGGCAGTTCTTGCTTGTAGTTTAATTACATTTACATCTGGAATCTCAGGTTTAACTTACCTAGATAGCAGATAGATAGCAGTCTATCTAGAGAGTTCTATAGAATCAAACTAATGTGGTCCTCTCCTCACAAATGTTGTTTAGAAGCAACTTGAGCTGAAAAACTGGCCTCATGTGTGATTAATGTCTTTTAATTTAACTAGCAACAAAGTACAACTATATAGATTATTATTCAGCTACCTACACATGTGTGTGTCTGTATGCATATATATGTGTATGTATGTGTGTATGTATGTGTGTGTATGTATATGTGCATGCATATGTGTGTGTAGGTTCATGTGTGTATGTGTATATTCATGCACGTGCATGCATATATGTACATGTGCATGTGTGTGCATGTGAATTTGTGTATGTGTACATGCATGCACGTGTGCACACGTGTGTGCATGTGTTTGGGCTTGTGTGTGTGTGTGTTCTTGATAAATTTATTTAATTGATAACTGGGTCTATTGATATGTTGGTTAGTTCTTACAACAATAACAGCAGCAACAATTGATAGCAGGGTCTTTTATTCTTTTAGTTATTTGGTTAAATGTTACAACATCAATAGCAACAATAAATGTTTCGAGACCATTTCCCCTGATTAAACAGAGGTTAGCATTGCAGGCCTCTATGACAGGCTTAATGCTATAACAACAACAATAACAGAAACAAAAAGAATTTCAATATCATTTAGCCCTGATTTAACAGGGGTTAGCATTACAGCTCCACATTTCAGAGTTAACCATACTCATCATGAGGGGCCTTTTAAAAGCAATGTTTTACAGCCATCTGGTGTCAAATCTTTCTGTCACCTCTTTCTGTCACCTCTTATGACACATAGGAACATGGTGTACCTAAATGTTATAAATATATCAAAATTATTATTTTTTTTGTTCTTTGTGTGTAGAAAATGCAAAATTGCTTATTTTAGGTTACCCTTGTTGGTTTTCTGTTCTTTTGAAACCTGACACCCAAAAATGATATTCCCTCAAACTCTGATCAATAATTGATAATTGGAGTTCCCTCATGAGATCCTAGAAACACAGCTTCATTATCATCATCATCACTGCTTACTGTCTATTTTCCATGCTTGCATGGGTTAGATGGCTGTCATGTACTAAGTAAGGCCTTATGGGACAGGTGACTAGGTCTTGCTCATACATTTTGTTTTAGCTTGGTTTCTATGGCTGGATGCCCTTCTTGATGATAACCATTTAACAGCCTGTACCGGGAGCATGTTTTTTGTAGCTGGATGCCCTTCTTAATGCTAACCACTTTATAGTGTACAAGGGAAATGTTTTCTACAGCTGGATACCCTTTTTAATGCCAACTTTTTACAGTGTTTACTGGGAACATGTTTTCTATGGTTGGATGCCCTTCCTAATGCTAGCCACTTCACAGCATATTGAGGGAGCATGGTTTCTCCAACTGGATGCTCTTCATGACACTAACCACTTTACAGTGTGTACTGGGAACATTTTATCATGAGTCTGGCACTACCACCTTAGGGAGTGGACTACACTTAACTACATGTTCTTCATACAGAAAGTATTCCTAGGAAATTTTTCACAGACTTGCATTGGCTAAATTTATCAGAGAGAAATATTTAACTTCTGGGAAGGAAAAAATCTGAAATTACACATTTTTTGTTTGTCTTATTTTCATAAATATACAATATTTTTTCTGGAACAGTTATTTTCATTAAAAAATTTTTTTTTGCTTTTTCGAAGGTGTTTGTTTACATAGAAACAGGAAAACATTTTGAAACAGATTAATAGCTGATAGTTATTCTACAGAATTACCTCTCTGCTAGTTTAGAAAACATTTTATCAGCTTCTGACATCTGTGTGTGACTTTAAAATGCCAACTCATAAACTGTCTTAATGTTGTAATTTATTTGTGAAAGACAAATATTTCAGCTTCAACAGGTCTCATACACTGTAAACTTGTGTATTAGAAAGCTGTTACTTGTAAAAATATTCAGTTTTAATATTTTTGTTTGTTTGTTTGTCTTATAACAACAACTTAACATTTACAATATCAGTGTGGCTTGTCTTCAGAAATTCATTCTACATATCACCCTCCATCCCCAATTCAGAAAAGATTTGTTTAAACACTTCGCTTACTGTGCTTATAAATCATGCCAAAAAAAACAAGGAAACAAATAGATAGTATGTTCTTGAAGATAGACAGTGTAAACTATTTAGGGGCTCCCTAAAAAGAAAGTCTTCTATGAATTTTGTGGTATCTTTTTTTTTTTTTTAATATCTGGACAATGTTGTCTTCCTACACTAAAATAATTGTTTCTACTGTTGGCACAAGGCCAGCAATTATCCCAGGGTATTACTGGTACTTTATTTTATCGACTCCATAAGGATGAAAGGCAAAGTTAACCTCGGCGGGATTTGAACTCAGATCATAAAGGGCCGTAACTCTTTGCTGCAAAGTATGGCGTCTGACTCTCTACTGATACTGCCAATCCACCGCCCAGTCAGTTATTAGTGACATAGTTTTAGTTGTTTATTGCTTTATTTGCAGATTTTAATTAATTTAGGCCAAGATATGGTGATGTGGCTAAGAAGTTTGGTTTTCAGTCATGTCGTTTTGAGTTCATTCCCACTGCATAGCATTGGTGTGCTGTGGGCAAATATTTTCTACTACAGCCTTGGGTTAACTGATACCTTGTGAATGACATTTGGTAAATGGAAGCTGCAGATGCACATTATATATATATATATATATATATGAAAAAGAACACAAGAGCGTCTACAACATCAAAAGATTTTTATTGGCTTACAATGTTTCTTCCTTACGTAACCGTAGGATTCGTCAGAGCTATAAAAGGGGTTTGATTGGTGTTATGGACTCTACCAACCAAACATTCAAGAACAAAGAGTAAAGAGAGTAAAGAGCAAAAGTAGGGGACGATAAGTCTAATTTTGGTGCGGGAGCGTGGGGTGTGGGTCCTTGTTTACTAGCTGCGGTCATATTCATTCCCGGGAGTCGGGTGGTTAGCTGAACCATAGATGGGGTGGCGTCGATAGTATGGTGCAGAGGGTGCGCAGAGGCTACACAAACACAAAGGGCGTACAATATATATATATATATAGTGGAGGAGAAAGTACATGAGGTAATTAGAAATGGAAAAAGAGTAATAATAATAATCTATAATTAATAGTGTATAATAAGGCATGGGGAAGATTACACTATAATAAGGTATAAAAGTAAGAATAAGGTAAAATATAAAGGAGGATAAGAGTGGAAATAATAAAGATAAAAAAATATAAAGATAAAAAAATATATAGAGAATATATAAAGAAATATAAGCGAATATTTGGAGGGGAAAACACAATGTAAAAAAAACCGATTTTTTCAAATAATAATAAAAATATAATAATTATGGGGGGAGAAAACGGGATAGAGAAATATGATCAAGTGTGATTAGTTGAGAGAATATAAGATGATAATAGTTATGTCAAGTTTATACATCTTAATAATAAATAATCTGTGTATCAGAGTTGCAGAACCTTCAATTCACTTACGGGTTCAAGCCACGTGGCATGGTCCATTGTTTATTTGTGCGGTCATGTGCGTTTGTTTTTGATACCACAGCAGATGCACAAGTTCGTAAATTCCAATGCAGATAGAAATCTATTTTTGCTCACCCGGATATTGACGGAGGATCCAATATTCCTAGTTCAATATGTGTTTGGTGTTATTTTGGTCGCACAAATCAATCACTTGGTTCAATATATGGAGTATGGTTTTCTGGTCTTCGTAACAGTGTCAGTGGTTGTATATCTGGAAATCACAAGGATCACAGTACTCCGGTTATATATATATATATATATATATCTATATATATATCATCATCTTATCTTGGCTTGCTGGTTGTACGGATCACCATGACACCGTTCTCCATCTGACTCTGTCATCCATTGCTATATTGCTTGTGGTAGGTCTTCTGGGTTGCATTCAGAATCTGCACATAGCTGTTTGATATTGGGATATCCATACCTTGGTTGGTGTCAACAGCAGCACATTGCTAATGATTTCATTCTTGGCTCTCCAACTGTGTCCCATGAATAAGGTTAATCTCTCTTGGATGGTATGAGAGAGTGTAGTTAGATGGCTGTGTATATATATATATATATATATATATATATATATATATATAGTATTAAGGGTACTATTTATGGTTATGTATGCAATAAAACCTTTAATGGTAATATATTATATATACACAAACCCTAAATAGTGAAAGATAGTCATTAATTACTATCCTATTACCAGTAAGATAAATAGCTCAATGTAATAACATCAGTTGTTTTACAGAGCAGTTATATAGAGATTACAATAATCAAAGTTCAGTTTAAGTCATTTATTTGCTTACAATTGTTTCCTCCAAACCGAGGTTTGGATTCTTCGGAGCAACTATTTACTGATCTATAACATACTTGACTTCCTTTTCAACCCAAGAGACACATAAAACATATGCGCATATTGATCAACAGTAGCACACCTTACACCTCACATCCACACCCATTTCTATACTCTAAAGATAATACTGACAGCATTTTAGTACCACCTACCCTGGGAATACCCCCTTGTACCTCTAATTCTGATATCTCAACCGTGGACTACTTATTCTGCATTGCACAAATATATGATTAGTATAAACTGGGGACACGGTACTGGTTGCGATAACATAGTCCTGTGCATGGATTCCCACCAAGAGATAGATTGATGATTAGATAGATAATCGTATTGTTATGTGAATATATACTGTAAACGATCAGTTCAATGAACTATGCACAGGTGATGCACGAGTTAGGAGCATCTGTGTTGCCTGGTGACCTGACCGGCACCTTTTGACGAAAGAACCGGCCACCGGACCACCCTGGTGAACTTACCGGCGATGCAGTCATACTATAACCTGAATCTCGCCGGGAGTCATGTATGATAATAAGACCATTACTGATAGTGAGACCCATGTAGTTAATTATGTAGTCTGACTCTTCTTATGGATTAGCCGGGTGTGGCACCCCATGGTGGATTGTGGTCATCATGATACAAACTCCTTTAGTACTTGTTACTGGACTCCACTCTAACTTGTAGATGGGATACCTGATCTATATGTGGGACGTGGGTTTATGTATTGCTTGGTGGCCAGGCAGGTGCCCTGGTATGAGAGATTTAATCTCCAGATTGTAATCATCTTGATGTGAACTCCTTTAGTACCTATTAATATACTCCACTCTGGCTTGTAGATGTGATACTTAATTGATTTATATATGAGACGGGGGTTGTCTATTGCTTGATGACCAGACTAGTGCCTTTATATGAGAGATTGGATCTCCGGACCATACCGAAGATTTACTGGAGATTCAGACATGCAATGACCCGGAGCCTACCGGGTGGCATATATAATAGTGGGACCATACCAGGTCCTACTGTTATATTACATTTGCATGGAACAGTGACTTGAGAGTCTGACTCCTCTTATAGAACGTTCAGATATGACACCCCTTAATGGATGGTAATCATCCTAATATATACACCCTTGTACTTCTTAATGGACAACTCTCTAACCTATAAATGGGTAACATACTCTAGAAATTAGTTATAACTTCACATGATAGGCACGTATTTGAATCACCATTAATGTAGTTTAGGATAATAATTTAACTAAGATAACTAGCTAGTTACCTCCCCTTACGCATTAATTCCCCTTAGTCATTCTGACACTTCCGGAATCTGGACAGCATGATCTATTAATTAAGAACCGACTGGATACGGTTTATAGCTTGATTATATGCTGAACCACCGCGAATTATACGATAGACAAGTGTTCTCTATATATATTGCGTCTCATGGATTATGTGATTGGTGGTGTGAGCGAAGACAGTGGTACGGCTTTGCCTACGATACAATAAGGTTTATAGTATGTGGAAAGTTTTTGATATTTTGGTGTTTCCCTGCATCCAAGACTGTATATCATACAGATGTATGAGAATAAATGACCTAATAATCCAGCCCACATAATAAGATCGATTGCCTGCTTCAACTGCCTGACCCTGCAAATATCATTCTGGCGCACTCTAATCATGTATAAATAAGACACGCGTGCATGCTACACGTGAGACTGTTTCATACACTGACTACTCTAAACTTTCCTCTTGCTTTATCTTCATAGACTGCCAACGCTTCATGTTTATCTTTATTTTCATTCTTGTTTTTATTTTATTTTTATCCTGTAACCTTTATATGTAAATTGTCATGCTATATCATTTGATGAATGTCACCCCACTGTTGATCAATATGCGCATATGTTTTATGTGTCTCTTGGGTTGAAAAGGAGGTCAAGTATGTTATAGATCAGTAAATAGTTGCTCCGAAGAATCCAAACCTCGGTTTGGAGGAAACAATTGTAAGCAAATAAATGACTTAAACTGAACTTTGATTATTGTAATCTCTCTCTCTCTATATATATATAGTATATATATGCGCACCTAGAAAGTTCCCCTCTGAGGCACAAGTCCAGGCAAGGTTGTTTGTGGAAGACCAGCAGTCGGCCATACATACCAGCCTCCCCTCTCCAAGGGAAAGGCTATGGCTAATACAGCTTGGCACCAGTGACATCGCAACTCATTTCTACACCTCTAACCATTAAGCCATACACCTTCACACACACACACACACATATTTATATCTATCTATCTCTTTCTATATCTATCTATCTCTCTATATCTATCTATCTTTTTATCTATATATCTCTCTCTCTCTATGTCTCTCTCTCTCTCCCCCCCTCTCTCTCTCTCTCTCTATATATATATATATATATATATATACATACAAATAGTAAAACAATGAAATTAAACAAAAAAACGGTTAATTCATAGTAAAACTCATTATTCTACGATCGTTTCTGGGGGGTAGTTCCCCGTATGTCCATTCTATTATTGATCTATGTAAAATATATTACAAAATATCATAGTAAGAAAATATACATACTTCACTACCCTCCGTCTTCAGAAATGAGTTTTGTTTATTGAAGAATACAAAAAAAAACACATATATGAATAAATAACGTTTTATAAACCAGGTTGAGGTTGACCAATAGTAAGAATAGGAAGGGGCAATATAGATCCCTAAGTTGGTAGTAGTAGATGAATAAAGGGGATGAGGTATCAAATGACTTTTAAGAAAAGAAATGAAAGTTTCTAGTGTAAAGGAATTTAGACATATTGTATATAAAAGTGTTGATGGTCAAAGAAGATTACAGTTGGAGGAAAAGGGGTGCAGAATTGAGTGTGTTACATCAAGTAGAATAGTATAGAACAATCCTAAAATATTTGTTATTTCTTCGTTGAGAGGAATAATTGTTCTAAAAATATAATAATAAGTAGAGGAATATAAATGGAACCAAAGGGAAGTAAAATTTAGATAAAAAATAGATAAAATTCTATATAGGTAAGTAAATACTAAAGTTTGTGTAAGTATTGTATTGTGTTAGAGTGGTTAGAAAGAAGTTTTACCTGTAGGGAATTATATTTTCGAATAAGAAATCACATTAATAATCTGTTTTGTTTTTTTTAAAAGGGGGTTTAAATGCATATCAACTAAAAGTTTTGTTAGATTGTTGAAAATAATGTAATATATGGTGCTCATTTATTGTTAATTCTTAAAACAGTTATAGGAATGAGATACAGGATTTAATCCATGGATTAATCCTAATTGCAGAAAAAAAAAAAATATATATATATACACATACACACACATATATATATACATATATACACACACACATATATATATATATATATATGAAATACGTCCCTTCACGCACAAGGCGCCAAGGTACGCATGTATTGTCCAACCAAGTGCCAGTGTGGTTCAATGGCGGGTTTATATATATATATATATATATACGCACACACACATACACATATTATATATACACACATATACATATACGCACACACAAGTATATATAGAGGCACACACCTATGAATGCAAATACATATACATATATATATACATACACACACACACACATTTTATCTCCTATATCTTTTTCTATATTTGTTTAGTTATATTTATAATATTTGAATGTCCTTCTAATTTTATGGTTACATGCTATAATTAATTCTTGTCTTTTATTTAATAGAGTGTCCTTCGATTTAGTAATTTCAAAAATTTCTTGGGAACATAGTCCACACTCCCTTCTATTGCCCTGATAAGAAATGGCCCTCTTGAGAATCTTCCAAGTTAGGTTATAGTCAATATTCTTCTTTTTACAATTATTAACTGCTTTTGCTAAAGAAGTGGTATTAGCTAATTTTGTATTTCGGAAACTGTTGGTGTGTGCATAAATATATATATATATATAGGAAAAAGTATGACCCCGACGGCAGAGCTCAAGCCGTTTCGACGGCTATTTCTTGACTAAATTAGAATTTTTAGCCTGGTAAATAAATAGCCGAACTTGTCAAGGGGTACTTCCTTATATGGGAAGATTGTAGTTGTCAAGAGGATTGGTCAAAATTTGTTGTAAACACAAATAAGTCTGTCATGGCATTTGGTGGGAGGTAGGGGTAGCTGAACTTGCCTGTAGAACAATGAGGGAGTGAGTGGAGCCGGTCAAGCGTTGAAAGTGAAATCTATACAGCAGATTCTAAGGATAGTGTATGAAAAGTCGAAAAATTGTTCTGGAGAAAATGGAGGAGGGAAGTAATAGAATAGGTAAGTCAAATGAGAGTAGGAGACAATAAAAAATAATAGAAAGAAATATAAAGAAAATATATAAAATTAGATAGTGAGAAATGAATAAAAAAAACACCAACAATATATTATGGTTCGCTCCTCCTTTCTCATTAAGTATTAAAACTCTTATTGCTAAATTATTCTTTAAAGCTCTAGATAAATGCTTCCCTAGAACACATAGGTATTACTCAATATTTAATAGACATACTATAAAATTAACGTATTCAACCACCAGTAATTTAGCGCAGAATAGTAATAGAATTAATAATAGAAACTTAAAACCTAACCAGAATACCATTAATAACCCCAGCAATATCCAACTGAATAATACGGCTCATAGAAACTTAAATTTAGATAAATGTAACTGTAGAAATAAATCTAACTGTCCGTTAAATAACAATTGTTTAGTTAAAAATATAGTATATAATTGTAATGTAAAAACTAATTTAAATTCATTTAATTAAGTAGGCTCTACCGCCACAGATTTTAAGTCCCGTTTTAATAACCATAAATGCTCTTTTACGAATATAAATAAAAAAATCTTCAACTTCTCTATCTAATTTATTATGGGACCTAAAATCAAAGAACACTAACTATTCTTTTCTTTGGAATATTATCTCCAAAGCTCCTCCATTCAATGCTTCTTCTGAAAATTGTGCTCTTTGTATAGAGGAAATATTCTTTATATTAAAAAGTAAGAATTCTGTTAATTTAAGGAATAATCTTTTCAGTTCTTGCAAACATAGATTGAACTCAACGTTTAAATATATATATATAAAATGTAATACATAATTCATCTTTATTAAACCTATCGATAATTCATTAGATTCCTTCATATGACTGCTTATAACTCTCTTAAAAGAAAAAAATTTTCTTGAAAACTTTTCTTGATAAATGTACTAAAAGATTTGAAGAAGGATTTTTTTGAAAATTCCTACGATGGGTATAAGGAAATTATAATTCATAATTCATATTTTATTTTCTATATTCTTATATTTTTTAAAATTATAATTCATATTTTATATTGTATATTTTATATTTATGTATTTTTCAAATGCTTAATATATATATGTATATATATAAAATAAAATGAAATAAATAAGTCAAATGTTTAAAATTTGGCTTCGTTTATTACTGCTATATATATTTCGGTGACAGCCATCTTTGGCTGTGACCTCTTCAGGCAGTCCGAATTAGTGTGGTAGAGACGAGTACACATGTTGTTGAGGTGTATAACTTTGTCAATACTCTGACGGGGGTGTATTTTGTTAGAGATGCCTACTGACTGTAGTAGGTTTTACTTTGTATTTAGGTAAGGCGGGTCTTCTCTATTACTGAGTACCGCCAAAGGTCTCGGTCCAGTGACATTGTCTTGGACAGGTGTAAGTGTGTGAGGTTGGAATTTATCAGCTCGTCCCAGGTTTTTCTAGGTCTGCCTACTCCGTGGCTACTGTCTATCTTTATTGCCCTGCACTTTGTTATACAGCTGTCATCTTTCATGCCGCATCACGTGACCATACCAACGTAGCCTTCTCTCGAGTAAACAACATCTGATCCCTCTTATTTCTAATTTTTTCCTTAGTTCGTTTATGCTTTGCCGTTCACGTATATTACTATTACACATCCAGCGGAGCATGCAAGCTTCGTTCCTCTCTAGTCTGCGTATATCCTCTGCACACAATGCCCAGGTCTCACTGCCATGCAACATTGCTGTTCGTATGCAGGCATCATACAACCTGCCTTTCATTTTTAGGGAGAACCCTTTAGCGGCTAATAGTGGTATAAGCTCTCTGAACTTTTTCCATCCAGTTCTGACTCTAGCTACTGTACTTTCAGAGCACCCTCCCCCACTGCTAATTTTGTCACCCAGGTAACGGAAGCTGTCCACTATTTCTATAGAACCCTCTGCGCAATTGAAAGAGCTAGTATTTTGTGGGCACTTGCTGCTACTTATTGCACCAGAGCACCGGCCACATGTAAAATCTATGTTCTTAGTTAGCTTACCTGTGATCCCACTACATCTTTTATGCACCCATACTTTGGGACATAAAATGGAGTTTCTACCTATACCTTTCCTACACACTGAGCATGGCCACTTCCCGGAAGGGACCGCAGGTCTTATTTTCTTTCTTACAAACTAGAACTTTAGTCTTAGCCAGGTTAATTTTAAGGCCTTTTGATTCTAGGCTGTGCTTCCATGTTTGGAATTTCTTCTCTAGCTCGGCCATTGATTCAGCTATGAGCGTTAGATAATCTGCGTATAGGAGTTCCCATGGGCAGCCGGTCTTGAACTCCTCTGTTATAGCCTGAAGGGCAATAATAAATAGTAGGGGGCTAAGAACAGAGCCCTGATGGACACCAACTTTTACGCTAAACTCTTCACTATATTCGTTGTTAATTCTAACCTTGCTGACTGTTTCTTTATACATGGCTTGTATAGCTCTCACAAGCCATTCGTCAACACCTAGTTTTCTAAGAGCCCACCAGATAATGGAACGGGGGACTCTGTCGAAGGCTTTCTCCAAGTCGACAAAAGCTAAGTATAGGGGTTTACTTTTAGCTAGGTACTTCTCCTGTAGTTGTCGTACTATGAAAAGAACGTCTGTGGTACTTTTACCTGACACAAACCCGAACTGCATTTCATCTAGATCAATTCTCTCTTAGTTGCGCTATTACTTTTTCCATGACCTTCATGACCTGGTCGATTAATTTAATGCCTCTATAGTTACTCCTATCTAGGGCATCTCCTTTACCCTTATAACAGTTAATGATGATGCTGCTACGCCAGTCCTTCGGAACAACCCCATTCTGTACGACTTGGTTTACTATCCGGGTGACCATGGTGTGTCCCACCGTTCCAGATGCCTTCAGCATCTCAGCAACTATTTCCGAAGGCCCAGCTGCCTTACCCGTCTTCATATCTTTGATTGCCTTACTTATTATACTACCCTCGACTAACACTGCTGGTCCCTCTATTGGGTTGATGTGGGGGAGACTGTCTTTCTCCCATTTATTCTCCTATATATGTATATATACATATGTATATATATATATATATATATGTTTTTATATATATATATATATATATATATATATATATATGTATATATATATGTATCATCATCATCATCATCATCACCGTTTTACGTCCGTTCTTCCACGCTAGCATGGGTTAGACGGGTTGTCCTGTTGTGGGCAGTGTCTGGTCGGCTGACCATGCCTTGCTCATACAGGAACTGATCTGGCTTGATTTCTACAGCTGGATGCCCTTCCTAACACCAACCTCATTTACAGTGAGTGCTGGGTGCTTTTTCGTGGCGCCTACACGTCCACTTTACAGTGTGGGCTGGGTGCTTTTTTGCCGTGGCACCTCCACGACCACCTTGCGGTGGGGGGGGGGGGGGGCATATTGTTTATATGCTTCAGCATGTACCCATGGGAGGTCGGGTACCCTGTATTACTGCGTGACGCCAGAAGTCACGGTCGTGTGTCATTGACTTTGAGAGGTGTAGTTGGGTAAGGTCGGCTTTTATCACCTCATCCCAAGTCATCTTGGGTCTCCCCACTCCGCGGTTTCCATCAACTTCTAGTGCTCTGCACCTTTTTATGCAGCTGTCATCCTTCATACGCATCACATGTCCATACCAGCGTAACCGCCTCTCCTGCACGCAGCATTTGATTCCTCTTATGCTCAGTCTCTCTCTCAATTCATTTATGCTTTGTCGTTCACGTATATTACTGTTACACATCCATCGGAGCATGCAGGCTTCGTTTCTCTCTAATCTACGTAAGTCTTCCACCTTCAGCGCCCAGGTCTCACTACCATGCAACATCGCTGTTCGGATACACGCATCATACAGTCTGCCTTTCATTCTGAGGGAGAAGCCTTTTGCAGCTAGCAGTGGTAGTAGTTCCCTAAACTTCTTCCATCCCGTTCTTACCCTAGTTATTGTACTTTCTGAGCACCCACCTCCGTTGCTAATTCGGTCACCTAGGTAGCAGAAGCTGTCTACTGTTTCTACAGGGCCCTCCCAGAGATTGGTGGTACTTGTTTCCTGTGGCTGTTTGCTTGCTGTTTCAGCACAGCTGCTGCATGTGAATCCTACATTCTTAATTAAGCTTCCTGAGATCCCGCTACATCTCTTGTGTACCCATTGTTTGCATTTGGGGCAAAGAATGGAGTTCCTACCTACACCTTTCCTACATACTGAGCAAGGCCATTTCCCTGAGGGGATCTGGGTTCTGTTTTCTCGTCTACTTATAAGGACCTTAGTCTTTGTCATGTTGACTTTGAGGCCCTTTCTCTCTAGTCCCTGCTTCCAGGTTTGGAATTTATTCTCTAGTTCTACCATAGATTCAGCTATGAGTGCGAGGTCATCAGCATACAGGAGTTCCCATGGGCATCCGGTCTTAAACTCCTCCGTTATTGCCTGCAGGACTATGATGAACAGGAGAGGGCTAAGAACAGAGCCCTGGTGGACCCCAACCTGTACGCTAAATTCCTCGCTATACTCATTGCCAATCCTAACTTTGCTGACTGCTCCCCTATACATGGCTTGTACCGCTTTCACAAGCCATTCATCTACTCCTAGTTTTCTAAGAGCCCACCAGATTACTGCACGTGGAACTCTGTCAAAGGCTTTCTCAAGGTCGACAAATGCCAAGTAGAGTGGCTTACTTTTAGCTAGGTACTTTTCCTGTAATTGCCTCACAAGGAAGAGCGCATCAGTGGTGCCTTTCCCTGGAACAAACCCAAATTGCATCTCGTCTATATTCACCCGGTCCCTAATCAGCTGTGCTATAACTCTTTCTGTTACTTTCATGACCTGGTCCATCAACTTTATACCTCTATAGTTTCCTCTATCTAGTGCATCGCCTTTACCTTTGTAGCAGTTGACAATGATGCTACTGCACCAATCTTTTGGTATGGCCCCCTCTAGTATTACCTGGTTAACGATACGTGTGGTTATAGTGTGACCTACAGACCCAGATGCCTTCAGCATCTCGGCAGCTATACCCGATGGACCGGTTGCCTTCCCTATCTTCATATCTCTGATTGCCTTACTTACTACGCTGCCGCTGACTTGTACTGCTGGTCCCTCTATAGGGTCTACGTGGGGTAGGGTCTCTTCTTCCCATGCATTCTCCTCATTTAGTAATCTATCATAATGACTCTTCCATGCATCTTTCTTCTCAGCACTTGTGAGGGCAAGCTCACCTTTATCATTCCGGATACACTTCTCTCCAATGACATCACAACTATCTCTGACACACTGCCTCGCAATCTTGAATACCTCCTGTTTCTGGTCCTCACGTTGTAAAACATGCTTGAATTTTCTATCCTCTGCTTCCCTCCTAGCTAAGTATACTTGTCGCCTAGCTTCCCTCTTGGTCTCTATGTAATGTACCCTGCTCCCCCCGTTCTTCCATTCTTTCCATGCCTGTCTCTTGGCCTTGACTGCTTCATCTACCTTATTGTTCCACCACCAAGTCACTCTCCTCCTGCTTGAGGTCTTACTCCAGCCACAAACCTCATCCGTCGCCTCGTATATATAT
>OZ024741.1:281119076-281121576 GCA_964016885.1 Eledone cirrhosa
TAGGTCCCCAGATCGGTTACCCGCGCCGATTCTGCTGAGGAGGTCCTCCGTGCTGTCACACACATCTGGGGACATCTCAATGATGGGGCGTATGATCAGGGAGAGGAAGTAGGACAGTCTGTAGTTACTAGCAATGTTAGCCCCACAGACTGGCCGTGTTGGTGGTCCCGCGACAGGGTCCCAGCCTGTTTTATGGTCTTTACGAAGCCCATACAACGCCGGCACGTCATTGTTCCAGGCCTGGAAGTTGTTGGCAGTCCTTTTGTTGGGCTGCATTATATTTGTCCACATCACCATATGGGCATTGAGGGTTTTTTCTCTATCCTCATGCTCCTGTGGTGTTACCTCTCTTGTGTTAGTGATGTGGGGTTGCATTGCCTGGATGTAGTTTGGCAGGCTGTCAACCGACATTCTGCCAGACTTGTCTGTTGGAAAGCATGCTATCTCTCCACTACGCGAGCGCTGCATGAGCTTACGCAAGCCATTTGCAGATTCTTCTCCCAGTTGCTGGGCCTCTATTCTATTATGCTTCTTGCTATACTCTTCTATAATATTTCTAAGTTCGGATTTAGCTATACTAAATTGTGCCTCTGTTTGTTCATCGACCTGCGACGGCAACTGCGTGCGTTTGTTAAATGGCAAAGTCGTGGCGTGGACTCGTCGTAGGTCGAATGATTTATCGGAGGGGTTATAAAACGGAGAGTTCCAGGCTGCTGCTTTATGTGTACTAGTGCTATTGTTATTGTTAGTTGTGTTGTTTCTATTTCCACCAACAGCAGCAGCCTCAGCTTCATGGTTGTTTCTATGTCTCTCATAATTACTCCTGTCTCTTTCCACTGGCTCAATGTTGTTATCTACCCTATTTTGTGTGTCTGTGTGTTCGTCTTGGTTATTCTCTTTGTCCTTAGTCTCCCTTCTCCTTTTAATCCTATTACTTTCTCTTATTTCTCTGATTTCTGTGCTACTGTCATTACTTGTTTTCTGTGTCTGTGTGTTTGTTAAGATTGTGGTGAGAGGCATTGAATGCGTGTGTGTTGTTGTTGTTGATGTGTGTTGTTGTTGATGTGTGTTGTTGTTGTCTCCGTGTGTGTGTGTGTTATCGTTGTTGTGTGTGTTGTTATTGTTGTTTGTGTTTGCGTGTCTGTTGTTGTTGTATCTGGGTATGTTGCTATTGTTGTTGTTGTTGATGTGTGTGTTGTTGTTATTATTGTCTCCGTGTGTGTTGTTATTGTTGTTTGTGTCTGCGTGTCTGTTGTATCTGGGTATGTTGCTATTGTTGTTGTTGTATCTGGGTATGTTGCTATTGTTGTTGTTATTGTTGTTTGTGTCTGTGTGTCTGTTGTTGTTGGGATGTGTGTTGTATATGTGTGTGCGTATATTGTTGCTTTTGTTTTTGTTTTTGATGCTCCAGCGTAGTTTCGTAAATGATTTTTCTATTTCTGACAGACAACTAATCATATTTACCTTCTTGAATGTCGCAAATTTGGGTGGCAGACGTAACACAGACATTTCATTATTATCTATTTCCGTGTTTCCATAGATGTTGGTATTTTCATTGTTGAACTCTTCAGATAATGAGGTGTCGGCCATGTTGATACCGTCAATTTTGTTGGGATATCTATTGGTATACTCTATCGTATCCCGATTTAGCTTTGCCTGTTTAAGCCACTTTAATTTTCTGTTAAAGTGCTTATTACATTCTTGAGTAATGTACTGTTCTTCGGGTCGTATAAGGCTTATAAATGTTAGTTTTTCTGCTGGTGTGGTGATTTTAGATATTTCATCTATTAGGTTACGCTTTAGTTTTTCTTGATGACTTAATTCTCTATAGATCTTCTTTTTTATGTTTAGAATTAAAGTTCGTTTTAGCCCATCTGCTTGTTTTTTGGTGAGTTGTAATCTTCTAACGTCGGTATTGATGGTGTTGGTGTAGATTCTAGAAGTGGTGCACAGTTTTATGAAGTGTAGTTGTCGAGATGTTATGTTATGTTATGATGTTATGTTATGTTATGGTTTTTCGTAGACAACAGAACATGGTGGTTTTCAGTATCTTGTTAGCCTGGCTAAGGCTTACGATATTTCGTTTCTGAATTTGTTTAGCAAGATTCTTTATCTGAAATCGTGTGTTGAAACCGATATTGTTATACTTTGGGAGGGTCATGTTGCCAATAAGAAACACACGCACCAGTTGCTTTCACTTCAATTTAATTTATCAAATATTTATAAATTTACAAATTTATAAATTTCTGGTTGGTTGGTTGGTTCCACAACCAGATAGTTGTTTATATATATATAGTCATAGTTCTTTCGTCACACACTCTGTGACCTCTTCAGTGACTGGGGATTTCTTTCTTCGTTTCTGTGCCTTTCCTTTCTTCTATCCTACGCCATTTTGTTTGTGTGTGGGTTGCGTGCTCAGTTTGCGCATGCGCCACATCCGGGTGTCTGTGTGTGTTTGTGTTCATTTTTCTATTTATATTTTTTTTTATTTGTTTGTTTA
>OZ024741.1:281139076-281141576 GCA_964016885.1 Eledone cirrhosa
TCACAATGGAAAAACAATATTTAGGAACCTCCTTAAAAAACATACCAATACCTTCTAAGGACGACTTCTTACTCCTTATGATTCAGAAAACTAATAATTTTATCAGAAGGGTTAGATGGAGAGCCTACCACTTCGATAGAAAATCTAAACAAGCAGATCGGAAATATATGTATGATTTCAATACTTACAAGAATCCACCACACAACTTTTTACTTGAAGACTTCGAGAAAGACCTTTTTAATTTAATTAAACACCTCAAATTTAAAAAGTATAAATCCGTCTTTCAAAAGGACCTTGATTCTACCCTATTGGACCTAAAAAAGTCTAAAAAAATCCATGTCCACTCGGACAAAACTGGTAACTTGTATCATATGGATATTGAACATTATAATGAGTTCATATATAAAGAACTCAGAAAAAATTATAAAAAATCTAATAATGTGTCACTCACCAACATCAACAACAAAACACACAACATAGTAAAAAAACTAAACATTGAAGATAGAACTGAACCTTTGGCATTGAAAAGACCACACTTCAACCTGAAAGATCACAAATCTAACTTTAACTCTAATCCTTCTATTAGACTTATATGTCCCTCCAAATCAGATATTGGAATAATTAGCAAAAAAATTTTAGATAGAGTCATCCCACAAATAAGAAAACACGTTATTTTACCACTCTGGGAAAACACCTCCCAGGTAATTAACTGGTTTAAAAATATTAGGTGTAAATCTTCTGCTTCTTTCCTACAATTTGATATAGATAACTACTATTCTTCTATATCACCTATACTCCTGAACAAAGCATTAATATTTGCTAAAAATAGATCTAATTTAACTTCGGATGACATTAACATTATTACACATGCTAGACTAACACTTATTGAATTTCAGAATGAATACTGGACCAGAAACACATACAGTAATCTTTTTGATATTACTATGGGTTCAAGCGATTCCGCCCAAATTACTGATCTTGTGGGCCTCTTTCTCCTTTTCAACATAAATGCCTCTTTTCCCCACCTCAAAGGTGGTTTATATCGTGATGACTGTCTTCTTCTTTCTAACAACCTTAGCCTTTCAGAAATCGAAAAAAACAAAAAACATATTAGAACTTTCCTTAAAGACTATTATAATCTTAATATTACTTTTGAAAAAACAAGTAAAGTAGTAAATTTCCTAGATATAACTTTAGATTTAGCTACGGGTATATACCAACCTTACCATAAACCTAACCAAAACTTACATTACATACACTCACAATCTAATCACCCTAAATCTATCCTTAAAAACCTTGCATATAATATATCACTTAGAATTTCTAACCTTTCTTCTAACCAAGATGTATTTGATAAAAATGCGACCTTTTATAATGAAGCTCTAGATAGAAGTGGCCACAAAAATAGATTAGAGTATATACCTTCTACTAAAAATACTGAAAGCATACAGCATAATATTACCAACAAACACCAAATGAAAAGTACACACCTAAATGCCACCCACAATATACCCCAAAATACTAAATCTTCTAATATAAAGTGTAGTAACCCTCAAAAAACTACTCATCATACAACTATAATAAATATTAATAATAAAACTCCTAATAAAAAAGATAAAACACCTAAATCTACAAATATAACTAAAAATAGTTGTGGTGAGATCATTAACATTAATCCTCCTAGTAAAAATCATGATACAACCTATAAAAATAATAAAAATAATAAACAACATAGAAACCGTAATAGACGAGTTACTTGGTATAATGCTCCTTTTAATTTACAAGTTAAGGATAATATTGCTAAAAAATTTTTTTATATCCTTGAGAAAAACTTCCCGCCAAACCACAAATACCATCAAATCTTAAATAGGTCTACAGTTAAATTCTCATACTCTACAACAAATAACATAAAACAAAATATAAGTGCATATAATGCATATAAATGTAAGAAAACCATAAGTATACCACCAGTACATCAAATTAACAATAATATCTCCTCAAATACAGAATTAACGAAAGGATGTAACTGTAGAAACAAAACAAACTGCCCATTAAAAGGGAATTGTCTTGTTAACAACATAGTCTATAAATGTAATGTTAAAACTAAAGATTCTATTTGCTCATATATAGGAGCTACCTCTAACAATTTTAAGACAAGGTTTAATACCCACAAGCATAGTTTTAAAAATGCCGCACTGGCTAATACAACATCTCTAGCAGAAAAAATCAATAGTTATAAAAATAAGAATATAAAATATGATTTGACCTGGAGTGTGCTCAAAAGAGCCACCCCTTATCAAAATAATAGAAAGGAATGTAGATTATGTTCCCAAGAACTATTTGAAATAATGAAGTCTAAGGATATCTTATTAAATAAACGACAGGAATTAATTATATCGTGTAATCATAAACTAAAAAAAACATTTAAATATTATAAACCTAATTAATAACATTATTCTAGATATTAATTTAATTTAAATGTTAGTTAACCTATAAATTT
>OZ024741.1:281149076-281261576 GCA_964016885.1 Eledone cirrhosa
TTTATTATGCGCATTTCAAAAACAAACATCATCAAGCAATAATATTTGTGTTTTCATCAGATAAAACAGGAGAACATGATATGAAGGCTAAAAAACACTTGTTGATAGTGCAGTTTTAAATCAACATATGAAAAGTGGTTTTAGATTGATGTGTGATATTGGGAAAAATATTTTATTTAGAGAGGGGGGGGGGGAAAGGATGAAAAGGGAAGGAGATGAGAGGGAGAGATGGGTGATAGAGAGAAAGAGATAGTTTTTATAACTGAGAGGAGATATATTTTTTACATAGAGGGGTTGAAAACCGTTGGAAGATACTGTATAAATTAAAAATTTTGAAAATTAACGAAGGGAGGATATGTGCGAGGAAACAATATTTTATTTAGGGAGGGGGGGGGGGATGAAAAAAAAGGGGGGAGGAGATGAGAGTGAAGGTGGAGAGGGAGAGATGGGTGATAGAGAGAAAGAGATAGTTTTTAGAACTGAGAAAAAGATATATTGTTTTAATATAGAGAGGTTGGGAACCGTTGGAAGATAATGTATAAATTAAAGGAATTTGAAAATTAACGAAGGGAAATTATGTATGAAGATAGAGAGAAAAAAATAATAATTGTGGGTGAATATTCTAACGTCAAAAGAAGAAATGTATGTAAATACATACTATCCTAAATTGCAATATAGTTAAACTTAATATTATTAAGAACAATATACGTAATCTCTTTAACCAACATAACCTAAAAATTGAATTTGATAATAGTATCAAACTAGCTAATTTCTTGGATGTATCTCTTAATCTTGACACTGGCCTATATTACCCTTACCATAAAAACAATGAGAATCTTAATTATGTTAACTTTAAATCTAACCATCCTACCAATATCAAGAATGCTATAGTTAATAATATTGGAAATAGAATATCTAACATATCTTCTAATAAAAACATCTTTGATGCTAACGCCAATTACTATAATAACGCACTTTCTAAAGCCGGCTATCCAGATAAAATCAAATATAATAAAGAAACAAATTCTAGGAAAACTTACAGTAGAATAATTAATCATGACCATTCCAATAATTTTAATAAAAGACCTAGATACAAAAACATAATCTGGTATAATGCTCCTTTCTCCATCTCTATTAATAACAATATTCCTAAATTATTTTTTAGTGCCTTAAATAAATGCTTCCCTCCCTCACATATCTATAGTAAAATATTTAACAAACACACCATCAAATTTTCGTATTCTACATCCTCCAATATTTCCAACATCATCTCTAAACACAACAACAAAATATTAAATACTAAATCTCTTCCTTCCAATATCGAACTTCATAATAACAGTAATAGTACTCCCGACGTCATTGTAAACCCTAGGCTAACTTCTGTAAACCCAAATACAACGTCAAACACAACTTCGCTAAATGTTCATAATCCAACTCTAAATCAAGAAACTATTATTCCTATTATTCCTATCGCAAACAACTTCTCCAATCCAATTCCTTCTATAGATAACACTAGATCACTCATTAATAATCTCTCTAATTGCAACTGCCGCATCAAAAATAAATGTCCTCTCAACAACCATTGCCTCGATAAAAACTTAATTTATGAATGTAAAATTATAACTAGCACCAATTCCTTCACCTATTTTGGCTCCACTTCCACCTCTTTTAAAGCTCGTCTCTATAATCATCATTCATCTTTCAAATACAAACTTAAAAGAACTAACACTGCTCTCTCAGAACTCATATGGTCCTTAAAAGACAAAAACATTAAATATAACATCTTTTGGAAAAAGATTTCTTCTGCATCCTCATACTTGAACAGCTCTCTATCTAAAATCTGTAATCTCTGCCTAAATGAAAAATTTACCATTATCTCTAACCTAGATTCTATAATAAACAGACGCTCAGATTTGTTTTCTATCTGCCTGCATAAATTCCATAGAACTTTTCACAAAGTATACAGTTAATATTCAATTCTTTATCAATTTAGAATCTTTTCTTAAAGGCACATATACATACACCTCTTTAAAATATACCCATCTACCTTACCTTACTTTAAAGGGCATTATACACTCTATAATACTCGTTTACTCATTACCCTCATTCTATCTTCTCGTAAAATAATAACATTTGTTTTTGACATTTTGAATATTCATCCGCAATTATTATTATTTTTTCTCTCTATCATAAATCTTTTTAATCTCAATTTCATCCTTAATTTATTATTATTTTTTTCTCCCCATCAACGAACTCATTATTAATACATATCAATTCAATATACAAACTTTAACTTCACATTATTTTTCTCAAATCCTTCTACACACAAACCATAACAACTTTTCTCTTCGCTAATTTTGAAATTGCCACAATACATACATTTCTTCTTTTGACGTTAGAATATTCACCCACAATTATTATTTTTTTCTCTCTATCTTCATACATAATTTCCCTTCGTTAATTTTCAAATTCCTTTAATTTATACATTATCTTCCAACGGTTCCCAACCTCTCTATATTAAAACAATATATCTTTTTCTCAGTTCTAAAAACTATCTCTTTCTCTCTATCACCCATCTCTCCCTCTCCACCTTCACTCTCATCTCCTCCCCCCTTTTTTTCATCCTTTCCACCCCCCCCCCCTCCCTAAATAAAATATTTTTTCCTCGCACATATCCTCCCTTCGTTAATTTTCAAAATTTTTAATTTATACAGTATCTTCCAACCGTTTTCAACCCCTCTATGTAAAAAATATATCTCCTCTCAGTTATAAAAACTATCTCTTTCTCTCTATCACCCATCTCTCCCTCTCATCTCCTTCCCTTTTCATCCTTCCCCCCCCTCTCTCTAAATAAAATATTTTTCCCAATATCACACATCAATCTAAAACCACTTTTCATATGTTGATTTAAAACTGCACTATCAACAAGTGTTTTTTAGCCTTCATATCATGTTCTCCTGTTTTATCTGATGAAAACACAAATATTATTGCTTGATGATGTTTGTTTTTGAAATGCGCATAATAAAATATATGGAACTCCTTTAACCATCTTTTGATCTTATATTATCGTTATATATATATATATATATATATATATATATATGTGTATATGTATGTATATATGTATATGTATGTATATATATATATATGTATGTATATATATATGTACATGTATGTATATATATATATATGTATGTATATATATGTATATGTATGTATATATGTATATGTATGTGTATATGTATGCATATATATATATGTATATATATTAAAGTGTTAAACAATATTCAATGAGTACATCAAAGAATGAGTTTTACAGTAGATTGGAAGCACTCTACGGAAAAAAATAATTTTCCGGAGTTATTAATATTAAAATATAAATATTAATAAAATAGATGTTCTTTTGATCAATTACATTTTATTATACATATTTCAGATGTACAACAGTACGTCCTCATCAGACAAAATATAATGATACATGACATACCTTGAGATGTTAAATGGTTAAGATTTAATCAAGGTAGTGATTAACCTAACAGAAGATTTAACATATATACCCTAATTATGAGAAAATGCGAAAACGTAATAAATTCATTAGAGAATGTGTGAGTAAGTAAAACGCTGCTTAATGTAAACTGTTATAGAGATTTTAAAATGTACGACACTACAATATATCTTGGAAAACATCTCATGAATCATAACAGCCAGTGATAGCCACTGGAAAAAGGATTTATAAAGAGGGAAAGATAAAGGGGGGGGGGGGATATATGCAGACGGAGATTTTTTCCGAAAGTTAAACGGTTAAATTTGAAAATATTTAATTTATAATATTAGGGTGAAGACTCCAGATTTCAGGATTATTTGCTGGTTATTTATATATTCATTTTTATAAATTCGATAAGTGTGTTATCATTTCTAGACTTCTGAATTTTAAGAGTAACATCTAAAGGATTTAGCTGGCACATCATGAATGAAATATTATACTGCTGATTATTTTCCTAAATTTAAACTTTAACAAAGATACCAACATATTAGGTATGTAAAGCTTTTGAAGTACTTATTGTTATAAATATTTAAATAACGATTATGTATATAGATATATATTAATGAGCCAGCATATTTTAGGTAAATAATAACGACGAAGATTAAAATAAAATAATAGATTGAGGCATGTTAAGGTTAAATATACACCTATATATAACTGGGTGTAAATGTATTAATTATTCTTTAACGAAGATACCAGCATATTAGGTATGTAAAGCTTCTGAAGTATTTATTGTTAGAAATATTTAAATAACGATTATGTATATAGATTACATATATATAATTACATACATATTATAATACATTATATTATATTACATACATATTATAATACATTATAACGATTATGTATATAGATTACATATATATAATTAATTACATACATATTATAATACACTATATTATAAATAAGAGATCAAAAACGCAGCAAATATTCACATTTATATATAAGTTTGAATCTGTTTTAAATTTTAGATTTTAAAGTGCAGTAAATATATTAAAAAAAAAATATATACATATACTATATTATATTATACTATAAATAAGAGATCAAAAACTCATTAAAAATTCACAGTTTTAGATAAGTTCCGTAAAGATGTAAGGATTGGGTATTAAACTAAAATTTAAAGCATAGATAGGAAGATAGATATAGAAATAAAGAAATAATGGTATTGATCAAAGTTAATAAAATAAAGTTATGTGTATCAGTGTTCCGGCATGTTATTGAACAAGTGTCATTCATTCGAGCGTTATTTCTTCTGTAGATAGCTATAATATAAAGCAATATTAAAGGCCATTAATGTTTTTCCCTGTTGATTATATATTCCTGGTAACCAAGTTATTAATGGTTTAGTGTTATTGTCTCTTTTTTTCTCGTTTTATGGGAGGCTAAAAAAGTGGACGTAGCTTTATGGAGGCAACTAGAGAATAATTCACTTTTTTTGTTAATTAGGGTCTCATAGTTATTAATAATCAACAGGGTCTCCATTGTACAGAGCGGGCAGTTATTTGATATACTAGAGTTGCGGTAAATTCCAAAGTTTTGTCCAAAGAATGGAGTATTTTAAATTCTTCTCTTTTAATGACCATATGAGCTGTGATAAAGACGTGGATGATTTTCTCTTAGAGTTCGAGAATGAGCATTTATGGTTCGCAAAACGGGCTTTGAATGTCGAAGAGGTCGAACCTATGTAGTTGTATGTGCTGTGATCAGTTTTTACGGTGCATTTATAAACCAAATTACTATCTAAACAATTATTTTGCAAAGGGCAATTAGTTTTATTTCTACAATTACATTTTGGTTTAGTATCATTTATGTTAACTCTATTATTAGGATCATATGGCAAACCATATGACTGATTTAGATCTAGTTCATATTCTCGATTTATTTAGCGTATGGGTGTTTGAATTATAATTATTATAGTTTCTCTTATATATGTTATTATTTTTATTATTATTATTAGGAATAATACTTGGGTTATTATTATCTACATATTCTATATTATTCATATATCCTGCTCTTTTTAATGCGTTGTAGTATTCAGCGTTTTTATCAAATATATCTTTATTGGCTGATATTTTATTAATACGTTTTTGCACACTATTTACTATAGCTTTTTTTTTTACAGATCTAGGGTGATTTGAATAGTTACTAACATAGTTTAAGTTTTCATTAGGCTTATGAAAAGGGTAATAGAAGCCAGTGTTTAAGTTAAAAGGTAACGTCTAGGAAATTAACTATTTTGGTACCATTTTCTACTTCTAAATTAAGGTCGTATGTTTTAAAGAATTCTATTATACTTTTCTTTACTCTATTTAGTTCTATATTGTTGTGTTTGACCACCGTAAATAAAATGTCGTCCCTATATAAACCACCGGTAATCTCTGGCAGTTTTCTATTTATCATATTTAATATGAAAATTCCCAGATCTGTGATTTGTGCAGAATCGGATGCCCCCATAGTGATATCAAAGTTTCTATCTCTATCTGAGCATGTCCAAAATTCGTTATTGAAGTTAATAAGAGTTCTTCTGCCTGTTAAAAATATATCTATTTCATCCGTGGTTAGATCAGTATGCTTATATGCATATGAAAGGGCTTTATTTAGAAGCTTAGGTGTTATGGAAGAATAGTAGCTAGTAATGTCCATCTGGATGAATTTATGGTTTTTCGTATCTTCAATATTTGTGTACCGTTCAATGACCTCATTTGTATCTTTCCATAAGCTCAAACTAGATCTCAATTTAAGAGTGGGTAATATTCTATCTATGATGTTTTTACTGATTACTCCTATATCTAATTTCGATGGAGCAATCAGTCTAACTGGCATCTCTTCCTTAAAGTTTCTTTTATGATCCTTCAGGTTAATCCTCGGCTGTCTAGGTAAAAATGGCTCAGTTCTTCCTTGTATTCCTAAATTGGTAATTAATTTGTAGGCTTCTTCATTAATTTCAGTAAGATCCTCAGCCAGGGCTTTTTTGTAATTTTTCCTAAGTTCTTTCAAAATCAGGTCGTTATATTCATCTTTGCTTATCCCATATAAATTATTAGTTTTGTTCGATTTAACCAGTTCTTTGTTAACATTTTTTATTTCAGTGATTTTATCTTTTAGAGTTCTAAGGTATTGGTGACCTATATATGGGTTTTTCCTAAATTTAATTTTTTTGATTATACCAAGCATTTCTGTTTCAAAAACCTCCAGAAGTTTGTTGTATGGAGGATTTTTTCTTGATTTAAACAAGAATTCAAAATGATTGTTGTTGGTTTTTCTTTCAGCATCTTTATTTTCGAAATGAAAAGCTCTCCATCTCAATCTTCTAATAAAAGAGTTTGTCAGTTATATATGTATATATATAGGTATATGTATGCATATATGTATATATATATATGTATATGTATATGTATGCATATATATATATGTATATATATATGTATATGTATGCATATATATATATGTATATATATATGTATGCATATATATATATAGAGAAGACTACGTTGGTACAGTACGATAGCTGTATAAAAAGTGCAGGGCGATAAAAATAGACGGTAGCCACGGAGTAGGCAGACCCAGAAAAACCTGGGATGACTTGATAAATTCCGACCTCACACACTTACACCTCTCCAAGACAATGTCACTGGACCGAGATCTTTGGCGCTACAGTCATACAGAAGACCCGCCTTGCTTAAGTACAAAGCGAAACCTACAGTCAGTAGGCACCTCTTAACCAAAATATCCCCCCCCCCCCCCACTTCAACAGAGGGACTATAGACATGATCTCCTGTGCAAGATAGATACAGAAAAAGAGCAGAGAACAGCAAAGACCCCCATTACATCATTTTTAATGATCTTGAAAAGGCATTTGACAGTGTGCCTAGGTAGGCCATGTGGCAGATACTCGAAAGGTTTGGATGTCCACCAACATTGGTCTCCATTATCAGAACATTCCATGATGATATAGTGGGCAGGGTGGTGCACAACAACTAAACCACCAAAACCTTCTTGATCACTTGTGACTTAAAACTGGGCTGTCTCTTGGCACCTACCCATTCCTCCATCTATTTAGTAGCCAAGATGTTTGAAGTCCCACCTGACAGTTCTAGAGTAAACCTACACTACCAACTTGATGGGAACTTTTTCAATACTGCCCACTTTCAATCTAGGAGAAACATAATAGCCTTCAGAGTGACTGACCTTCAGTTTGCCAATGATATGGCTACCTTGACCAGCCGTGCGGAAGATATTGAAAGATCTGTGAGGAATTATACCAATGCATACCAGCAGTTTAGCTTCACAGTTAATGTGAATATGTCTAAAATTCTGACCCAACATATCCTAGGATTAAATGGACCTGAATCCTACATCAAAACTGAGGGATGGGGGTAGAGAATGTGTCTCAATTTCCCTTCATTGGAGCAGTCCTAGCTGAGGATGCAACATCAAGCAAAGACATGGAATGTAGGGTCCAGGCAAGTGCTGCTTTTGGGTCATTCAGTAAGAGAGTCTTCCAGAACAGATATTTGAAATAAGAAACAAAGCTAATGGTGCATAAAGCTTCCCACACTTTTGTATGGCTGAGACATGGACATTGTACAGGAAAGATATAAAAAAACTGGAGGCCTTTCATCAGAGGAAACTCCAGGCCATCATGAACATTGTGTGGAAGGATAACGTGAGCAACACCATGACTCTCGACAGAGCTGTCAGTTGAAGCATCAAAAGCACCATAATTGCACAACGCTTGCGATGGGCAGGACATGTCACATGCATGAATGAATGTAGGCTTCCCAAGAAAGTTTTCTACAGTGAACTGACTGAAAGAAAACGCCATCTTGGTGCACCAACAAAGCACTCTAAAGACCAACCTAAGCGAACACTTAAAAGCTGTGACTTGGACCATAACAACTTGGAATCGGATGTGCAGGATAGGGAGCTTTGGAGGAAGAAGATGAAAACAGGCATAGCATACTTTGACTTGGAAGAAAGATGTCCTTGAGACAAAGAAATAGGACAGACTGAACAAACCCTTCACCACATATCCAATGCCCAAACTACCTCCAGTTGGTTCATGCACGAATTGGACTGATAAATTACCTACACAACTGATCCTTTATACTGACAAGAGTGAAGAATCAATATATACAGTGTCATCAGATAAGTTCTTGTCTATGTTTGTGGTTATGTCCTGTAACTTTGCAGCTTACAAAAAGAGATTGATAAAATAGGTATGAAACTTGAGAAAATAGGTACTAAGGTCAATATAATTGACTAAACCTCTTAAGGCAGTAACCCAGCATGGCTGCTGTCTAATAACTGAAATCAGTAAAAGAATAAAAGAGTAGTAGTATATAGCTGTAATTACAAGAGATAGTTCTTGAAAAAAATTTTTTGTAATAAAAAACAAGAGAAAACAAAAATGAACAAAACATCAATATTGGGACTTCTAGATGGATAAAAAAAATTAAATTATAATTTCAAATTAAGACAAAGCCAATGATTTGGATGGAAGGAACAGTTGATTATACTGATTCCAGTATATGACTGGTACTTTATTTTATCGACCTTGGAAGTTTGAAAGGTAAAATTGACCTCAATGGGATTTGAATTCAGACTGTAAAGGGTTATTGGAAATACTTTTGAGGAAAGCAACAAAACAATTATATTGAATCCAGTTCTTGACTGGTACTTTATTTTATCAACCATGAAAGGTTGAAAAACACAATTAACTTCAGCAGGATTTGAACTCAGAATGTAAAGAGCGATAATTAAATGTTGCAAAACATTTTGGCTAATGCTCTAACAATGCTGCCAATCAAATAATTTATTTTTATGTTTTGCTTAGAGTTAAGATGAGTAATTTACTTGTCAACATTTCAAATTAATTTTCACCAGTATATTTATTTTACATTTTTTAAAACTAGCTATGTATTTATCTTTACAATTATTATCAGAGATATCCAGAATAAATTCCCCCAAGAAAGATGAAGATATAATCTAGAAAAATAACTCTAAATCTAAACAAATCTATCTCCCTATCTAGTCTAAAATATTCCTGTTTCTCCCTTTTCTCTTTCTATCTCATTTGAAATAAACTCATTTCTAAAGAATTCTGAAGTTAGCATATACAATCTTTGGGGGAAAACATTTAAAAATTGAATTATACTTTTCACTTTGTCATATTATATAACATTTTAGTTTCTAGGTTTAGTGTGTGCATGTACAAGCATGCCTACACACGCACACATACACACACATACTGTTAAAAAATATGAACATGAAAATTGTCTTACCTGTTGGTAAAAATTGTCTTCCCTGTTAATAAAAAATTGCCTTACTTGTTGGTATTGTCTTACCTATTAATAAAAACTGTCTTACCTGTTGGTAAATAATTTTGTTATATTGTAATTATTTTACATTTTTCTACTACTTTCCAATGCATTTGCCAAATAATCTTTTAAAATGGAGAAAACTAATGAACAACAATACAATAAATCTTGTATGTTGTTTTTCTTATATTTAAAAAAATATGCATTCTTAAGTTAATTTTCCTGTTAGGAAATGACAAAAAAATTGTTTCATAGATGATAAATTTACTTTCTCCAATATGTTGCCAACTACTTGAATAAGGATTTCTTAAATAAGCTAGAAAGCTTCATCATCATTATCATGTTCCTGCAACTGGTGCAGCCAGTTGTTGGGGGTGCCACACTAGATGCTTTTGCAGTCAGTTGTTGCCATTGGTTCTATTCTCTGTCATGTGTAGATGGGTCTTGGTGTTGTGACCAGTCCAGTTTTTTATGTTGTCGGATCGGACCAGGATTTTCTTTGTCTGCTTTTTATTTATCCTCCCTTGACTGTGCCCTGAAGGATGGTTTTGGATAAGGTGTTGTGGCAGGATATGATATATGACCATATCATGTAATCGCCTCTCTTTTCACCATTGCAAAGAGTGGTTCCTGTCTGCCAGAATATTTGTTAATTTGCTGCCTGAGAAAGCTAAGCAAGTGTTTATTTTAAGGACACAATTTAATCAATATCTGTAGTGATATATAATTTATAATTCCAGAGACAGATCTACTTTATCTTACTCAGTCAACCATTTCATTTGTATTTTTCTTAATCTAGATGCATGCATGGTCCCATAACTCCCGAGGGAGTTGTAGGGATGCCATATTGACATACAATGTTTTTAGGGCATTTTAAAATCTGGCAGAACCCAATCCTCTCCAGATCTGAATACAGCAGATTTTTTCCAGAGAAGGTTAGAGAGTGAAAGAATGGAAGTGAGAAAGAGATATAGAAGAATCGACCCCAGTATTTGGCTGGTACATTTTTATCAACCTTGATTGGAGGAAAAGCAAAGCTGACCTCAGCAGAATTTAAACTCAGTAAGAAGAGGGCGGAAGTAAATAGCACAACGCATTCTATCCAGTGTTCTAATGACTACCAATTCACTGCTTTATTCTTAATCTAGATAAGATAGTCTTAACCTTTTGATATGAAACCACCTAAAATTTCTCCTGGTTTTTAATACAAAACTGTTTTGATGTGTTTATTTTTATCTAAAACCTCTCATTAGAATTTTATGTAAGAACCTCTGTTATCTTCCAAATACCAGTTCAATAAAGAGATGTTAGTTGTTTCTCCAAATCCTTCCAAATTCTTCATTGCTTTCAGAATGATTTGAAAATGATAGGCAATGTCTTTCGATAGAAATATAGTAACGAAAAGGTCACCCTATCTAATGCAGGAATGCGCATGTAGTTAAGAAGTTTACTTTACAATTATAGGGTCCAGGGTTCGATCCTGCTCTGTGGTATTTTGGGAAAATGTCTTTTAACAAACCTATGGCTTGATTCAAACCTTGGGACTAAAGTTGATAGAAACTGAGTGAAAAACTGTAATTCAATGATTCAGAGAATTGCAGTAAAGGTACACATGTTTGTGGAATACTCAGTCACTTACACATTAACTCTTTTGATTCCAAATTGCCTAAATCTAGCCCTGGTTCTAACTTCTCTGATTGGCTGGGAACTCACACCTCACTTATGTTTCTGCACTCTGCCAGGAGCTCAGGTGGGATAGAGACCTGTATTTCACTGATGTTCCTGCTCCTTATCAAGTGCTCTGGTGGGCTGGGGATCTACATCTCACAAAACGTTCCCATGCATTTTATCATGCCACCAGCACTAGGGAGGTTGTCCTCTATCTCAAATATGACATTACTTTTTCCTACATTGTAATGAGCACAAAGCAAAAGATTGGAAAACATTGTTTTAAATTGGTTTTGTTTGTTGGTTTTACCATTTCCACTAAACATTCCATTACAGTGGATACTGATCCTTTTATTTATATTTTTTCAGCTTGTTACATCGGTGATGGCATCTCCCTTTAATAACCAGATATGGAACATATCCAAAACCCAGGAAATTGAATTGGAAGAGATTGACCAGGAATTATCACTTGAAGCCGCAATTGAATATATCAATAAAGATTTGAATGCAAAGCTGCTCGGCTTGAATCCTGCAAACAGTCAGTTATCTATTGACAAATTACTACAGTAAGTTCCTGAATATATTGAAAAGGTTTAATGCAAGACTGTCTCTTTGAAAGTAGAGTTAAAGGATTTAAAGAAACATTATTTCAATACTGGACATAGCATTATCTAATGTTCCTTTGGAAATAAAGTGAAGTGATTTGAAGAAATGTTATTGCAATACTGGACATTTTGTTATCTAATGTTCCTTTGAAAATAGAGTGAAGTGATTTGGAGAAAAGTTATTGCAATACTGGACATAGCATTATCCAAGTTTTAAAGAAACATTATTTCAAAAATTGTGTGTTCAGCTAGAGAAAATACCTTAATGTCTGGTAGCCGCATCCTTAGGGATTTACTTCTGGCTTTTGGATATTTTTAAGCCAAACCCCAATAACTGTGTTTGCTGGTAGGCTAGTCTAAACTTAGGGAGGGACTGGATACTTGAAGAGGAAATAGCACTATGATGCATTTCTAAAGCCCATTGAAATGTCACAATGGACACACAGTCAAATGTCTAGAGTGACACCTCAATGACAAGCTGTACCAGTTACAGGAACTTGATTTATTGCCTTGCTAACTGTCAGTCAGCCATTGACAGATTAATTAGGTAATTTACTGAACACCTTAATAATCCAGTGCATACATCAGTTTTAAGTATAAAATATATTCAGTTAACTTTTAGTGTGAAACTTTATCTTTATTCCATAACTCTATATGAATGTCATCATCATCATCATCACCACCACTTTACAAAACAGACTGGGTGTATTTTATTGTGGCACCAACACAATGACACATATACCTCGATACTGTGTGGACTGAATACCCTTGTGACAAACTCCTGGCATAAAAATCCATCAGTGGAATTGGATGTTGTTGCATTTGCTTGAGGTTGCTCTTTTATTGATGTATTTATTCAGGTTGTCTGTAAATATTGTTTTTTGTCTTCCTTGTCTCCTCTTTCTAGTAATCTTGCCACAAAGAATCAACTTCTCCAAACCATCTCTTATGTTTATGTACCCAAAGAATTCCAATTGCCTCTTTCTAATAGTACAGACAAGACATTTTTCCATGCCTGCCAGCCGTAGGACTTTGTCGTTTTCTTTTTCATCCAAATTATTTTGATTACTCTCCATTTAATCATAGGTTGAGCATCTAGTTACATATATATAACATTTTAAGTCACCATCAGCATTTCTACCAAATAAAATTATTAGACATTTATTAGCTTCTTTGAGCCCTGGTTGCAATTTTTCTCTATTCAAGTATGTTTTATTATAGCCAGTGAATTAGCAGAGTTGTTAAAATGTCAGATATTATGTTTTCAGTTTTGATTTCATTTTTTTTTTTCTTTTTCAGTGAGTTTTTCACAGAAATGCAACCTAAAGATATACCATTGTCACTGAGAAAATCTACAGATACTGCTGTCAACGAGGATATGAACGATGTTGACCTGGAACGAGAGAGGAGGGGATCCAAAATTAATAGATCTGCGCTCAAGAAATCTACCAAGTAAAGTTTACCTTTTCTAAATTGATTTGTTTATAATAAACCAATGAGTTTATGAAGAAGAAATGGGGCTACTTTAAAAATTCAAAATATATTTGTTTTCCAATATAAAAGCAAAGGAATTTCAAATTGTTTATAACATAAAATACTACTGTTTCTTTAGGGTGTATCTGGTTTAGAATAATCATATGAAGTGAATAAAAAGTTTAGTGCCAGGAAGGGCGTGTGGCCATAAAACATTGCCTCAGAAAGGTATGAATTCTGCCATAGGTTCCACAATGCTAACCCTTGCTTTAGTAGAGAAAAATGTTATGTGTATATATATATATATGTGTGTGTGTGTGTATATATATATATATATATATATATATATATATATATATATAATGTATGTTAGAGGTAAACAGAAAAAAAACAACACAATCAGTACAGTATATGGGAGGAATATATTAGTTTGAAATAGCAGGAAGAGGGTCTTAACGTTTTGGACACTAGTCCTTCATCAGAAGAAAGAATGAGAAATTAGAAAGATAAAAGGAACGGGCAGGGCGGAATCAGAAAAAATGTTTTTAGAGAAAAATAACAGGTCCATTCATGTTACCATCTCTTGGAAAACTATTGATGCTGGCGTTTTGTGTATGATATACTTTTTTTAGAAAAGTGGATGATATGTAATTAAAAAAGTGTGTGTGAGCAAAAGTATGTTAATAAAAGGGAGTGTGTGTGTATACAGAGCTGTGAAGGGAAACGTAGAGGTGTGTGTGCATATTTTGTTGGTCTCTATCAGCTTTAAGAGTATATGTTTCTAACCATAAGAGAGCCATAGGAATCCAGGGCTGAATGTACAAGTGTGTGTGTGATAATGGATGGGGTAAATGTGATGGGGGCAAAGGGTAGAGAAGTAAGCACGAATGTATATGTGTAATATTAAAGAAATTGGGGAGGGGAGTTGAGTCCAAGACGAAAACAGGACCCAAGGCAGAAAATCAGACTCTGTTCAGTCCTGTTGCGCAAGGCTTGTGATCCATAATGTAAAAGGACACCAAGGACTGAGACATGTAGAGAAGAGTGACCTTGGGAATGGAAATGACGGGTGATAGGAGTATCCATACCGAATCGTATGTCCCTCAAATGTTCAGCAAAATGGTTTAACAAATGTTGTCCCGTTTGTCTGATGTATAAGGACCTGCAAAGGGAACACCGGAGGCCATAGACAACATGGGTGGAGGTGCAAGTGTAGGAGTGGCAGATACAGAATGAACCGTTAGTGCCTGTGAGAGTAGATAGGTTGGAAATTAAAGGACAGGTATTACAGCGGGGTCGAGAACAAGGATGAGAGCCAGATGGAGTCGTAAGAGAGGATGAGAAAGAACTGCATACCAGGAGGTCGCGGAGATTACAGGCGCGCTTAAAAGCAGTGATAGGGGGTTAGGAAAAAAGTGAATAGTGACAGGCAGAAGAGAGGAACGGAGAATATGTCACCGGAGAGGTAGGGTGATGGAATTGTAGGTGAGAAGGAAAGGAAGGCAGGTGTTGGGAGGGCACTGGTGTGGTGAGAGGGCTGTGGTACAGTTGGTTTCACGGGCACAGGTGAGAGCAGCTTAGATCAGGGTGGGGGGATATCCACGCTGGATGAAGCAGGAGGCCATGTGAAGGGAATGGGTTTCGAAATCATGGTCCTGGCTACAGAACTGACAAAGACGGAGGAATTGGGTGTAGGGTATGGAGAGTTTGGTGTGGGTTGGATGGGAGGAGGTGAAGTCAAGGTAAGAGTGGGAGTCAGTAGGTTTATAGAAGATGGAAGTAGAGATGATGTGGTGAGTGTGATCGATAGAGAGAGAGAGAGATATCAAGAAAAGGGACAGAAGAATCGGAGACAGGTGGCGCCTATATAGTCATTGATATAATGACTGTATAGCTCAGGAGTAGGTCCAGCGTACTGAGAGATCTGGGCTTCGACGTAGCCAACAAAAAAGTTGGCATAGTTTGGACCCATTCTGGTTCACATCGTTACCCCAGAGACCTGCTGGTAGAACTCACTGGAAAAGGAAAACCCATTGAGGGTCAAAACAAGCTCAGTCAGACAGAGAATCCTATCTCATTATATACTATATGATCTATTCCTTTCGTTCTCTGCTTCTCATCTTCTCTGACTGTTCTTCCATTCATAACAGGTTATATTTTAACCCAACTTCTTGCTATGATCATCATAGCAGCTGGCTGTTCTCCAGCTATTTTTGCATTTGAGATTCCTACATGTGAATGGAGTTCCACTGAAGCAGGTAGAGAAGTTCAAGTATCTCGGGGTCATGTTCATGAGTGATGGTAGGCAGGAAGCTGAATTAAGTGCAAGATAGGTGCAGATAGACCAGCTTCAGCATTCAATAATTAGAAGAAGAGAGGTAGGCATAAAAGCCAAACTCGCTATCTTCAATTCGGTATTCATGTGAACCTTTATTTGGGTAATGACTGAAAGAATATGATTGTGAATACAAACGGCCAAAATGGGGTTCCTCTGAAGTGTCTTTGGTGTAACGTTACTTGATAGTGTGCGTAGCTCAGAGACCAAAGTATCACTCCAGGTAGAGCCACTACTTCTCTGAATTGAGAGGTCACAGCTCCGATATTATGGGCATATGGTTAGAATGTCTCAGGAAAAAATCACTGGTCAGATTTTACGAGCAAAACCAACTGGCAGGAGACCCTGGGGTAGACCCTGAGCAAGATGGTTGGATAACATCCATGAGTTTGATTGGTCTCACTTGGGGATCCAACCAGATCAGTTGGAGATCGTTGCTTTTGAGAGGATTCGCTGGAAGGAGTGTTTGAGGACTCTGCCCCCTTGACCCCCTCAGGAATAAGTGGGCAAAGAAGAAGAAAAAATATATGTGTATATATATATATATATATGCATATATATATATATATATATATATAGTGTGAGAAATAGACGTTAAATGATGATGATGATAGTTAAGACAAAGCATTGTGAGGTCTGTAATAAAAAGACCATAGAGGCAATGAAAAGGAATGTGGACAATTTAAGAATCAAATAGGTCATTACCATCAACCAGGAAAAAACCACGGATGAATAATAAATTGGAAATGCATAAAGCAGATTTGTTATTATAATGACTTCGCATATCCATATTTCAGATACGTAGGCCAGTTAAAAACACATTAATCGTTTCTTTTTGTTTTGAAGCATCTCTGCTTCACATTTGAAACAAGGGAAGATGCACAGAAATATGTATAAATATAGTGTATAAAACATTACTTTGTTTTGTTTTATTTGTCGTCCTTTGTCCTTTATATATTTCTACCATGTTGTATCGGGTTTTTGAAACTTATCTATCTTTTATTATATTCAACACACCTCCACACCACTACATCCCCACACCAATCAGCCACTCCTACCCATCCTCACAGACATCTATAACTTAATACCTATCTCCTTCCCAGAGCTGAGAGAGAGCTCTACAATTGGGTCTACGACCAGCAACTGCTCTAGTGATGGTGCCACAAAAATGCACCCAGTACACTCTGTATGGGTAGTTGGCGACAGGAAAGGGACCTCGCTGTAGAAACGATGCCTAAAAGGGCTGTGAGAGCCCTTCAGCTGTGTCAAAGAAACAACAACCTATCCAATGTTAGTGATCTACACGATAAATGCCTCCAGTACACGCTGTAAAGTGGTTAGTGATAGGAAGGGCATCCAGCTGTAGGGTTGGGAGGATCCTTTAGTTATGTCAAGGTCATGACACCCTCCCTAGTGTTGGTGATCTACACAATAAACACACCCAATGCATGCTGTAAAGTGGTTGGTATTAGGAAGGGCATCCAGCCAGAGAAAGTTGGCCAAATGAGGGGTTAGGAGAATCCTTCAGTTTGTGTCAAAAGACATGACAACTTCTCCTCTGCATTCAATAATGACTACGTAAGGATGAAAGGCAAAGCTAATCTCAGTGGGGATTTGAACTCAGAACATAACGGGCTATAACTCTATACTGATAAGCATGTTGTCGAACACTCTACTGATACTGTCAACCCACCACCTTATGGTAATAATAGTAATAAGAATAAGCACTGAAAACGAACTATATCAAGTTGAGTATTGACAAGTCGGTGAATTCCCCACTTTGTAGGTTGTGTGGTGAGAAGGTGAAACAATAAACCACATTATTAGTGAATGTAAGATGTTTACTCAGAAAGAGTAGAAGAGAAGGCACAACAACATTGCCAGATTGGTTCACTGGAAGTTCTGTCATAAGTATGACATGAGCAGAAGTGAGAAATGGTATGAGCACCAACTGGAAAGGGTGCTGAAAACAAACAGTAGAAGATCTTGTGGGACATAACCATCCTGTGTGACTATTTTATTGTGGTTAGAGAGCCTGAAATTGTTGTCGTAGAAAAGAAAAATAACAAGGCAAGTACTGTGGATATTGCTTCACCATGGGGACACAGGGTGAATGAGAAGGAAAGTGAGAAAGTTGAGAAATACCAGGAGCTGAAGAGAGAAATCAGGAAACTATGGAGAATCAGTAGAAGTGGTACTGATTGTCGTTGGTGTACTGGGAGCAGTTAGTAAAAGGTTGGATGTATGGCTTGAGAAGCTAGGAATTACCATGAGGACGGGATTGTTGCAGAAAACAGCCTTGCTAGGATCAGCAAGGATTCTAAGCAGGGTATTATAAAGTTGAAGGAGAAGGAATGACCCAAAGGACCTTTAGCCATTGGCTATAGCTCGCTGTTTTGGTAGAGTGTTGCTATAACATTTGCCAGAGCAAAAGCGTTACAAATGATAATTATAGTAATAATTATTTCTACTTTTGGCACAAGGCCAGCAATTACCCCAGTGCCTTACTGGTGCTTTATTTTATCAACCGTGTAAGGATGAAAGGCAAAGTTAACCTCGGCAGGATTTGAATATAAAGAGCCATAACTCCGTGCTGCAAAGCATGTTGTCTGATGCTCTATCGATACTGCCAATAATAATTACTTATCTGTTTTCATTGTTAGTAAGAGTTGGATGGATTTTCATTAGTTACTCAGTCCTACTGATCTCTCAGATGGGCCAGGAGCTTGCTTATTGCTTATATTCACGAACTAAACATAGTATACTACTTACATTTTAAATATAAACCAGCACTAGAGTGGTTGTCATGTTTTCAACACAACTGATGAGTCCTCTTGACCCTTTTTGGCATGGTTTCTTAGCTGGATGCACTTCTTGTCACCAACCATCTTGTAGTGTATACTGGGTGCATTTTTTTATCGCATTTTTCTATGGCTACATGCTTTTTCTATCACAAACCACTTTACAGAGCTACTTTTCCATTCCCTCAGACTATCCAATAAAAAAAAACATCCTTGATAATAATGGTCCCCCAAATTATACCCTAAAATCTTAAAAGGGAAGGACATAATATATTAGATAATATAGTTAAAAGTATACAAAATTGCATGGTAAACACATGAGGCTAATCTGGGGCTAAAATGCAACAAATAACAACTCCAACTCATACACAACAATAAAATCTATACTGTAGCATGATGATGATGATCATCATCATTTAACATCCAATCTCTCTGCTAGCAAGAGTTAGACGGGTTTTCACAGACCAAGTCAGTAGTCAAGCTGAGTTACTAACCTCTTAGATGTACCTGGGGCCCACATCTTGCTTACATTAGTTCCCACACTCTACCAAGTGGTCAGACAAGCCAGGGGTCTGTATATCACTTATGTATCTACATTCTTCTAAATGCTCAGATGAGCCAGTGGCCTATATCTTGCTAACATATAATTCTACACCCTACTGAACACTCTGGAAAGCTGGGGTTCTGCATCTCACATAAGTTTCCACAATCTACTGAGTATTCAGACGAGCTTGGGCCAATCATCTCATTTACATATGTTATCATTCTCTACTGAGTGCATTTTATCATGATGCTAGCAATGTTAGCATGTTACATTAATATTGTTGTATTTTTTTTTTATTAATCTGTGTTATTTTATTATTAATTTTTTTAATGCTTTTATTTCAGAGCAAAGGGGAAAAGTGATATTGTCTTACCTCCAGACATTTTAGCTAAAAGATGGGCTTTAGGAACTCCTGCAATTAGTGCTCTCAGCATGGCCATATGTATCACTGGTGCTACTCTTAAGAACATTCCACTTTATGAACATATATGGCATCTCACTATTCCACCAGACGAGGTAAGCTATTTTCTATTTCTAAAGAAGTCCTACACAAAACATTGTAAATTAGTGTAGCATCACTGATGCTGTGTTACATTGTGAACAAGGCACTCAACTAAACACCATTCATGTGTTACATCAACATCTTTTTCTTCAGTACCTTTTGCTCATCATAGAACATTGGTTGACGAGAGGTCTCAGTTGTAGGCCTTGTCATAAGCCTGCTCACCATTGGTTGACAAGAGATCAGTTGTAGACCTTGTCATAAGCCTTGTCACAGGCCAGGTATCTGCTCATAATTTCTGTAGCAATTTCGATTGAGGTAAGGTTGCTAACCTTTCATTTCATCCCTTCTCCCTTCTCAACACTGGCTGTATGGAAAATTTATTAATTGAACTAATGTTTTTAAACTTAAAGATACTGATTAATAATATTGATAATGCTTTCTGATTTAGGCACAAGGCCAACAATTTTTTTTTTGGTGGGGAGAGAAAAGTCGATTAAATCAACCCCTTTGCATTACTGGTGCTTTACTTTTTCAATGCTGTAAGGATGAAAGGCAAAGCTAACCATGTCAAGATTTGAACTCAGAATATAAAGGGATGTAACTATATGCCACAAAGCATGTTGCCCAATGCCCTATAGATACTGCCAATTCACCACCCTTTGATAATGATAATGACATGTATTTTTTTTACATAACTTTATTTGATTATATTCCATAATTATGTAAATTGTAAATAAGCGAGCATTCTTATATGATTGAACATCATTCTATTGTAAATAAGATTTAATGTATACATGTATAAAGCAAATAATTACTTGTAACTGTATAAAGTGCATGATGTGAACAATTTGGTATGTTTATTTTTGCTTGTAATTTTTTTCAAAATATTTATATCTGTGTCTATGGATTGATATATCTCAGCTTCAGAAGATCTCATATAAAGGTGAAAACAAAAATTGTTTAAAGTTTTAACCTGTGCTAATAATATTTGCTCTACAGGTTTATATATCATCATCATTATCATTATCATCATCAAAGGGCGGTGGATTGGCAGTATCGGTAGAGGGTCGGACGCCATGCTTTCCAGCATAGTTACGTCCCTTTACGATCTGAGTTCAAATCCCGCCGAGGTTGACTTTGCCTTTCATCCTTACGGGGTCGATAAAATAAAGTACCCGTAATGAACTGGGTAATTGCTGGCCTTGTGCCTAAAGTAGAAACAATTATCATTATCATCATCATCATCGTTTAACGTCTATCTTCCATGCTAGCATGGGTTAGACGGGAATTACCCCACTTGAGGCAAGATTGGTTGTGTGACTGTGTCTCGCTCATATAGGACTATCTGGATGCCCTTCCTAACACCAGCCACATTTACAGTGTGGACTGGGAGCTTTTTACCGTGTTACCTACACGACCACATTACAGTGTGGACTGAATGTTGTGGTACCAACTATATAAAAACTCTTATCTAGTACTCTCTGGATTTTGGTCTTTGTATTTATTATTACCACTAAAGGTGGATTGGCAGTATTGGTGGGGCATTGGACAACATGCTTTGCAGCATAGATTTATGGCCCTTTATGTTCTGAGTTCAAATCTCTCTGAGTTTAGTTTTGTCTTTCGTCCTTACAGAGTCAATAAAACAAAGAATCAGTAATGCACTGGGGTCAATTTAATCGACTTTCTCCTCCCTCCAAAATTATTGGCCCTATGCCTAAATCAGAAATCATTATTGGTTCAGTCTGATCAGCCAGCCCTTAAAATAAAAAAAAAAAGCATAATATGAACCTCAACAGTCTATATTTTTCTATTTAAAAACATGAAAGAAATTGTAAAAAGTAACTTTTTTTTTTTCATTAGTGACCTTTACCTTTAACAGTTAATGCAGTAGGAAATTTATTTGCTTCATGCAAAGTTAGCACATGGTAAATACTTCCTGCACCTATTTCCTTCCTTTTGTTTGTTTACTTGACCTACATGCCATACCCTTTCTTTGGACCTACCAGCCCATAACATTCATCCTCACTACCTTCTTTTGAATTTATTACATCTACTCACTACCTCTTAGCTAAGTTTAGATGCTACTATATCAAGGGAAAGTTCATCTTACTAGCAATGTTTTGAAAGGCCGGTATTTGCAGCAAAACTTTAAAGTCAACAATCACAGCCATTGACAAATATTATTTTGACCCTACAAACAGTATAGAGTTCTTCATTCAGTACATGTTTGGTGTGTTTATTACAGAAACATACTCACAAATATATATATTTGTGAGTATGTGTGTGTAAGAGATAGTGAGAGAAAAAGAATAAAAAAGGTAAATGTCCTTAAAACACTCAAACACTAATGCTTAGTTCAGGTTTCTTTGCTATAAGAAGATGAGATACTTCTCCCCTGCATAAGGTACATGCAAGAAACTCTGGAACTTATTCAGGATAACTTGGTGAGCTGAGAGAAAGGAAGTTGGGTTATTTAGAAACATTCTTTTGATAAAGGTTGGAAGATATGACATAAATAGAAATGAAACCAACAATAATGAGTAACATAATTCTTTTTAACATTGGCATAAGGCCAGCAATTAGGAGAATAGAGAAAGTTGATTATATCGACCCCAGTACTTAATTCATACGTTATTTTATTAATCCCAGAAGGACGAAAGGCAAAGTTAACCTTGGCAAGATTTGAAATCAGAATGTAAAATGTTGAAATCAGAATATAAAATGTTGAAATTACCGATACTGCTAATCCACCATCCAAATAAAGGAGAACATTGTAAAAATAGTTTTTTGTGCCTGAATTACTGAAACATTAGTTTCATTTTAGTGTGGACTTTTTTTAATCCTCACCCCAAATAATAAGTTAACTAATGTGTTTGTAGCTTTTTTTTTTTTCATAATTTTCTTTCAAAGTTTAAAATGAATTTATTTCTTACATGAACATGAAACATTGAATGTATCTTGATTGCATTTAAACACATTAGTTATTTCAATTTCTGAAAATTAACAATACTTCATCATCATCATCATCATCAACGTTTAACGTCCGTGTTCCACACTTGCATGGGTTTGGACGGGGGTTTTCCCACTTGAGGCAAGAGTGATTGTTTTGCTCGCATAGGACTGTCTGGCAGGTTTTCTACAGTTGGATGCCCTTCCTAACACCAACCACATTTACAGTGTGGGTCTGGGAGGTTTTTACCGTGTTGCCTACACGGCCACATTACAGCGTGGACTGTGTGTTTTTTTTGTCGTGACACCTACACGATCTCATTTGTTTCGGCCTGGATGGTGTGGCACCAACATAACTTTACATAGAAGGGGGCAGTGTGGATGGGGTGGGGGTGGTGGGACGGGGTGTATTTTGTTAGAGATGCCTACTGACTGTAGTAGGTTTTACTATGTATTTAGGTAAGGCGGGTCTTCTCTATTACTGAGTACCGCCAAAGGTCTCGGTCCAGTGACATTGTCTTGGAGAGGTGTAAGTGTGTGAGGTCGGAGTTTATCAGCTCGTCCCAGGTTTTTCTAGGTCTGCCTATTCCGTGGCTACCGTCTATCTTTATTGCCCTGCACTTTGTTATACAGCTATCGACTTTCATGCGCATCACGTGTCCATACCAACGTAGCCTTCTCTCGAGTAAACAACATCTGATCCCTCTTATTTCTAATTTTTTCTTTAGTTCATTTATGCTTTTCCGTTCACGTATATTACTATTACACATCCAGCGAAGCATGCAAGCTTCGTTCCTCTCCAGTCTGCGTATATCCTCTGCACACAATGCCCAGGTCTCACTGCCATGCAACATTGCTGTTCGTATGCAGGCATCAAACAACCTGCCTTTCGTTTTTAGGGAGAACCCTTTAGCGGCTAATAGTGGTATAAGCTCTCTGAACTTTTTCCATCCAGTTCTGACTCTAGCTACTGTACTTTCAGAGCACCCTCCCCCACTGCTGATTTTGTCACCCAGGTAACGGAAGCTGTCCACTATTTCTATAGATCCCTCTGCGCAGTTGAAAGAGCTAGTATTTTGTGAGCACTTGCTGCTACTTATTGCACCAGAGCACCGGCCACATGTGAAATCTATGTTCTTAGTTAGCTTACCTGTGATCCCACTACATCTTTTATGCACCCATACTTTGCATTTCTGACACAAAATGGAGTTTCTACCTACGCCTTTCCTACACACTGAGCATGGCCACTTCCCGGAAGGGACCGCCGCCTTATTTTCTTTCCTACAAACTAGAACTTACTGTTGCTTAAGTCTTGAATTATGAAAATTTCATTACAAATGCAAATATATATTATCCACACTTTCGCCATAACATATCTTTAGGTTTGTCACACTGCCTTCTGCTCATGGGTGCTTACAGTTGGTACTATTGTGGTTACATGATCAAAGTTTGAGCTTGATCATGCTAGTTTTCTAGTATTAACTATAAGCACACATGAGCAAAAGGCAGTTTGATAAACCTAAAGATATGTCATGGCAAAAGTGCTGTTAATTTTTTACTTACCCTCATATAAAAACCAAAGTGTATGTAGATTTAAAAAAAATCTAAGTTTACATTAGGGGGTGGAGTGTGGATGGAGTTAATCCATTCTAAAATGAAAATTAATTTGTTTTGGTAATGCAGGAAAGCCAAAATATATTTTTACCTCTCCTTATTATTGTTAGTTCATTTTTAATTATGCTGTATTTTTCAACCTTCGCCCAATCTACATTTGCAGGGGAAAAAATAAGGGTTGTAAGATAATAAGATAACTAAAAGTATATATAACATAAATAAAATTATGATAGAAGGTTTTCAGTTAAATATAAACACTTTTGTTACCATATTTCTAATGGAAAATACTGTCTCTGATTTTCAAGTAATTTTGAAATTAACCACAAATTTGGAGGGATTTAATATTATAAATTTCTATTTATTAATCTGGTATTTAGAACATAAATTAACATGTTCTTACATAAAATTGTGATGGAAGGTTTTTAGATAATCATAAACACTTTAAAAGAAACATTTTACAGTTTTGTATCATATAACTAGAGGTGGTTTTATGGTGTTTGGTATCAAGAGTTAAATGTAAGAATTTCTTCTTATATCGGCAAGAAGCCTGAAATGTTTAGATAAATCAAAATGCAGCTGACTTATAACACATTGGGTCATTAGCAACAGAATGCAATATTACTTAGTTTTCTTTCATGCTTGAAATATTTTAGATTAGATTAAATAGTTTCTATGTTTGAAACAAAAAAAAACAAAAAAAACAAATGCCTCATTGTGTTAGTTTCGAGAATGTTTTTTTAAAGAAAAACATAAAGAATCAAAGACACACCTAAAATTTTCCTTTGATATAAAAGTATTATTTCATTTAAAAAATACCTCTCCACACCAAATGAAAAGAAAAACAGTATAAAACTATAACAACAATATTATGTATGTTTAAAGAAATAATTATTTAAAAAATACATAATCTAATGAAGGCGGTGTCTTCATACACATTGTGGTTTGTGTAAAATGCTCCCTAATGTTAGTAGAGCATAAATGAAACATACTACATCCATAAACAATGCACCATATGTTTTTTATTAAATTATAGAAATCTTTATCTCATTACCTCTTGTAAATTGTTAATCATTCATCTATCTCTGCTAAAATAGGAAGGAGGAACCTGCATATTTGAATATTTGCATATACAATATATCAGAGCATGTTATTATAATTACATGTAATTATATTAGACTATATCAGAGCATGTAAATATAATTGCATTTAATTATATTAGAATGTATCAGAGCATGTAATTATAATTACTGTATATACTTGAATATAAGCCAACCTTCTATTTTAAATCTGAGAAATAGGCAAAAATTCCAAACCCTGTTTAACTGAGTTCAAATTTCACAAAAGTCAACTGTACCTTTCATCCTTTTGAAGTCAATAAATAAAGTGCCAGTCATGTACTGGGGCTCAATTCTTTCTCTCCCTCTATCTCATGATGATATCAGCTATGATAAGACCTGGAGAGAGATGAACTCTTACAGGTTTAAAATACCCAAGATCTGCTGTGTCTAGACCCTAACAAGTTTAAGATACCCAAGATCTGCTGTGTCAAGACCCGAACAAGTTTAAGATACCCAAGATATGCTGTGTCAAGACCCTAACAAGTTTAAGATACCCAAGATATGCTGTGTGTCAAGATGACACCTCTATGACCCTAACAAATTTAAAATACCCAATGCAGTTTTAGTTGGGTTGGTATCAAAAGAAATATACTAGTGCAGGGTGGGCAAACCTTTTGGACCAGGGGTCACATTGACTTGGTCATGAACACCAGAGGGCTGCACCACGATCCCAAGGAATGCGCAGAACTCATTGCTGAGTGCTATGCAAGTATTTTTACTGTTGAAAACCAGAATGTACCATCTCCACCATCTCTAACATCAAATTCCATAACAACTATGGAATTTACACCTGCAATGTTGCGACGTCACCTTAAGAATAAGCGCAACTATGCCTCCCCTGGTCTTGATGGTGTGACATACCTGCTTCTCAAACGTGGCGGGTATTTCCTTTTGTGCTAGCTTTCTTTCTTCTTTCAATACTGTCTCAACAATGGTGCTACTCCGGAGCAGTGGAAAACTGCCAGTGTCATTCCCCTCTTCAAAAAGGGCAACCGCATGTCACCTGTCAACTATCGTCCAGTCAGTCTTACTAGCTGTATGGCCAAACTGATGGAATCCTGTGTCAGAGAAACACTTTGGAACTTCTGGAGCTCTCACAGCCTCATCCGGCCCTCACAGTTTGGATTCATCCCTAACTCCAGCTGCTGTGATCAGCTTATCGAGTTCCTTGAAGACATCACCCGGATCACTGACAGCGGCTCATGGGTGGATGTTGTTTACCTTGACTTTGCTAAGGCTTTTAATTCTGTGCCACACAAAAGACTTATGGAAAAACTCTCTGCAATGGGTGTGAGGGATGATCTTTTCGACTGGTTGAAATCCTTCATTCTCAGCCGAAAAGAAGTAGTCACGGTTCTAGGACAGCATTCTTCACCATATGAGATGTCATCTGGTGTACCACAGGGATCTGTTCTTGGTCCTCTTTTGTTTGTGGCATATATTAACGACATAGATGCCAACTTACAGAATACCACGGTACTAAAATATGCAGATGACATCAAGCTGTACCTTGAAATCAAAAGGACTGATCCTGAAATTTACAACTCTTTCCTACAATCAGACCTGGACACAATGCAGCAATGGATCACAGACTGGCAACTGAAGCTGGCTGTGGACAAGTGTACCACCATGCATTTTGGAAGGAAAAATCCAGCATCCACATACTCCCTCCACAACACTGATATCAAAAAGTCCTCTTGTGAACGTGACCTGGGCATTACTGTCAGCAACGATTTGCGTTGGACAAAGCATGTCTCTAAGATTGTCAAGAAGGCAGAGGGTGTCTTGGCATCACCCAGCAAGACCTTTGTTAGCCGCTCTCCAGCCATCTATTTAAAACTGTATACAGCTATGGTACGACCACACTTGGAATTCGCATCATCAGTCTGGAACCCCTATCTTGCTCAGAACATTGACCTCCTGGAAACTGTTCAGAGACGTGCAACCAAGCGCATACCCTCCATCAGACACCTACCATACTCTGAACGCCTTGCTTCCCTGGGCATGGATTCATTGAAGCTCCGACGTCTGGCAATGGACTTGGTGAATACCCACAAAGTTTTTAACCATCTCGCCAATTGCAGCCCTGAGCACCTCTTTGATCTCCATGTGTCTAACACACGTGGACATGCCTACAAGATCAGAAAACAGCACAGCTCCCATGACTTTCGTAGACATTTTTTCACGCTCAGAGTTGCTGAAGCATGGAACAAACTGCCTGCGTCAATTGTTAGCTGCCGAGACACTGCATCCTTTAAGACACTCATGCTTCCCGAAATACGCCAAAACTACACCTGATGTACCCCTTCCATGCACATGCACACATGTGTGTATCATGACTCGTGCACTGTTCATTTTACTGATGTTTGTGCATTGCCCTATGTACTGTACATGCACTTTTTTGATGAGTTGTGGTGCACCTGGGCACTGTACACAATATTTCATTATTGTTATTGTTATTATATCATGACTCATACACTGTTCATTTTCCTGACATTTGTACATTATTCTATGTACTATACATGCACCTTTGATGAGTTGTAGTGCACTTGAGCACTGTACACAATAATTTCATTATTATTATTATTATTATTTATTATTGGATATAGTGTGCCAGTAACCTTATTGTTATTCAGTTAGAATTTAGAAAATATAAAATATAAACTGCATTAATAAAATGATTAAATACAAAAATCTTAAAACAAAGTTTTCTTTTAATTTGTGTCTGTACATCACAAAATATACCAGAACAAAAATGTAACTAGATCTAGCCTCGGCTTAAGTATTATATACAAAAATTTGTTGACTTTTATCTTTTTTTTATTAATTCGCCGAATGCTTCCACGGGCCGCACAAAACTCCTTGGCAGGCTAGTGAAAACTAGCAGTATAATTGATGAGTTTTTAACAAATGATATATAATTTTTATTTCAAATCCTCCAGTTTTTAGTAAGATGAATTTGTGACCCAAACTCACTATCTTTAACCCTTTAGCATTTAAACCGGCCGTATCTGGCCAGAATTCTCTCACCTCTTTCTGTTCAAACCGGCTGTAACCAACCACTCATACTGATGTTAAAGTATTGTTCTCAAAATAAATATCATCAAAATTTCATAGATTTGATATCATGTGAAGTAAAGTTTTTACCATGAAAATATAATCGTAAATGTAGAGTAATGTAAATGCTAAAAGATTAATTCGATATTTGTGCCAACCCTTAACTACAGTCATGAATCTTAGGTAATGACCAAAAGAATACAAGCAAATGAAATGGGGTTCCTCTGAAGTGTATTTGGAGTAACATTCTTTGTAAGTGTGCATAGCTTGGAGATTAGGGAGTCACTCCAGGTAGATCATTATTTCTCCAAATTGAGAGATTATAGTTCCAATATTACAGGCATGTGATTAGAATGTCTTAAGAAAGAATCACTGGGCAGATTTTACAGGCAAAACCAGCCTGCAGAAGTCCCAGGGATAGACTCTGAATAAGATGGTTGGATAACATCCATGAGCTTGGCTGGTCTTGCTTAGGGATCCAGCCAGATCAATTGGAGATGGTTGCTTCTGACAAGAGGACTCTGCCCCCATGACCCTCCCAGGAATAAGTTGGCAAAGAAGAAGAATTTGTAATCTGTAAATAATTTAGTCTAGTATCTCAAAGATTCAAATTCAGTTAAGACATAGCATAACAACAAGTGATGCAATGATAATATATTTACATAAAAGAGGAATTAGGTAATATTTTGTTGGTATATGATTGTACATGCAAGCATGTACACTCATTTAATTAACAATTACTCACAAAACTATGGACTATCTCAGGTAGAATCTTATTATCATTGTCATCCTCATCCTATTTACTACAATGATTATCACCATCACCACCATCATCATCACTAGTACAATCACTGCCACCATTACCTCCACTGCTGCCACCACTACCTCCACTGCTGCCACCACTACCTCCACTGCTGCCACCACTGCCACCACCAGCAGCACCATCACCATCACTGCCATCACTACAGCCACCACCACTATTGACTTGATCACCATCACTGCCACCACCACCACCACTGTCACCATCACCACCACCACCGCCGCCATCACTGCTACCACCACCACCATCACTGCCATCACTATAGCCACACCATCACTGCTACCACTAACACTGCCATCATCACCATTACCATCACCACTGCCATTGCGCTATTATTATCTTTTTGTCAACACATAATTATTTCATATTAACTTTGCAGTGCTCACTGCCTAAAACCACCCCTGGTTCTGATACAAAACTGCACATTTAAAAGTGTATATATTTATCTAAAAATCTTTCATCATAATTGTATGTAAGAATCTTTAAGTTATATTCCAAACCCCAGGCTTAATAATGAAATAAAGAAATAAAATTCTTAACTATTTTCAAAATTATCTGAAAACCTTAAGCCATACTTTCATTAGAAATATGGTAACGGAAGGGTTAAATATGATAACACCAGTTTAATTATATTCAATATGGGTGTTTCATTCCTTGTTTAGAGCTCAAAGTAACTCTATTACAGATGCTTTATATCACTAATGTTTGGTAATCTTTATACCAGGGCTTAACATCATCTATACCCATTACATAATCATATTGGCTTTGTCTTCTCTCTCCCATAAATCAAATTTCTTTGTAACCTTATCATTTTCTTAACTCCCATTGTACACAGCCTCTCTTTCCTGTTAACACTGAACATTCAACAGACCATACGTTTTCTATTGTTGCAGGTGTTTCACCTTCACAAACCAGGTTTCACTTTCATAAACTATTGCACTTTTTTTACCTGATAAGATTCTTTACATAAAGATTGTATGCCTCATAATTTTCCTATCATATTGAGTAAGAAATACATTATTACCAACAGATATAGTAGTTTTCTAAAATAATGGTATGGTGCTGTAACTCCTGAGGGAGTTAGAGCACCATAATTGTATGGCGTTTCTTGGACATTTTTTATGGAGAAGGATAAAAAGTGAGAGACAGGAAGCGAGAAAGAGATATAGAGGAAGAATCAACCCCAGTACTTGACTGGTACTTTTTTTATCGACCTCGAAAGGTTGAAAGGCAAAGTTGACTTCAGAGGACCAGACAAAATACTGCAAAGCATTCTATTCAACATTCTATCGACTCTGTCAATTTGCTGCCTTAAAATAATAATAAAAAAAATTCTATCTACACTTAATCACAAAGCCTTTGTTGTAATATTCTCTTCTAATATCTAAATAGTACAACTTAACTACTATTCCTACCAAACTACCACGAAGTAGTGTATGATCATCAATCCATAACTGTTAACCCCTTCATTACCATATTTCTTGTGAAACACACTATTTATGGTTTTAAAAAAATATTTATGAAAAGGGAGGATATTTAGTAACTTTACTAAGTCTCTCATTATTTATTTGGTGTTTGGGATATGACTTAAAGAAGTTTCTTACATAAAATTATTATGAGTGATTTTTAGATAAATATCTACCCTATAAGGTGGCAGTTCTGATGCCACAACGAAAAGCACTCAGTTCACTGTGTAAGGTGATAGTGCTGGAGTCATGACAAAATTACCCCATTACACACTGTAGTGGTTGGCATTAGGAAGAGCATTCAAACCAAAACAGAACATATGAGCAAGACATGTCCATCTGACTTGTCTAGCTACAGAACATGACAATCCTTCTAACTCATGCAAGCATGGATAATAGACATTAAATGGTGATGATGATAATGAGGAGGATAAACACTTTAAAACAAGCCATTTTGTATCATAGAGGGTTAACTAATTCAGACTATTTAGTACATCTAAAGTTGTGACTCCATCTTAGTCTGGATACTTATTGTTTGTACTGACTATTTTAACTAGTCCCTTCTGGTAAACAAACCAGTATATATCATCAACATCATCATCACCGTTTAATGTCCATTTTTCCACACTAGCATGGGTTAGATGAGTTGCCCCATTGTGAGAAAAGCCAATTCAGATGACCATGTCTTATTCAGCAGAACTACTTTTGGCTTGGTTTCTATGGCTGAATTTACAGTGTTTACTGGGTGCTTTTTGTTGTATCACCTACATGACCACTTTGCAGTGTGGGCTGGGCGCTTTTTGTCTTGGGACCTACATGACCACTTTATAGAGTGGCCTGGGTACTTTTGGTCGTGGCACCTACATGACCACTTTACAGTGTGGGCTGGGTGCTTTTTTGTCATGAAACCTACACAACCACTTTGCATTGTGGGCTAGGTGATTTTTGTCGTATCACCATCATGATCACTTTACAGTATGGGTGAGGACTTGGCTGGAGATGTGTGGGGAATATATATATATATATATATATATATATAAGCAAAGGGATATTTACTTTGTTGGTAATTCAACAAATATATATATTTATAACTAATATAGCTCCTTTAATGTTGAGCACTTTAAACTATAACTGATTGCAAAAATTAATAATGAAATTCTTTAGGATTTCTTCTTCTTTAACCCTTTCCTTACCAAACCGCCCAAAGCCGCCCGAAAAAAATTTTGGTTCATGTGAGCAAGCCGCCCAAAACCGCCCGTTCATATTTAAATGAGAATATCAGAGCAAATCTCATTAGTACATTCGTGAAAACACGTGGTTATACTGCGTAAACAATAGAGCTACAGTTTTGAACAACGATCGACGTGTTATTTTAATTCTGTGAACTTTGGGAGATTTTTTTCCAAATTTGTTCCTGTTGTGTTTTGAAAATTTGTAATTCTGACAAAAAATGGATACCAATTTCATTCAGTCAAGCAACGAGTCAAAATTCAAAGGATTTTTCACTGAAGACCTTGAAAAATCTAACTCTATAACTGAAAAAAAAAAGCACGTGGTATTTGATAATGAATCCGATGTTTCATTTTCCGAAAGTGAAAACAGTGAATCCGAGAGCTCCGATGACAGCGATAAAGAAAACCAATTGGCACCTGAATGGAGTAAAAATTTAAAAACTGTTTCTTTCAGTGATTTTTGTGAAGAAACTGGACCAAGTCACATTCTATCCCAGGAGAGCAAAGCTTTAGACTATTTCCTTTTACTTTTTCCTATGAGCTTGTTTGAAATCATTACGGCGGAAACAAACCGTTACGCTGAAAGTAAACAAAGCGAAAAAAAGGATAGTTTGTGGTTTCCCACAAGCTTAAATGAAATTAGAGCATATTTTGCCATAAATATTATTATGGGCATTAGATAGCTACCCAGAATTACAAATTACTGGAGTAGCAATGAACCTTTTGGAGACGAATATGTCTCAAGTATAATGACGGTTTTTAGAATTGACGCAGTATTTACATGTAAGAGACACGAGCAGTACACCAGTACGGGGAGAACCAAACTATGATCCCTTATTTAAAATAAATGTTCAAAACACATAAAACAGTTTACAAACCAGGGAGATATTTATCTATCAATGAGGGTATGGTGGGCTATAAAGGCCGAGTGTGTTTTTGACAATATATGCCAGGAAAGCCCACAAAATGGGGTTTCAAAGTTTGGAAGATTTGCGAATCGAATACTGGGTACTGCTCTGGATTTGAATTTTATACTGGCAAAAGAGACAATTATATAAGTCAGCATGGCCTAGGGTATGATGTGGTCTGGAATTTATCACTTCCATACAATAACCAGGGCTGTATATTATTTTTTGACCGGTTTTTCAGTTCGGTCAAACTTGCGGAGAATTTAGATACTGTGGCAACACATACATGTGCTACAGTGATCGCTAATAGAAAAGGACTGCCCTTGGATATAAAAAAAAAAATTGTGAAATAATTCAACGGCAGAAAGGAAATTTGCTAGCGACCGCATACAGAGATAAAAGGCAGATCAATTTTCTGTCTACCTGTGCATGGCCACATGTGGATGAAAATGGCATCCTATTTGTGAATCTCGATTATAACAGGTACATGGGTGGTGTAGATTGGATGAATCAGATAATGTCTTATTATTCAGTTGGCAGATCGGGGAATAAATGGTGGCGATACCTTGTTTGGTATATAGTAAATATGAGTATTACTAATGCATTTATACTATATACCAAATCGAGACCGGCTCGAAAGTGATGCGACCATCTGCAGTTCCGAGCAGATATAGCAACACAATTAAGAGCTGATTATTCCTAAAAAAAAATAACTGTAGGGAGAAAAAACAAAGCCTGCCAGAGAGATATCCCTCTGAATTCAGCCGATCTCCATAAATTAGAAAAAATCGAGGGTCGCAAAAAGCAGTGTCGCGAATGCCTTCATAAAAAAAGGAAAGCTCCTAGTGGAATGTCTGTTGAAACAACTTTTCAATGTGCATTCTGCAAGGTTGCATTATGTAGAGCAGGGTGCTTTACAAGTTTTCATGATAGGAATATTGTTTGATTTGTATATATGTGTGATTTTATTTTATTAATATTTTCAAATTTACTTCGTTTTTCTTTTTCTTTGTGTAATTTTAATTTACCTGTAAGGTGAGTGACGAGTTTTGATTAATTTCTTTGTAAATCATTATTGTATATTTCTGCGTATCTATGTATGTGGGAGAGCTTATTTAATCTAGTTGATGGTGTGTGTGTATTTTGTTTTCTAGTTTTCTTCACAGACAAATTCCAGTCTTTCGTTTTATTTATACCTTTATGGTACACCTGTCTTTTGTGTGTTTAAATTCACCTGATAAATCCAGTAATGTGCACAACTCTTCTATAGTAAAATTTTGTTGTATACCCAATTGAATATTAGCTAATAACCCATTTTCTATAGCGATGTTTGAACAAAATTTAAATAATTTCATATTTTGTTGAATTTACCCGTATTTACCTGTAATTAGAGTTACTTTGAGACAAAGATTATGGAATAGAATTGGTTGAGAACCTTTCGTTAAATTTTCTTCCAAAAATAACATTAATATTAGAGTTATTTAATGAAACCAGACTAAATTTATGATTATGTTAGAAATTAATTGAAACACATAAGGGGTGTATTTTGGTTAGAAATATGGTAACGAAAGGGTTAAAGGATGTACCCTTACCTAAAAATAAGGAATATCTCAAACAACTCAGAAAAATAAGACTCCTTCATAAGAAGACTTAGATGGCGTGCTTTCCATTTTGATAAAAAATCGGAAAACAAAATAAATAAATCCAAGTACAATTTTGATTTTATTTTCAAATCTAAGAAAAATCCTCCTTGCAACAAACTACTAGCCGAATTTGAAAACGAAATAATCTCCATCATACAGAACATTAAATTTAAAAGGAACCAATTTATTGGCCAGGAGTACCTTAAAGGCCTCAAAAACAAAATAGACAGTCTAGAAAAAACAAAGAAGATCCTTGTAAAATCTGACAAAGTCAATAATTTATATGGTATGGAAAAGGACGAGTATAATAACCTAATACTGAAGGAACTCAGGAAAAACTACAAAAGGACATCAAATGAAGATCTTTCAACCCTAAATAGAGAAGCTTCGGAAATTATTTATAAATTAGGCATTATACCCTTTATACCTAGAAAACCGAAGATTAACTTGAAGGACCACAAAAGAAACTTTGAAGTAGAACTACCAGTCAGACTCATTGCACTATCTAAATCTGACTTAGGCATAATTAGCAAGCATATACAAGATAGAATTATACCACTACTTAAAGAAAAATCACACCTTAAACTATGGAACGGTACTAATGAAGTAATAGATTGGTTTAATAACATAAAATTAAAACATAAGAAAACATTTATTCAAATGGATATTGCAAATTACTATTCCTCTATTACCCCTAGCTTACTTAATAAGGCAATTATCTACGCTTCTAAACATACAGACCTATCTAGTGAAGAAATGAATATCATTCTAACCGCACATAAAACCCTAATAGAATTTAATAACAATCTCTGGACAAGAGCTGACAGACAAAACAATTTTGATATTACTATGGGATCATTTGACTCGGCGCAAGTAACAGACCTCGTTGGATTATTTATTAATAATGTACTGCATAGAAAAATGCCAGAGATGATCGGCGGTTTATATCGGGACGATATGTTTCTTTTAATCGAAAACCATAGCAATAGTGAAATTAATAGGAAAAAGAAATCCATAATACAGTTTTTCAACAACTACAACCTTAATTTAGAAATCGAGAATAATTATAAAATCGTTAACTTCTTAGATGTAACTTTAAACCTTAGCTCAGGTCTTTATTATCCATTCCATAAAATTAATGAAAATCTAAATTACGTAAGTTTCAATTCTAATCATCCTAGAAATATAAAAAATACTATTGTCAATAGTGTCCAGCAATGGATTTCACGCATCTCCGCTAATAAAAATATTTTTGATAATAAGGCAGAATATTACAATGAGGCTTTACATAGAGCAGGATACTCGAATAAAATTAAATACTTAGACAACAATAACATGATAAATCATCCTAAAATTCATTATAATAAGAATAAGCAATTCAACTTAAATAGTAAACCAAACAAAATAAACTAGAACTAGAAATATTATTTGGTACTCTCCTCCATTCTCATTAGGCATTAAAACACCTGTAGCAAAACTATTTTTCAAAGCACTGGATAAGTGTTTTCCTAAAGCCCATAGATACCACTCTATTTTTAACAGACACACTATAGAACTATCTTACTCTACTACTATGAACATAGCACAAAATATAAATAGAATTAATAATAGAAACTTAAATTTAAACCCTAACCAAACAAACCAAGCTAACAATAATAATATTTCTAATAACAATATTCATACTAATAGTACCGTTTCTAGTAACAACAACTCCCGAAAATGTAACTGTAGAATCGAATCAAACTGCCCTTTACAAAACAATCGCTTAGACAAAAACTTGATTTATAAATGCACAGTAAAAACTAGAGACAAAATATTTAACTATATAGGTGCCACTTCTACAAAATTCAAAGAATGCTGGTGCAACCACAAACATACATTTAATAGGTCCAGTAAAAAATCTTGCACTTCACTTTCACATCTAATTTGGAATTTAAAGGACAATAATATAAACTATTCAATATCTTGGGGAACTTGCATACCGAAATATGGCTTTCTCAAGAATCTCATTTGTGTATCGAGGAAATTTTTTTATATAATTAACTGTCAAAATTCTATTAATTTAAAAAGCGAAATATTTAGTTCTTGCAGACATCGCCAAAAATCCACTTTCCGAAGTATTTTTAATCTATAATATTCATTAGACTTGACTACATCTTATACATCTTTAAAATGATCCCGTTATTTACTGAGGTTTTTTTTTTTTAAATTAAAATTTTTTTAAATGATCTTTCTTCTTAAATTTAGTATTTTTACCAATTGATATTCTTTTCCTAATGATACTCTTCTTAATCTATTTTTTAGATTTATATATATTTTTTAGATTGATATTTTTTAATTGATATTCTGAAAGATATCCTCTTTACGGTAGTTCTTCTAAATGCACTCTCGACTTATCTAATAATACATTTTTCCTCTCTTTAATCTTCAAACTTTTCACACATCTTTCGACGTAGATAATATATAATTGAAATTCTCATCATTGAAAACATGTAATATAAAATACCTTATAATCTCACACATAATAATATATAATTTTCTCTACATACTTTCTGTATTTTCTAAGAAAATTATTCATCAAATCTAATTTTAATAGTTTAACAAATAATATTGGAGTTATCTCTTCCTTTACAATTGAGCAAACATAGACATAATAACTTGTATGATAAATTATGTAATTTTGCTAAATTAATAATGTTCTGAAAAAATGTTCAATGTTGGATGAAAATATTTGAATCTACAAATTGTTCTTCTCTTATAATTTGAACTACGTCTTTTTCTTAAATATTTATGTAAAATGTAAACAAATTAATATGTGTGTTTTATATCTATATAATCACCAATAATACTTATATTTATAGACTTAGTAATCTATATAGATATTTATATACTTACAACCTGTTGCAATATAATAAGATAAAATGTACTTACAACCATAATTCTTCATATAATCTAATTGATTATATATATAATATTATAACTCATAATTTAGCTAAACATTTAAAAAATTCTGGAATCATATTCCACCACTCCAACAAACTGTTAATTCTTAACGTTTCAATCTTTTTAAATTCACGTAAATACAAGCTGTTCTTCCTTCTCTTTCTTCTTCGTATACATATATATATCCTAATAATTATTTAAATCTACCTAACGTCTAAAAATAACGTTTTTTTTCAGCCCTATGCCTCAACCTCATTTGCATATTCATCTTAATAATTTGAAATATTTGTTTTTCCTCTCTTCCCCTTTTTCCTTTTACTATCCTGGTAAAACTTGAACCATGAAGGTCTCGTTCCTGGATATGTCAATATTTATAATAACAAACTTTGTATTTTATCTGATGAGAGCGTACCAAAGTTGTGGTACCCTTGAAATATATATAATAGAATAAATATGGTTTTATAAATATAGTTTCCATTTATTAATATCATTGATATATATATATACACACCTGAAACAGAGGGTCGGGAGCACCCCTCAGTTGCTAAACAAAGGGTCAGAAGGAGCCTTCCGTCACGTCAAGGACATGATAGCCTCCCTAGTGTTGGTGATCTACATGATAAATGTGCTCAATACATGCTGTAAATTGGTTGGTGTTAGAAAGGGCATCCGGTCATAGAAAGCTTGCCAAATTAATGGTTGGGAGGATCATCTGTTGTATGAAAGACATGACAACCTGTCCTGTGCACTTGGTAGAATGTGAGACTGCACATAAGTAAGATGGCAAATCCCTGGCTGGGAGATCAGTAGCCACCGCTTCAGTACTGACATAGTCAAAGCCTTGCTAATAGAGAAAGCAAACATTAAAACAACAATGATGATGATAATATATACACACACACACACACACACATATATATATATATATATATATAGTACAAGGATCGGAATTAAGAGTATTCTGCAGTTCACAGTAATAATAATAATAATAATAATAATAATATTAGCTCAAAGAAGAATAGAGAATTTTCTTCTGAGCTCGGATACAAATATATTACACAAATAGAAGTGTGTTACTCTTAATTCCGATCCTTGTACTTAACGAGCTCCAAATTGTTGAGCTAATAAATTCGAATGGTTGGGCTGCTCTCCCTAGCATTTTCCCCAATCCATGAGAACCGTTATTTGATGCAAATAACACGTGATTTTGCCCTACCCTGGGCAGCGTGTATATTAGCTTTCTCTCCATCCATGAGGCTAGATGTGTAGTAAACAGAATCCACATTTGCTGACTGATGAACCTGTGGCTGTTAAACTGCACATTTCTGTGGCGAAACGAACTTAATTCCTATCAGCAAACTTATAGTTATAAGGTTAGTAATTTAAAACTCTACTTCAGAGATTTGATTCTGACTTAGGTTTTTTTCTATTTAATTGCTAAGCCTGTAGATATTGTTTTCTATACAGTAACGGTAAAAATCACTTGTAATAATCCTTTACACACATTTCACTGTGTAACACACTTCTATTTGTGTAATATATTTATATATATATTTCGTTTCTGAATTTGTTTAGCAAGATTCTTTATCTGAAATCGTGTGTTGAAACCGATATTGTTATACTTTGGGAGGGTCATGTTGCCAACCAACCAAAAATTTATAAGTTTGTAAATTTGTAAATTTATAAATTTATAAATATATAATAAACTGAAGTGAAAGCAACTGGTGCGTGTGTTTCTTATTGGCAACATGACCCTCCCAAAGCATAACAATATTTATATATATATATATATGAAATATAAGAATCAAAGAACTGTTCAAAACATTATTGTGCTTACAGCTGTTTCCTCCAAACCGAGGTTTGGATTCTTCGGAGCAATTTATCAATGCATGGACAGTTATATGACCTCCCTTTCAGCCGAGAGACATACCAATACATATTCAAACATTGATACATATTCAAACATTGTGGGTCAACATTCATTACAGAATTTAGAGTGGCAGTACACACTTCAAGATTACATTTATATATATACACATATATATACATATATATATACATATATGTATACATAAGCTGGAAGGACAAACATAAACACAACAAATATATAGATGGAAAAATTAGTTTTTAAATCATTTTTGATTCTTTACATGTTTCAGTAATTCTATGTATAATGCCACATTTCACAATGCTCTTGAAACATATGTAAAGAATTAAAAATTATTTAAAAACTAATTTTTTCGTCTATGTATTTGATTATATATATATAGATATATATATATGATTGAACGTCTGAAAGTATATACTTTCCTTATGCATATTAATGGCTGAGCAGCCTAATTTGCATATCGATTGAGTTAATCGGCCGGGCGCACCGAAAACAATAAATGGAAAAAATGAAACAAAATTTCATTTCTCACTCTTAGTACGGATGTTACTTAAATATATGTAAACGTACATACATATATGTATACAGACGTACAGTAGTATGTATATATATACATACATGCACACATATATATATGTATGTATGGATTTACCGAGCATTTATTATAATGCTCGGTTTGTCTGTATACATATATGTATGTATGTATACATACATATATGTATACATACAAGTTGCAGCCGCGGTTAGCATTTTTTGAAATCAATCCTCTGAGGCTGGCACAAAACACTCAATGAAAAGATATCGATCGATCGATATATATATATATATATATGGTTGATGGGTGCTGCTCGAGAATGCTGAGGATGGCTCTGAACATTAATCAGTATACACTGAGGATGAAGAACTCAGAGCTGTACGGGAGCCTCCCAAAAGTCAGCTCGAGAGTAGCACTGAGGAACTGAGGTTAGCTGGACATGGTCACCGACATCCAGAGTTGACATTGCACTCAGTGGTCCTGTGGGAGCCCCTGCATGGGCACACTGGAAGAGGAAGACCGAGGTTGACATATGTTGATGCCCTAAGGACAGACACTGGTCTGTTGGAGACACACGACATGGCAGCGATGATGAGGGACAGAGACCGCTGAAGAGACTCGACCATGGATCTCGGGAATTTTACCCGCCCTAGACATTATATATATATATATATATATATATATATATATATATATAAACATGAAAAGAAAGAAGAATACTGCGTGGTTTGCACATGGGTTACATATGATAAAAATAGTCCTTCGTCAGTGATTGTCCAACCATCATTGGTATTTCATCTCATTAAAAATCATATACCTCAGGTTGGTGCGAGCAATAACTAAAAAAAGTTATTGGGACCAGTAATTCGCGTAAAGCGAGGGGGACAAGTAAACAACATAGAAGGATAAAAGCAAACCGAAGATAGGAAAATAAACAAGCAACATGGTTGTCCGGTCAGCGTAATCTGGGTGGATTTATTTAAGTAACAGCCGTAATAAGAGTGAGAAATGAAATTTCGTTTCATTTTTTCCATTTATTGTTTTCGGTGTGCCTGGCCGATTAACTCACTCTATGTGCAAATTAGGCTGCTCAGCTGTTAATATGCATAAGGAAAGTATATACTTTCAGACGTTCAATCATCTGGCAGGAAGGTATACAGTGCTGACGATAGCTAATAAGCTTGAAACTAGTACATCGTTCCTTTGTCAGTGTTGAACAAAAGGGCGACGATGGTTGCTAAACACTGTACGGTTTAATTCGGGATGTTTGTTTACAAACAAACCGAGCATTATAATAAATGCTCGGTAAATCCATACATACATATATATGTGTGCATGTATGTATATATATACATACTACTGTACGTCTATACATATATGTATGTATGTATACATACTGATATATATATATATAGAGAGAGAGATGAACAAGGAAAAACAACACTGGAGAACAACAGACTACAAAGATGATACATATTAGTTTAATGCTTGATGTAGTAGTTTTAACATTTCAGACGTTAGTCCTTCATTGGAAAATAGAATTAGAGAGAGAAAAAAAAATAGAAAGCTAGGCAAGAGTAAGTAGGAAAATAATTTTTTCAGTCGGAAAACAGATGTGTGCGTACACACACACACACACGCACACACACACACACACACACACACACACACACACACACACACACACACACACACACACACACACACACACGCACACACACACACACACACACACAGTTTTGGTTGCTAGCCTTGAATTGTTTATCATTTGGCCTAAAAATGGTGAACAGTAGGCTGTGTTACCTAGGTAAACTAATTAGAATGTTCACAAGACTGAGACTGCACATCCTTGCAAAACTCTATTCACTTTTGGGGTTTTGCCAACATCTGGCTCCTGGTGTTTGGTACAACCTTACTTTGTTGATGAAGTTTCATAGTTCTAATGAACATTGAAACATGTTCTGGCTAAATAAAATTGGTGAGGAGTAAAAAGAAAAAAAAAGAAGAAAGTATTTTTAGAATCTGAAAGAAAAAAATATATAGCTAAAAAAATTAAACAATTAGATTGGCCATCTTCATCATCATCATCATCCTTGTCCTCATCATACTTATCATCACCATCATCATCCTTGTCCTCATCATACTTATCATTACCATCATCATCATAGTTATCATCATCATCATCATCATCATCATTGTCCTCATCATACTCATCATCATCATCATTGTCCTCATCATACTTATCATCATCATGATCCTTGTCATACTCATCGTTACCACCATACTCATCGCCATCATACTCATCAACTTCATCATCATCATTTAACATCTGTTTTCCTGATAGCAAGGGTTGGATGGGTTGTCACTGACCAAGGCAGTACTTAATTGGATCCAATGATCTCACAGATGGGCCAGGATCTCATCTCATATATATTCCCTCACTCTACAATAATTATGTGAAGGATTATAAATACTTTCATTATCATATATCTAATGAAATACATTGCCTATGTTTAACCCTTTCATTACCATATAACTGATGAAAGACAGTGCCTAAGTTTAACCCTTTCATTACAATACATCTATTGAAAGACAGTGCCTATGTTTAAGCCTTTCATTACAATACATCTATTGAAAGACAGTGCCTAAGTTTAACCCTTTCATTACAATACATCTATTGAAAGACAGTGCCTAAGTTTAACCCTTTCATTACAATACATCTATTGAAAGACAGTGCCTATGTTTAACCCTTTCATTACCATATAACTGATGAAAGACAGTGCCTAAGTTTAACCCTTTCATTACAATACATCTATTGAAAGACAGTGCCTAAGTTTAACCCTTTCATTACAATACATCTATTGAAAGACTGTGCCTAAGTTTAACCCTTTCATTACAATACATCTATTGAAAGACAGTGCCTATGTTTAACCCTTTCATTACAATACATCTATTGAAAGACAGTGCCTATGTTTAACCCTTTCATTACAATACATCTATTGAAAGACAGTGCCTATGTTTAACCCTTTCATTACCATATAACTGATGAAAATTAATAAAAGACACTGCCTATGATTTTCAAATATCTTTTTAAATGATAAAAAATTTTGAGGGAATTGAAACAGAACTTAACTGATGTTCTTACATAAAATTGTAATGAAAGATTTTTAGTTAGATATAAAGACTTTCAGGCACTTTGTTATGATAAGGGTTAATAGATGAAGTTGTTAATATTGCCACTGCTGCTACAGGTAGTTGTTGTTTTTGTTGTTGTTGAGCTGGCATTGATCATAGAAATAACTAGATGACTGTAAACTAGATATACATTGTTTCACTCTACTAGTGGGTGGGTGGGGTAGGGGGTCATATAGAGTATTTAATGGTGCATGGCAAAGTGTGAATGTAGCATATTCTGTCATGTAGTGTATTTAATGGTGCATGGTAAAGTGTGAATGTAGCATATTCTGTCATGTAGCATACTTAATGGTGTTTGGCAAAGTGTAGGATGTAACATATTCTGTCATGTAGTGTACTTAATGGTGTATGGCAAAGTGTGAATGTAGCATGGCCAAATAGCCAAAGGGTTCACTTTGTATCATAAGGTACTAGTTTCAGTAATTCAATGGTAAGGCAATTCAGTTTATTGGACTGTTGGAATACTCATCCTTCAGCCCAACACTGATTTATTTATGTATATTTACTTAATGTGTAAGATTGAAAAGAAAACAAAAAGGAGAGAAGCTGATTGTCAGTTTGGACCAAGGAAACAATGTTTCCATTGGTCCTTCCATTGCTGATACTATCTGTCTGTCACAACTAGCAGAAGAAAGGAGCTGATTGTCAGATCAAACCTCAGAAATAATGTTTCTATTGGTCTTTCCATTGCTAATACTATCTGTCTGTCACAACTTCTGGCAGAAGGAGGTGTGATTTGAACTCAGAATGCACTGAGCCAGTCAGATACTAACTCATTGCACCCCTTCTGACACTTTTAACAATTCTGTCAATCCACTTTATATATATATATTTATTGACCCAAACAGGATAAAAGACAAAGTTGGCTTTGACAGGATTTGAACTCAGGGTAAGCTGGAACAAATACTGAGCCATTTAATCCAATGCCCTAATGAATCTGCCAATTCAACATCTAAAGAAAGACTAAAAACTAGGTGAAAGATAGTGTAAACTAAAATATTCTAAACTTAACCAATACTTCTGTAAATAAGCCCTATATTTATGACAAGTTATCAGCAGAAGGTGATTACTGTATTACTGAAGGAACAGATATATCAGATATCTTTTATGCCTATTTTTAAAATCTTATTTTGTTTTTAATTCTAATTTCAAAACTGTTGCACCTGATTTTGGTCTTAGTAATCTTTTGAGATTACAGTATATCATCATCATCATCTGTAAATAAATGAACAACTTGGATGTTCATTACTACTGTTACTTACCATTGGCTTATCTTCATGTGTATGTGTGTGTATATATATATATATATATATATAGAATGTAGAAAAGTAACACATGAGTTGATATATATAAAAACAAATAGTAGAAAGGAAAAAGATTCTTTCAGTAGAAAATGTTGAAGAGATTTTTTTCAGAGAGATATGAAGACATTAATTTATTGTAAATAAATAAACATTAATTTATTTACAATACCGGTTTCAGCATTAAATGCATTGTCAATTGCGGATATGCAGAATATTGTTAAGTTGCATATTTGTACAAATAGTGATAATAGTAATAATTATGATGAAGGCAATGAAAATAAAATAAAAAGTTGAAGAAAAAAAATTAATTAATTTTCACATACATGTTCTTTCAGAGAAGTCATTTCTCTGTGTCTGTCCTACTCTGCTTCTCTGCACAACCAAGCTAGAAGCAGAGTAGGACAGACACATTGGCAGTGTCGGACGCCATGCTTTGCAGCAAAGAGTTACGGCCCTTTATGGTCTGAGTTCAAATCCCGCCGAGGTTGACTTTGCCTTTCATCCTTACGGGGTCGATAAAATAAAGTATCAGTAATACACTGGGATAATTGCTAGCCTTGTGCCAAAAGTAGAAACAATTATTACTATTATCACTATTTGTACAAATATGCAACTTAACAATATTCTGCATATCCGCAATTGACAATGCATTTAATGCTGAAATCGGTATTGTAAATAAATTGTCTTCATATCTCTCTGAAAAAAATCTCTTCAACATTTTCTACTGAAAGAATCTTTTTCCTTTCTACTATTTGTTTATATATATATATATATATATATAATCTCTCTCTCTCTATATATATATATATACAGGGTGCGGACGATATTTGTTCGCAAGATTACTGTCTAGGAAAAAATAAGACAGTAGTTTTATTTTTCAAGATATATTTATCAAACTTGGGTCAGTTTGTCTTCATGACTTGTTATTTCAATCTCACTCGATAAACCCGCCATTGACTTTGATGACGGCCTCAAGGCGGCCTCGGAACTGGCTACAGGCCTTCGTCACTGTCCCCCGACTTAGGCCCCTAAAGGCACTTGTGATCCTGGCCTTCAGATCGTCTTTCGTATTGCAGCTAGATCTGTTGGTGTCTCGTTCCACTGTGCCCCACACAAAGAAGTTGAGGGGGTTGCAGTCAGGCAAGCTGGGAGGCCAGATGTCGGGTGAAGTGTGGTCGACGAAGTTTTCTGACAGCCAGGCTTGGTATGGCAGGGCGCTGAGCCTTGCTGCCACACGTACGGCCTACCTGTAGCTACCTGGTTGATCCAGGGCTTTACTACCTCGCTCAGAACGCAGATGTAGCCATCGGTGTTCAGCTTGAGGCTCTCAGGGAAGAAGTGAGGTGGCATGACGTCACCTTGACTGCTGACAACACATAAGACCAATGTTGTCGCTGGAAACTTTGTCTGCATGACTCTGGGTACGTCTTTGGATGAGACAGCGAGCCATCTGTTGTTCTGGCAGTTGATCTTCTGGTCTTATTTGTCCTCCCGGCGTGGATTCCAAGAAGAACTCCGTGTCTCTTCCACAAATTTGGAGGTTCAAAATTATTCATAATCAATTATTCTGAAAATAAATAATGGAAATATATTCACTGTTTTTATGAAGACAAGAGTGACAACGGAAGTAAAAAAAATTTGCATAAAATTAGCAGTTGAAAATTGCGAACAAATATCGTCCGCACTCTGTGTATATATATATATATACAATGATATTAAATAAATGGAAACTATATTTATAAAACCATATTCTATTATATATATTTCAAGGGTACCAAAACTTTGGTACGCTCTCATCAGATAAAATACAAAGTTTGTTTTATAAATGTTGACATAACCAAGAAAAGATACCTTAAATAGCTAACTCCATCCACCAGAGTATTAGAGTTACTATAGACTACCCAAGCAAACACCCCAACCATCGATTACCTGTACTAGACACAGAGCTCTGGTTAGATACTATTAATAACAACAAACAAATCCTCCATTCCCATTATGCCAAACCCATGACTTCCAAATATCTGATCCACCGAAACTCAGCTGTTTCGGACCATACCAAAATCAACATACTGATTGCGGATTTGGTACGGGTGATGAGAAACGTGTCCCGCATGTGCAACCCCAAAGAACTAGAAAGACACATTCAACACTTCATCCACCGTATGCAGTTCTCTGGTTACAATCAGAGAGATAAAATCAGAGTATATAGAGGAGCCAGAACCAATTGGGAAAAAATGGTAAATAATGATACAAATGGGACCTGCCTCTTGTATAGGAGCGAATTTTGGAATAGAATAGAAAGAACTAGGAATAAGGTTAATAGAATAAACTCATGGTATGATAGCAATAAATACCAGAGTGTAATGTTCATCAATACAACCCCTAGAGGTGAGTTAGCTTACAAATTTAGAAGGGCCCAAGATAAACATAAACTCAATATTAAGATAGTAGAAAGACCAGGTACCTCCATAAAAACACTTATTAGCAATACATAACCTTTTCAAAGACCTCCCTGTATAGATAAGAAATGTATAATCTGTAAACTAAGCCCCCATATTAACTGTAAAACTAGAAATATAGTATATAGCATAAGATGTACTGAAGGACAATGTAGAGATAAGAATATAGTGTACATAGGTGAGACAGCTCGTAGTATAGGAGACCAGATAAATGAACACTGGCGAGAGTTTCAAGATAGTAAAGAATCATCTGTACTCCACCAACATGCTAAAATAGAACATAAGGGTAAATTAGAGAACATAGAAATAAAAATAGAATCTACACACAGAAAAGACGCAATGTTTAGACAAATCACAGAGGCAATAAACATAAATGAACTCCAACCAAAATTAAATAGAAAACATAAATGGAATAGCAACATCACAACTTACAATTAAGGACAAAATGAAAACACACACACACATAGAACAAACAACGAACCAATAACATGTAAATAAACAAATATAAACACACACAGACACCCGGATGTAACACATGCGCAAACTAAGCACACAAAAACAAGATGGCGTAGGAGAGGCACAAAAACAAAGAAAAGAATCCCCAGTCACTGAAGACGTCACAGAATGTGTGACGAAAGAACTTTGACAATATATGAACAATCGTCTGGTTGTGGAACCAACCAACCAACCGAAAATTTATAAATTTAATTTATAATAAATTGAAGTGAAAGCAACTGGTGCGTGTGTTTCTTATTGGCAACATGACCCTCCCAAAGCATAACAATATCGGTTTCAACACACGTTTTCAGATAAAGAATCTTGCTAAACAAATTCAGAAACGAAATATATATATATATATGTAAAAGGTAAACAGAAATAACAACACAATCGGTACAGTATATGGAAGGTATATATTAGGTTAACGCTTGACATAGCAGGAAGAGGGTCTTAACGTTTCAGACGCTAGTCCTTCATCAGAAGAAAGAATGAGAAATAAAATAGATTGAGGAGACGGGCGGGTTGGAATTGGAAAAAATGTCTTTAGATAAAAATAACAAGTCCATATAAAAATAACAAGTCCATGTTGACATCTCTTGCAAAACTGTTGGTGCTGGCGTTTTGTGTATGATTTGTATATATATATATATATAATATATATATATATATATATAATATATATATATATATATATATATAATAACGAAGGAAATGTGGTAAGGAACCAGGTGGACCATAACGCACCAAAGTACTCAATACTTGAGGTAGTAGAGTGGGTAATAGGAACCAGTAAGACCCCGACAGCTGAGCTCAAGCCGTTTCGACGGCCCAGAATTAGCCGTCGAAACGGCTTGAGCTCAGCTGTCGGGGTCTTACTGGTTCCTATATATATAATATATATATATATATATATATATCAATGATATTAATACATGGAAACTATCTTTATAAAACCATATTTATTTTATTATATATATTTCAAGGGTACCAAAATTTTGGTACGCTCTCATCAGATAAAATACAAAAATTGTTTTATAAATATTGACATATCCAAAAACAAGAACTTATCATTTTAAGTTCATTTTGGTACCCTTGAAATATATATAATAAAATAAATATGGTTTTATAAAGATAGTTTCCATGTATTAATATCATTGATATTATATTCTAGAAGAATTCTGTAGAGTGTTTGAATAACCAATAAATCTCTTTGCATACACTGGGGTACATGGTGGGCACGGTTACGGCTAAAGAAATGAAGAAGGAGTGAGGTTTCTTGAATTTTGTGATGTAAATGCACTAACCATTTGCAACACTAACTTCCAGAAGCCTACCAACAACCTGATAACCTACAAATCAGGCAAGCGCATAAGCCAGATTGACTTCCTGCTAGTTAGACAGCGGGACAGACAGATGGTGTCAAATACTAAAGCATACCCTGGGGAAGAATGTACCCCACAGCATAGGTTAGTCGTTAGTGACATCTCAGTAAGCATGAGCAAGAATGAGACATACAGGAAGGTGTGGAAAAGAAAGGTCTGGAAGCTAAAAGACCTTTCATTAAAATATAAATTTAGCAAAGCCCTTCAAGACATGTATGACGAAAAAGAAGACGATTTAGAGTTGTATGACATAGATGATAACTGGAATTTCTTACGTGACAACTTACTGCAGGCTACTGAAAAAACTTGTGGTTGGCGCAGAGCTTCAACCAGACAGAGAGTGACCTGGTGGTGGAACAGCACAGTAGATAGGGCCATTAGAGACAAAAGACTGGCATGGAAGGCTTGGAAAAATGGTGGGAGTAGAGAAGGATATACAGCCGCTAGGAGAGAAGCTAGACGTCAGGTGTACTTAGCAGGCAAGGAGGCTGAGAGTAGGAGGTTTGCCAATGTTCTGCGACGGGAAGATCAGAGACGTGCGGTGTTCTGCATTGCAAGGCAGTGTGTCAGTGCAAATCAGGATGTTGGAGATAAGTGTGTCCAGAATGATGCTGGCGTACTTAGTGTCACAAATGATAAAAAAAAAGGAGGCCTGGAAATGTCACTATAAGAGACTGATGAATGGGACAGAGAGAAATTACTCCCAGTAGACCCAACAGAGGGACCAGCTATTGAGATTGACGAATATAGAGTACAAGAGGCAATTAAAGAAATGAAGAATGGTAAGGCTGCTGGACCGTCAGGGATAGTTGCTGAGATGCTGAAGGCATCAGGTGAAGTAGGCATTAAACTGGTTGCACACATCATCAATCAGGCTATATATGGTGGTGTCTTACCCAAAGACTGGTGCAGCAGTATTCTCATAAATTGCTACAAGGGTAAAGGTGATACTCTAGAGAGGAGCAATTATAGGGGCATAAAGCTGATGGATCAGGTTATGAAAGTGGCAGAGAGAATATTAGCGCAACTGATTAGAGAAAGGGTCAAATTAGATGAGATGCAGTTTGGTTTTGTGCCTCGGAAAGGTACAACAGATGCCCTCTTCTTGGTGAGGCAACTACAAGAGAGGTTCTTAGAGAAGAATAAGCCACTATACTTAGCTTTTGTTGACCTAGAGAAGGCCTTTGATAGGGTACCCCGATCTGTCATCTGGTGGTCCCTAAGGAAACTAGATGTGAGGGCAGTGCAGGCTATGTACATTAGTGCTGTCAGTAAGTGAGAGTAGGTATGGAGTTTAGTGGGGAATTCCAGATACAAGTAGGTGTACATCAGGGTTCGGTCCTCAGCCCGCTCTTGTTCATTATAGTCCTCCAAGCCATAACAGAGGAGTTTAAGATTGGATGCCCATGGGAACTTCTCTATGCAGAATTTCTTATAGCAGAATCAGTAGAGGAGCTAGAGAATAAATTCTGGCTATGGAAACAGAAGTTGGAATCAAGAGGACTGAGAGTGAACCTAGCTAAGACAAAAGTGTTGATAAGTAGAAGAGAGTATAATACTCAGGGATCTGGCATCAGGGAAATGGCCATGTTCGATATGTAGGAAAGGAACTGGCATAAATTCCATAAAATGTACGCAATGCAGATCTTGGGTACACAAGAGATGTAGTGGGATAGCAGGCAAACTAACAGGTAGGGAAAACTACGTATGCTGTAGATGTACAGGGAAAGTTGGCAGTAGTAATCGCAGTGATAGACACATTTTTCTAATGCAGGTGGGTTCTATAGAAGTGGTTGATAGCTTCCGGTACCTAGGTGATCAGATTAGCATTGGAAGGGGGTGTTCCGAGGCCATAGTATCTAGAATAAGGACGGGTTGGAAGAAGTTTAGGGAGCTGCTTCCTTTGTTGACAAAGAAGGGTTTCTCCCTGCGTACGAAAGGACGGTTATATGATGCCTGTGTGAGATGTGCGATGCTGCATGGTAGGGAGACATGGGCAGCAACTGCAGAGTATATGCGACAGTGGGAGAGAAATGAAGCAAGTATGCTCCGTTGGATGTGCAATGTCAATGTGCGTGAACAACCAAGCATAGACGAGTTGAGAAAGAAACTGGGTATAAGAGGGATAAGTTGTGGTGTGCAGGAGAGAAGGCTGAGATGGTATGGACATGTGATGCGCATGGAGGATGACCACTGGGTAAAGAAGTGCTAAGAAATCCCAGTAGAAGGAAGACGCAGTAGAGGTAGACCACGTAAAACATGGGCAGAGGTGGTGTGAGCAGACCTCAGATCGCTGAAACTCACCGAGGAGATGACGAATGACCGTGATAAGTGGAGAGATGGTGTGCTGAATAGGACCCATCCAACCCTTGCAAGCAAGGAAAAGTGGACGTAAAATGATGATGATGATATATATAATTTTAATTATATATATATATATATATATATATATATATATATATATATATATATTTATTAAAATAACAGATTAAAGTTTAAGCAAAGAATCGCTGCTTTCACCCTTAACGGCATCTTCTGAAACTAACAAAGTCAATCTGTAAACGCAGAACTGGATATTTCAAAAAACGTTGCAACCGGAGGAAGACAGGAAGACGATACTTTGGTTCGTGGAAACGTTCGCTGGCTAAGAACGGGAAAAAACGAATATAATACGTCATTAATAGGAGCGGTGAAAAACAATTACGCGCAAAGACAGAACCACGTTTATGGTATAATAGTCCTCTTTGGATTTTAGTCTTCAAATTTATTATTATTACTCTATATATATATATATATATATATATATATATATATATACAGTGAGTCCTCGATATACAGTATATATGCGTTCCTGAAACCCTTACTGTATATCGAATTACCGTATAAAGAACCCATTATAACATGAAATAGATAGGGATGCGTTCCAGCACATCGAAAAAGTCATCCCTACAGAAAAGAAATAATGTTCTTTTTTTATTTACTGTACCGTACACATGCAGTGTAGTCCATCAGATGATGTGCCACTTCATTTGTCCCTCCCGAGGCTAAGGGACAGTATGGGTTTCAGCCCTTACTCATCTTGGGCTGAGTTGGCAGGGGAGGATGAGGGTGATGTGGGAGGCTTAAAACCAACAAACTCGTTGACTGCAGTGGATGTTGAAGGGCCAACTGTAGCATGGTTGGCAGGTGTGACTGGCTTGAAGAAAGAGTAGATGGAGGACTGTTTGGCGGTGTTTCTTTTGGCTTCATACATTTCTTGGAAAATCTTGACGCTTTTCTCGACATCTTGAGCCACTTTGCTGCTCCTAGCAGGGTTGGGGTCACGCTACTTCAGGGTTTCTAAGATTGTTTTGATACTCCCAAGACATTCTCTTAGAGTTTTTATGTCCAAGCCACGCACAGGTTCTTCTTCCTCTTCTTCTTTTTCTGTCTCCTGTATCGCCTTGTCTAGTTCTATGAGTTCATCATTGGAGAGTGGTTCAGTGTGGCTTTCCAAAAGGTCTTGTATATCATCATCATTAACACCATCGAAGCCAGCCCTATGGCAGAGATTTACAATATCTTTTTTTATCGCACCAATGTCCTCAGCAAAGCCTTGGAAGTCATTCACACATGCTGGCCATAATTTCTTCCAGGCCAAGTTCATGGTAGACTGCTTCACTTCTTCCCAAGTGCCTTGATGTTGTACAATTTCCACCATTCCCTGAACGTGGGCTTGTCAGGCCCATCTGTGCTCTTTATCAGCTGCTGTATGGTTCTCCGTTGGTAGTATGCCTTAAATGTTTTGATGACTGTTTGATCCATTGGCTGAATGAGAGCTGTGGTGTTTGGGGGGAGAAACAAAACCTCAATATTTTCTGACCAGTCTTCCATTGCCCATGGGTGGTTGGGGGCGTTGTCCACTAATAGCAGAAAACGGTTGGCAATGTTGTTAGCTAATGCATATTCCTTAAGGGTTGGTGACAGATATGAGGTGAAAAAATCCTGGTGAATTGAAGTGGTCAGCCATGTCTTCTTATTAGACTTCCATATCACTGGTAGGTATTGCTTAAGTAACCCCTTGAGTGCTCTTGGAGTTTCAGAATGGTAGAAAATGAGTGGCTTTAGCTTTAAATCTCCTTCTGCATTCCCTCCAAGTAACAGAGTAACGCGGTCCTTTGAGGCTTTGAACCCCTTCGCACTTTTCTCCACCTTGTCAATATAAGTATTACTGGTCATCTTTTTCCAATAAAGTCCTGTTTCATCATACTTAATAACCTGTTTTTTGCTGTACCCCTTCTCTGCAATGCATTTCTCTAACTCTGCCTTGAATTTTTCAGCACTCTCTTTGTTGAAACTGGCAGCCTCACCTGTAACTTTTATGTTGTGAAGACTCGAACGTCGTTTGAACTTATCAAACTAGCCTTTGCTTGCCTTGAATACAAAGTCCTCCACCCCCATTTCAGTCTTGAGCCTGTCAATAATGGACAATGCTTTCTCACTGATTACATTTAAAGACAGAGGCATATTTTGACGATTTTGGTCGTCGATCCAAATTTTGAGCAACCTTTCCATCCTATCCATAATTGGCTCAAAATTTACTCTGTAGACTCACAGCATTCTCCCCAGCTTTTTTGACAGCCTCACTATTTTTTAAAACAGTCCAGACTGTAGACTGGGCTAGGCCTAACTTACGACTTATGGTGGACGTATCTTGCCCCTGTTCCTTCCTTTTCAAAATGTCCAGCTTTATCTCCAAAGTCAGGTTCTTCCTCATGCGTTTGGCCTTTCCATCTGCATCAGCAATATTTGCAGGACGTTTTGGGGCCATAAGATAGGGGGTTATAAGATACGCTGTGATAATTATGCTCCAAAAATACGCCGTCGGGTTTTCTCTTACTTTGATTGATGTCATAACTCTTAACTGATCACTTCAGTTCGGCAAAAATTCTCTCACTGAGAGGACATGTTAGTTTGCCGAACTGAAGTGATCAGTTAAGAGTTATGCCGTCATCAAACGATATCTGAACTCGCTCGTGATTGGCCAGTTTCTCGGTAGCAGTAGTAACACAATTTTTCTAGAATTCGAATAGCAGTCAGTTTCCACAAATTCAAGGGGGAATTTATTGCTTACTACAGGTGGCGCTATGGTACAATATAAACAAAACACGACCAAAATCCGTATCTGTGAATTTTTTTTACCGTAAATAGAATTGATGGTAGTAATTACTCAAAACCGTATCTGTGAATTTACCGGATAAAGAACTACCATATATTGAGGACGCACTGTATATATATATATATATATATACGATATTAAACAAATGGAAACTATATTTATAAAACCATATTTATTTCATTATACATGTACGATATTAAACAAATGGAAACTATATTTATAAAACCATATTTATTTCATTATACATATTTCAGGGATACCATATTAAAAATATGGCATGCCTTCGTCAGGTAAAATACAATATATAAATAGTTTTATAAATAATTTTGACGTACCATATTATAAGCGACCATTAAATTAGGAAGACAGCTTCCTAATTTAATGGTCGCTTATAATATGGTACGTCAAAATTATTTATAAACTGTTTATATATTGTATTTTATCTGACGAAGGCATGCCATATTTTTAATATGGTATCCCTGAAATATGTATAATGAAATAAATATGGTTTTATAAATATAGTTTCCATTTGTTTAATATCGTATATCTACTCCAATAACTTGTCGAGTGCTTTATATCAGTTATAAAATATTTACTTGTTGTAACCCAACAATTTTAAATAAAACTTTTATATATATATATATGAAAAGTGTAATTTACTACACAAAACGAAGGTTATAGAGAAAATTGAGGTTGGTAATGGCACATGGAATATATAAGAGACAGAATACTTTTTTGTGAAAAAACATATAATTTTATAAGGTAAGGAAATAATAAAGGGTATAAAAAATGACCGGTTTCGATGGGTCTGCAAAAGCCATCTTTTGAAATGTTGATTAATATTAAAAAAAATTAATAATAAGAAGAAGAGTTAAAATTTGAGATTTGAAAATTCAAGTATAAAATTCATTGTGGGATTTCACAGTAGTTTTCATCTTGGTAGCAGCTCGTTGACTGCTGGGTGCCTTTTCAAATCTCAAATTTTAACTCTTCTTATTATTAATTTTTCTTAATATTAATCAACATTTGAAAAGATGGCTTTTGCAGACCCATCGAAACTGGTCATTTTTTATACCCTTTATTATTTCCTTACCTTATAAAATTATGTTTTTTCACAAAAAAGTATTCTGTCTCTTATATATTCCATGTGCCATTACCAACCTCAATTTTCTCTCTATATATATATATATAATTTAATTTTTCCAACAATATTTGAATGCCAATATTTGAATGCCAATATTTATATTTTTCAATTTTCACAGAGTTTACCTAAGGTAAATATTATTTGCATTTAATCTATTCTATTCTGATCTGTTTATTCTAACAAGAATGGAATAGTCTAGTTAATATAACAAAATGGTCTTAAATCAATTAAATGATTTATTTTAAATCCTTGTTAATCTTTATTATTTGCACATGCAGGGGCGGTGGATTGGCAGTATCGGTAGAGAGTCGGACACCATCCTTTGAAGCATAGAGTTACGTCCCTTTATGATCTGAGTTCAAATCCCGCCGAGGTTAACTTTGCCTTTCATCCTTACGGGGTCGATAAAATAAAGTACCAGTAATGTACTAGGTAATTGCTGGCCTTGTGCCTAAAATAGAAACAATTATTTACACATGCATTTATATATATGATTCAGATACTGGTTTTTAAACCGGCTCTCAGACATACCTAGATAGGTCCAGGCTTCAGTTTGGTGGTTCTGGTTGGCAGAGGTAACCTCAGCTTAGTATATCAATGCTGGAGTGTTGCACTGTTGGTCTAGTGGACATGTTTCAGGTCTTCTACATGAGCATCCATACGGTGGAGGGCTTTTGCATTTGCCAGTGATGTAGGATTTAATGTTGTTAGTGCAATAGTATCCTATTTTTACTGTATGGCAATTAAATATATTTTTGGTAGTTATGACCAGCAGGGAAATGGAGATCTATGAGGGCTAGGAATTTTTTACCTACATTCGTTTTCACATTAAGTGAGAAAGGTGATGTGACCCATGTGACATCTTTATGTCTAGGCTACCTATTATGCCATTAATACTGAGGCGAAGGATATAGCCGACACCCTTAGAGTAGATAACAAGTTAGAGTGCTTGGCTAGGAGAGAGCCTTAAGGACTATAAGGATGACTCTGCCAACTCAGACTCATAAACTCTGCTAAAACGGAGCTAGGTCTTGTTAGTAAGGATATTCTCAAAATTAATATAGCCATTAGGAAAGAGTCCAATCTTAATCAGTGGCATAATAGTTAAACTATTATAGATTGGTTTAATGTCCTAGAAATAGTAGCCAAACAGGGGAACCTCATGGTGGTCAATAGGTGTGCTAGAAATAGCGCCTAAATAGGGAGAAACCTCATGGTGGTCCATAGGTGTATTAGAAATAGCAGCTGAATAGAGGGAATCTAATGGTGGTCCATAGGTGTGCTAGAAATAGCAGCTAAATAGGGATAACCTTGGTGGTCCATAGGTGCGCTAGAAATAGCAGGTGTATAGGGTGAACTCATAGTGGTCCATAGGTATGCTAGAAATAACAGCTAAATAGATGGAATCTCATGGCTGTCCATAGGTGTGCTAGAAATAGCAGCTAAATGGGGGGAACAACATGGTAGTCCATACATGTGCTAGAAATAATAGCTACATCAGCTAAACAGAGGGAACATCATGGTGGTCCATGGGTGTGCTAGAAATAGCAGCTAAATAAGTGGAACCTCATGGTGGCCCATAGCTGTGCTAGAAATAGCTACTGCATCAACTAAACAGGGTGAACCTCATGGTGGTCTATAGCAGTGCTAGAAATAGCAGCTAAATAGAGGGAACCACTTGGTGGTCGATAGGTGTGCTAGATATAGCAGCTAAATAGGAGAAACCTTATGGTGGTCCATAGGTGTGCTAGAAATATTAGCTAAATAGGTGGAACCTCTTAGTAGTGCTTACGTATGTTAGAAATGGCAGCTAAATAGGGGAACTGATGGTGGTCCTTTAGTGTGTTAGAAATAGCAACTAAACGGGGGCAATCTCATGGAGGTCAATAGGTGTCCTAGAAATAGCAACTAAATAGGGGGAACCCCATGCTGGTGCAATAGTGTGCTAGAAATAGCAGCTAAATAGAGGGAAGCACATGGTGGTTGATCGTTGTGCTAGAAATGATAGTGACATCAGCTAGACTGGGGGAACCTCAAGGTTGTCCGTAAGTGTTTTAGAAATCGCAGCTAAATAGAGTGGACACTTATGGTGGCCCATAGGTGTGATAGGTATAGCAGCTAAATAGGGAATGTCATGGTGGTCCATAGGTGTGCTAGAAATAACAGCTAAATAGAGGGAACCACATGATGGTCTATAGGTGTGCTAGAAATAGCAGCTAAATAAAGGTAACCTCATGGTGGTCCATAGGTGTGCTAGAAATAGCAAATAAATAGGGGGAACCTCAAGGTGGTCCATAAGTGTGCTAGAAATAACAGCTAAATAGGGAAACCACATGGTGGTCTATAGGTGTACAAGAAATAGCAGCTAAATAGGAGGAAAACTCATGGTGGTCCGTAGATGTGCTAGAAAAAGCAGCTAAATAGGGGAAACCTCTTGGTGGACCATAGGTGTGTTAGAAATAGCATCTTCATCAGCTGAACATGGGAAACCTCACGGTGTTTCATATGTGCGTTAGAGGTAGCAGCTGCATCAGCTAAACAGCGTGATATACTGTCGATATATACTTTTTTTTTAGAGTTCCTGCCATGAAGTGATTTGACTTGTCGACTTCGGATTGTTTTTTACAAATTCGCCAGATTATTTTCCCTGTCATGGACACTTGAGAACATTTATTTTTTTTCCGTTCTTCTGCCTTTATGGATGTTGAGGGAAATTTGTGCTGTTTTCCCGTTGTTCTGAACATCTAAAGAAATTTCTGCATTCTTTTTACATGAATATCACTTACTTTTGCTACATCCAAGCTGATATAGATTGACAATGAGTGGTCCTAATTTACCTGCTTCTTCTTCAATTTTGAACCAGCCCGTCTCGACACGTGAGGATGCCATGTTAAAAGCTATTGATGCTTTGACGCAGCAAGTTGCTCGGTTATGCAGGGAGAATAGGCCGTATTCCTGGCGGCCTAGGAGTCGTTTGCGTTCTTTTGCGACTCCACGTTGGCATACTACTTCGCCCGCCAGCAATCCATTATTTTGCTGGTATCACGCCACCTTCACGGAGAAGGCAAAACATTGCCGGCCTCCATGTAAATATTCAGCTTCGGGAAATGCAGATCAGAGTCACTAAAGGAGGCAAGTGAACTTTGCGAGACACAACAGAATCGCCATTTCTTCATAGAGGACCTCCTGTCTGGAAGAGCCTTCCTCGTAGACACAGGAGCTTCATGCAGTATCTTGCCTGTTAATTGTATGACAGTAACTCCTCCTGACAGTAACTCCTTTGGACAGATCTCGCTTCCTCTTCAGTTTCAAAATCTTCGTCAGGATTTCAAATGGGTTTTCACTGTTGCCGACCTGCCATACCCGATTTTGGGCGCGGACTTCCTGCACAATTTTTCTTTGACGGTGGACGTCCGTCACCAACGCCTAGTCGACGATATAACTGGTTTTTCTCTTTGTGGCAGGACAGCAGAAGTTTCTACAGTTAGCCCGACATTCTTCATCACTAACTCCGGAAACCCATATCATGGATTGTTGAAATCGTTCCCGCAACTGACTCATGGAAATTTTAGAGTCACTGATCCAAACTACGCCACGGAGCATTTTATTACTACTACTACTGGTGCTCCGGTTTTTTCGCATCCCCGTCGATTGCCAGTGGACAAACTGAAAGCAGCACGGTCCGAGTTCGATCATATGCTACAGCTCGGAATTATTCATCCTTCTACGAGCCCGTGGGCATCTCCATTACATATGGTGCCAAATTCTTCTGGCGATTGGAGACCCACAGGGGATTATAGACGATTGAACTCGATGACCGTACTGGATCGGTATCCTATCCCTCATCTGCAGGATTTTTCATCCTCGTTGCAAGGTTGTAACATTTTTTCGAAACTCGATTTGATACGAGCCTACAACCAGATTCCTGTCAACAGAGACGACATCCTGAAAACGGCTATAACTATGCCATTTGGATATTTTGAATTTCTCACCATGCCTTTCAGGTTAAGAAATGCTGCTAGCACCTTCCAGCGTTTTATGGATGAGGTCACTCGCGGCCTCGATTTTGTATACACATATATTGATGATCTTGTTGCTAGCTCTTCTCCAGAGCAACATTTGCGCCATCTGGACCTTCTATTTTGTCGTTTGAAGGATTACAATGTTCTGATTAATCCATCAAAATGTGTTTTTGGTTCCGAATCTCTGAATTTTTTGGGCCACGTCATTGACGCTGAAGGTATTCGACCTATTCCTGAGAGAGTTAAAGTTATAGAGGATTTGCCTCCACCAACCTCACTCCGTCAGTTGCGCCAATTCTTGGGGCTGATTAATTTTTATAGGTGGTTTGTGCCTAATTGTGCTAAGCTACTCTTCTCTTTGACGGAAATTTTGAAAAATTGCCGAAAGAAAGACGTTTCTTTGAATGAAACTCAGCTCGAGGATTTTGAGAATGCGAAAATTGCTCTAGCCAATGCATCTTTGCTGGCTCACCCAGTGTCCAATGCTAAGCTTTCGCTTTGTGTTGATGCGTCGGATACTGCCGTGGGCGCAGTTTTACAACAAAGTAGGAATGATCAACAGCAACCGTTGGAATTTTTCTCCAGGAAGCTGAAACCTGCCAAAACCCGCTACAGCACCTTTGGATGGGAGTTGTTAGCTATATACTTATCGGTGAAGCATTTTTCGCAGATGTTTGAAGGAAGAACGTTCACCATCTTCACGGACCATAAGCTGTTGACATTCGCCTTGCAAGCAAAGGCTGAAAAAATACTCGCCCAGAGAAACTAGACATCTTGACCTCATCTCTCAATTTACTAATGATATTCAACATATTCCGGGTTCTATGAATACAGCGGCTGACGCCCTGTCTCGTTTGCCGATTGCTTCGATCTCGTCGTCCGATGACATAGATTTGAATCGCTTGGCAGCCGATCAGCCTACCTTCGAATCATTGATGTTACAGCGTCTGAATTTGGCGAAACAGCAATATTGCACCATGCGGTCACGGGATATTTGAACACCGCCACTTAATGATAATTACGAATTACCAATCAAGGAGCAACTGATATGATAACCTGTTATGTTTATTGCTCTGATTAAAATGCTGATGTACATATAATCTCGAAGTATGTTCTTTTTGCTTAATTGTTTACCTACACCTAACAACAAACAGAAGAGATGTTCTAGCAGCCAAGCTAGGGAAACGAACTCCCCTCTAAATCGTAAAAAACGCAGCCTTCTAAAATTGATGACCATTTCTCCTAAATCTTTATGGAAAGGGGGATGGTAACTGTGTCTACATGAGAAAGAGTTGTAACAAGTCTTTATAGAATGGAGATGGTAAGAATATGTGTGAAAGCCTTTTTAAATCATTGATGCCTGCTTTTAGGCAACTTTTTGGAGGAGTATTTTTGCTTAAGGTATCGTTGCAGATTGATAATAGGACTGAAGTAAGGTTTGGGCCTTTCCAAATTATACTGGGTATGTTGTCGAGACTGGGTGATTTTTTATTTTCAAGTGTTTTGATCACCTGTTTGAAAAGTCCAGTGGAGATGTCGAGTTCAGGTGACTTTCGGAGATCGCCTTCTACAGTGGATGGTTCACCCAGTAGACCCTTGAAGTGGTCAGTCCAGCTCTTTTTTCTAGCTTCTTGGGAGCCTCCTTTGATGATGGGTAAAGGTTATTTTGTTGACTAGAGCCCATGTGGCTGCATGCTGTTTGTTTAAATGAAGGGTCTTAAGTTTGTTTATTTTTCCTTCTACATACTCTGCAAGAGCAGTTGTATACGCCCCATCAAGGTCTTTTTTGCATTGGGTTATTTCGCTTTTCAGTAAACTAGTTGGATTTGAGTTGTACTGAGAAGTTAGACTTTGCAATTTTTCATGTGCTGAAGATACTAAGATATACTATCTCAATTTTGTGAGCTTCCTTTTGGTCTTTTGGGGTAAGCTGGATTTGCAATAATCCGGTTAGAGTATTGTCTCAATGGAATTATAATGCAGGATAGTTCAGAGAACCTATTGTAGACACTAATTGCATAGCAGCTGGAGAGCTCCTTATCTGATGACACTAACCTCAAGTCAATTTGTTTCAACAAGTTGGCTTGAGGTTATAAATGATTTCATTGTTACTAGAAGATGAGACAGAGTGACTGTTAGGAACACAAAGTTCCTCCCTAGTGAAGAATACACCTCCTAACATAACTTAGTAGTTAGCGACCTTATAGTCAGGGCTAGAAGAACACAACAACAGAAGCCAACCTGGAGGAGACGAGTATGGAAATTAAAAGACCCATCAAACAGTGACAAATTTAGAAGTATGTTGACTGACACCTTTGACAGCAAGGAAGAACAAATAGAGACTTACAATATAGAGGAGCAGTGGGAGTTCCTGAAAGATAACCAACTGAAGGTGACAGATCAAATCTGTGGTAGGAGTAGGTCTCTAGGAATACGGAGTGACTTGGTGGTGGAATAGTAAGTAGATGAGACAATTAAGGCCAAAAGACAGGTTTGGAAAGATTAGCATAATGGGGGTAGCAGGGAAGTTTACCAGAAGTCTAGGAGAGAAGCTAGAAGGGAAGCAGAAAACAAAAATTTTAAGCATGTTTTGCAGCATGAGGATCAAAGACATGAGGTGTTCAGGATCACTAGACAGTGTGTCAGGGAAAATTGTGATGTTGGTGGGGAGATGTGTCCCCGAAATGATTTTGGTGAACTTACCCTCACTGAAAAGAAGGTAGCATGGATGTGCCACTATGAAAGATTACTGAATGAGGAGAATGCATGGGATAAAGACAGTCTGTTACATATCAATCCAACAGAGGGACCGGCTGTACAAGTTAACGGTAGTATACTAAGTAAGGCAATCAAGGATATGAAGCCAGGCAGGGCAGCTGGTCCCTCAGGGATAGTTGCTGAGATGCTGAAAACTCCAAGTGTGGTGGGCCACACCATAGTCTCCCACATTGTAAACCAAGTCATACAAAATGGTGTCATACCCAATGACTGGTATAGCAACATCATCGTAAGCTGCTACAAGGGCAAAGGAGATGCTCTAGATAGAGAAAACTATAGATGTATTAAGTTGGTTAACCCAGTTATGAAGGTGACTGAAAGAGTCGTAGCTCAGCTGATTTGAGAACGTGTTAACATAGATGAGATGCAGTTTGCATTTGTCTCACAGGTAAGAGTACCACAGATGCCCTCTTCCCTCTAAGACAACTGCAGGAGAAGTACCTAGCTAAGAGTAAGCCACTCTACTTGGCTTTTATCGACCGTGGGAAAGCTTTTGACAGAGTTCCCCATTCCATTATCTGGTGGGCTCTTAGAAAACTAGGAGTTAACGAATGGCTTGTGAGGGCAGTTCAAGCAATGTATAGAAGAACAGCCAGTAAGGTTAGAATTAACAATGACTATAGTCAAGAATTTAGCATGCAGGTTGGTGTCCATCAGGACTGTTCTTAGCCCTCTTCTGTTTATTATCATCCTGCAGACAATAACGTAAGAGTTTAAGACTGGCTGCCCATGGGAACTTCTGTATGCTGATGACCTAACCCTTATAGCTGAACTAGAGATGAAATTCCAAACATGGAAGCAAGGCCTAGAATCTAACGGTCTTAAAGTCAACCTGGCAAAGACTAAAATCCTAGTAAGTAGAAGGGAAAACAGGGCCCAGATCTCCTCTAGGCCCTGCTCAGTGTGCAGAAAAGGAGTAGGTAGAAATTCCATTCTATCTACCAAATGCAAGCAATGGGTTCACAAGAGATGTAGTGGGATCTCAGGCAGGTTAACAAAGCATGTAGGTTTTACTTGTGGCTGGTGCACAGGGGCAGTTAGTAGTAAGAACCCTCATGATACAATCACCTTCAAATGCTCAGAGGGCTCGGTTGAAGTGGTAGATAGTTTCTGTTACCTAGATGACCAAATCAATAGTGGGGGAGGATGTTCTGAAAACACAGTAACCAGAGTGAGGTCGGGTTGGAGAAAGTTCAGGGAGGTTTTTCCCTCAAAATGAAAGGCAGACTGTATGATGCATGTATACGAACAACAATGTTGCACAGCAGTGACACCTGGGCACTGTGTGCTGAGGACCTGTGAAGATTGGAAAGAAATGAAACCTCCATGCTTCACTGGATGTGCAATAGCAATATACACAAATGGCAAAGTATAAATGTACTGCAGGAGAAATTAGGTATAAGAGGGATCAGTTATTGCGTGCAGGAGAGGAGATTGCGTTGGTATGGACATGTGATGCGTATAAAGGATGACAGTTGTATAAAAAGGTGCTGAGCACTCAAAGTTGATGGTAGCCATGGAGTGGGCAGGCCTAGGAAGACTTGTAATAAAAGCTGACCTTGCACAATTACACCTCTCAAAGGCAATGACACAGGACCACAACCTCTGGCGTTATGCAGTTTTACTGAAGAGCCGCCCTCTATTATTCTCAGGCTGAGGATTATACTTAGTAGGCAACACCTTCCTCAACCTTCTCCCTCTCATTCACCTCCCTTTATGGTAACCATCCCTCCCTTGTAAAGTGGTCGTATAAAAGAAGAAGCACCCAGCACACACTGTAAATGTGGTTGGCGTTAGGAAGGGTCTCCAGCCGTAGAAAACCAGCCAGAAACAGTCCTATATGAACGAGACATGGTCACTCGACCCAACTTGCCTCTAAATGGGAGACAAACCCTTGTAACCCATGCTAGCATGGAAGATAGATGTTAAGCGATAATGATGATGATATATGCACACACATATGTGTGTGTGTGTATCTATTATATTTGTTTTACTGCAACCATAGAGATGCAACACTAGTATATATACTGTAACTTTACTTATGGTGAAGAAGGTGCAAATCTGTTGTCTGTATTCTAATAGTTAGCTACAGCTGGATTTGAATTTAGTTTTAAGCTGCTGGATTGATGGACACAAATAATACTTCTAAACTTTGCTTATAGTCTATTATATTATCCGTTTCTCCCCAGTCTATTCCACTGAAAATAGGTACCACAGCCATTTTACAGTTAGTGATTAACAGATAAGTAAGGCATTGATTTGTAAGAATACTTGAATACTTGTTCCAAAAATATGTAAGCAGAAATTAGCCCACGTGTGTCAGTATGGTAAAATAAATGTAAAAACAGAACAAAAATCAACAACAAAATTGCAAGTTATTTAGTGTAATTAGTGCACCATTCTGTTCTTTTGTGCCATATTATCTAGTACACTGCTACTTTGTCTGTGTTGAAATTCCCTTCAGGATGAATTTACTTTTCATCTTACCCAAGTCAATACAAATCTATATATCTAAAACAGAGAATGTGTGTCTGTCTGACTCCCTAAAACTCGAGAACCACCCAACTGATGTTTTTCAAACTTTACATATGTAATACTTATGGTCGTGTGAGTGTTTTGAGCAAAAACTATTTCAAATTTTCAATGCCCTAGGGACCGCAATAGGCGATTTAGCGATCTCTCTCTGTCTTTCTTAGTCTGTCTTTTTAGATAGATACATAGCTACAATGTCATGCCCTTATAATATCTGTCTGTATTTCTGGCTGTCTGCATTACGACATTATGACACTATCTGTGTGTGTGTGTGTGTGTGTGTATATATGTATATATATAGTGTCTAACGTTTTTCGAAATATTTACTTCTGCGTTCACAGATTGATTTTTTTAGTTTCAGAAGATTAAGGGTGAAAGCAGTGATTCTTCACTTAAACTTTAATCTGTTATTTTACTATATATATATATATATAATTATATATTCGTGTACAGATATTTTTGCATACACAATAACAAAATATAAACAAACGTATTTATTTCACGAGGCTCGACAGCAGCAAAAACAACAACAAAAAAGAGAGGGAACACAATTACATGCTTTTGAAAAATCTTAATGGAAAATTATTTGCCTATTCACCCAAGGCGACTTCACTTTTTATTAGGACTTCTGCATCAATTGGTGAACATACGACGAAACTGTTTCAGAAAGGAGGGATAAACATGACAATCTATGTTTAGAATCCCAAGCAACGCCGGGCCATTCTACTAGTATCTTTAAAAAAAAAAAAAAACACAAAATGGTAAAATAAATATAATTAAAAGGCCCCTACTTTGAAAACAGAAATATTTAAACAATTGTATTTTTAGGAATGTTGAGTGAATTATGAATTTTGAATATATCATCATCATTATTTAACATCTGCTTTCCCTGCTAGCAAGGGTTGGACTGGTTTACATAAATCAAGTCAGTACTGAAGAGAGAACACTCACTCGCTCGCCTGCTCGCCCACCCACGGCCCTTTCAGAACTGATCTGGATGCTTAAGTTAGGCAATCTTTGGATTGATTCAAGATTCGGGAGGTACCTCCAGAGGGCTGGTTAGCTATAAATTCCTTCCTCTTCCCCTAGAAAACAAGCCCACACCTCAGCAATGCAGTGGGATTTTTGGCCGGCAAATATCTTCATGCGTCTTAACTTTGATCACTAAATTTTCCTTCTTACTACCTACATTTCATTTTCATTAGCTAGAAACACCCTTCTTCTCCCTGCCTGTACAAATTGATATGGTGTTATATATTAACATATTTTATATCTCTGTATGATTATCAATTTTGTGATATACATTAAGCATTAGCATAGTTTGATCTTGGTACTTTTAACATATCTTACCTTTTTGTTTTTTGTTTCTGTTTCTGTACTTTTACTTTTCCCCCATGTGATCTATTCCTTATTTATTTAATGGTAATCAATCTATCTTCAACTTTAATTTTATTTTATCTTATTTTATTTCTATATGTCAACCTTGATTCTCACTTATGCCTGCTCCCTATATGTATATTATACTATATACTGGCTACTATGATTATATTATTACTACCGCCGCTATTTGCCTTTCATCCTTACGAGGTCGATAAAATAAAGTACCAGTAATGTACTGGGTAATTGCTGGCCTTGTGCCAAAAGTAGAAACAAATATTTCTATAGTCATTGATACTGAGCACCACTATCTCCTATTTAACTGAGGTGTCAGAGATACAGCCTTGACTGACAATTTTGTTGCTGTAGACAACTCTATCACCACCACCACTGCATAATAAGGTTGACTATCGTGTAACCCCCTACTGTTAAAGCATCTGTAAATGACCTGATTCCTATGGTCAATCTCATGATTCCTCTGACCATGGGAATTCAGAATGGCTGGGAAGATATGGTGAAGGAACTATCTTTGACCAATAGCTAGGGGTCTTGTATACCTTTTGTGTTGATGCTCTGAAGTTGTTCATTCTAAATCATGTCACTGGTGCTTTGAGAAAGCAACATCAATAATTAATCCATGACATATCAATGAATTGAAACAGCAAAAGTAATTTTTATTTTTTCTTCATGTCATCTTATTTTTATTCTATGTAACTGTTCAATTGATAGCTGTCTGATGATGTCATAACTGTTGCATAACACTTATTGTTGAAATATAGCAATTGTGTAACTAATAAATGAAGTAAATTCTAATCTGTTGACTTGTAATTCATTATTAAAATCCTTCAACAATGATGATAATGATTGTGTGGAAACCCTATAGATAATGAACACAACCACACCCACAAGGATATGGTCCGAATGTGGAAGAACTGAACTTCCACTGTCATCGCCTCCATCTCCGTCGCCCTCCCCATTTCTCTGTATGGTGAGCAAATGGGTCCCCATGTGCTGGCCCCATGTGGACAGAATGGAGAAGGCGTTGCCCCGGAGGATGGTAAGGGAGATGCATTGGAAGAGCCATTCCAACTCACGAGGCTCACACATGCAGCTGGCCAGCTCAGCACCTATGGTGGTGAGTAGGTAGGTAGGCTTAGGGCTAAGGACACCAGAAGTCTCCACTGCCAAGGGCACGACCGCAAACCTGTCGGAGAACGACCGGTACTTGGCAGTATCGATAGAGGATCTGAGGCTATGCTTTGCAGCACAGAGTTATGTTCTTTTACAGTCTCATTCAAATCCCGCCGAGGTTAACTTTGCCTTTCATCCTTATGGGGTTGATAAAATAAAGCACCAGTAATACACTGGGATGATTGGTGGCATTGTGCCAAAAGTAGAAACAATTATAATAATACATTGTTGAGTGCTCTATACTGTGTGCACCAGTGTCAGTTGTTTAATAATTAGAAAAGAAGTGACATTTAGCAGTAATAATCTATCGAGGTGGAAGAGAATGTTACCCAGTAATAGTTGATTGTATTTATTATGTTTATATTTCCATTCTGTTTAGCTAACACATATACCAAATATATATATATATATATATATATTTGGTATATGTGTTAGTTAAACAAATATATATATAGTAAGAACAAAGTGGAGGTTTTACATAGGAGATTTATTGCTCAATTCTGGTTACAAATATTTCTCAAGCAGCTGGCTTGTGATCTGGGATGGCACCCCCAGACCAGACTCCAAATCTGCCTGATCATCAACAAAAAATCACAACAAATCTGTGGACGAACCAGCAAAGACAGTATCAAGCATATAGAATGACCAAACACGGGCCTAGAATTCAATGGATGCTCTTATCCCGAGCATTACAAGAAAAAAACTGTTATAAACAAAAACACACACATACATATACACACACACATACACACAAATACATACATATACATATATACACATCACAAAAATATACTCACAAAAATTACAAGGGTGTTGGTGCACATATATATATAAAGCAAGATAGAGAGGATGATTTTGTGATTGAGCACCAAAGTTAGTAGAAGTTGACATATTTAGTTTGTTGGTTTATAGTGCTAAGACTGGATCCTTGCATATGAGAATAGAATTTCTTGCTTTCCTAATGACAACATAGCCAATGTTATTACATAAGTAAACTGATATTACACCACAACTAAGGCACTCTTATACTACACCTGCTCACACTTCAGCTGAAAATAGTTTTTGTTTAATTTTTTTTCTTAACATTATAAATCATTGTTGACAGTTATATGTATTTATGTGTGTATGCGTATGTATATATCATCATCATCATCATCAACGTTTAACGTCCGTGTTCCACGCTTGCATGGGTTTGGACGGGGGTAGTCCCACTTGAGGCAAGAGTGATTGTCTTGCTCGCATAGGACTGTCTGGCAGGTTTTCTACAGTTGGATGCCCTTCCTAACACCAACCACATTTACAGTGTGGGTCTGGGAGGTTTTTACCGTGTTGCCTACACGGCCACATTACAGCGTGGACTGTGTGTTTTTTTGTCGTGACACCTACACGATCTCATTTGTTTCGGCCTGGATGGCGCGACACCAACATAACTTTACATAGAATGGGGTGGTGTGGATGGGGTGGGGGTGGTGGGACAGGGTGTATTTTGTTAGAGATGCCTACTGGCTGTAGTAGGTTTTACTATGTATTTAGGTAAGGCGGGTCTTCTCTGTTACTGAGTACTGCCAAAGGTCTCGGTCCAGTGACATTGTCTTGGAGAGGTGTAAGTGTGTGAGGTCGGAGTTTATCAGCTCGTCCCAGGTTTTTCTAGGTCTGCCTATTCCGAGGCTACCGTCTATCTTTATTGCCCTGCACTTTGTTATACAGCTATCGACTTTCATGCGCATCACGTGTCCATACCAACGTAGCCTTCTCTCGAGTAAACAACATCTGATCCCTCTTATTTCTAATTTTTTCCTTAGTTCGTTTATGCTTTGCCGTTCACGTATATTACTGTTACACATCCAGCGGAGCATGCAAGCTTCGTTCCTCTCTAGTCTGCGTATATCCTCTGCACACAATGCCCAGGTCTCACTGCCATGCAACATTGCTGTTCGTATGCAGGCATCATACAACCTGCCTTTCATTTTTAGGGAGAACCCTTTAGCAGCTAATAGTGGTATAAGCTCTCTGAACTTTTTCCAACCAGTTCTGACTCTAGCTACAGTACTTTCAGAGCACCCTCCCCCACTGCTGATTTTGTCGCCCAGGTAACGGAAGCTGTCCACTATTTCTATAGAACCCTCTGCGCAATTGAAAGAACTAGTATTTTGTGGGCACTTGCTGCTACTTATTGCACCAGAGCACCGGCCACATGTAAAATCTATGTTCTTAGTTAGCTTACCTGTGATCCCACTACATCTTTTATGCACCCATACTTTGCATTTGGGACATAAAATGGAGTTTCTACCTACGCCTTTCCTACACACTGAGCACGGCCATTTCCCAGAAGGGACCGCCGCCTTATTTTCTTTCCTACAAACTAGAACTTTAGTCTTAGCCAGGTTAATTTTAAGTCCTTTTGATTCTAGGCCGTGCTTCCATGTTTGGAAATCTTCTCTAGCTCGGCCATTGATTCAGCTATGAGTGTCAGGTCGTCTGCGTATAGGAGTTCCCATGGGCAGCCGGTCTTGAACTCCTCTGTTATAGCCTGAAGGGCAATAATAAATAGTAGGGGGCTGAGAACAGAGCCCTGATGGACGCCAACTTTTACGCTAAACTCTTCACTATATTCGTTGTTAATTCTAACCTTGCTGACTGTTTCTTTATACATGGCTTGTATAGCTCTCACAAGCCATTCGTCAACCCCAAGTTTTCTAAGAGCCCACCAGATAATGGAACGGTGGACTCTGTCGAAGGCTTTCTCCAAGTCGACAAAAGCTAAGTAGAGGGGTTTACCTTTAGCTAGGTACTTCTCCTGTAGTTGTCGTACAATGAAAAGAGCGTCTGTGGTACTATTGCCTGACACAAACCCGAACTGCATTTCATCTAGGTCAATTCTCTCTCTGATTAGTTGCGCTATTACTTTTTCCGTGACCTTCATGACCTGGTCGATTAATTAATGCCTCTATAGTTACTCCTATCTAGGGCATCTCCTTTACCCTTATAACAGTTAACGATGATGCTGCTATGCCAGTCCTTCGGAACAACCCCATTCTGTACGACTTGGTTAACTATGCGGGTGACCATGGTGTGTCCCACCGTGCCAGATGCCTTCAGCATCTCAGCAACTATTTCCGAAGGCCCAGCCGCCTTACCCGTCTTCATATCCTTGATTGCCATACTTATTATACTCCCCTCGACTAACACTGCTGGTCCCTCTATTGGGTCGATGTGGGGGAGACTGTCTTTCTCCCATTTATTCTCCTCATTTAGTAGCCTTTCATAGTGACACTTCCAAGCTACCTTCTTATCAGCGTCGGTGATGGCAAGTACGCCGTCATCATTAAGTACACACTTCTCCCCGACAATATCACGGTTTTCCTTGACGCATTGCCTAGCAATCCTAAACACCTCACGTTTTTGGTCCTCGCGTTGTAGAACATGCTTGAACTTTCTTTCCTCTGCTTCCCTTCTTGCGAAGTACACTTGTCTCCTAGCTTCCCTCCTGGCCACTTGATAGTCTTCTCTACTTCCCCCATCCCGCCATACTTTCCAAGCCTGCTTTTTGGCCTTAAATGACCCCTCCACCTTACTGTTCCACCACCATGTTACTCTCCTCCTGCCTACAGGCCTGCTCCAGCCACAGACTTCGTCTGTCGCCATCAGCAGGTTTGCTTTCAGAAATTCCCACTGTCCCTCTATATTGTCCGACTCTAAATGCTCTTCCTTACTGTCGAAAGCATCAAGTAATATGCTTTGAAATTTATTTCTGGCTGTGGGGTCCTTTAGCTTCCATATTTTTCTCCTGAGGATAGTCCTCTTCTGCTGTCGAGTACGTCTCGTCCTGACTATGAGGTCGCTAATTATCAGTCTATGTTGGGAGGTGCATTCTTCATGGGGGAGGGATTTAGTGTTTACAACAGACACTCTGTCACGTCTTCTGGTAAGGATATAATCTACCTGGCTTGTATGCGTATCATCATCATCATCATCATCAACGTTTAACGTCCGTGTTCCACGCTTGCATGGGTTTGGACGGGGGTAGTCCCACTTGAGGCAAGAGTGATTGTCTTGCTCGCATAGGACTGTCTGGCAGGTTTTCTACAGTTGGATGCCCTTCCTAACACCAACCACATTTACAGTGTGGGTCTGGGAGGTTTTTACCGTGTTGCCTACACGGCCACATTACAGCCTGGACTGTGTGTTTTTTTGTCGTGACACCTACACGATCTCATTTGTTTCGGCCTCGATGGCGCGGCACCAACATAACTTTACATAGAACGGGTGGGGGTGGTGGTGGTGGGACGGGGTGTATTTTGTTAGAGATGCCTACTGGCTGGAGTAGGTTTTACTATATATTTAGGTAAGGCGGGTCTTCTCTGTTACTGAGTACCGCCAAAGGTCTCGGTCCAGTGACATTGTCTTGGAGAGGTGTAAGTGTGTGATGTCGGAGTTTATCAGCTCGTCCCAGGTTTTTCTAGGTCTGCCTATTCCGTGACTACCGTCTATCTTTATTGCCCTGCACTTTGTTATACAGCTATCGACTTTCATGCGCATCACGTGTCCATACCAACGTAGCCTTCTCTCGAGTAAACAACATCTGATCCCTCTTATCTCTAATTTTTTCCTTAGTTCGTTTATGCTTTGCCGTTCACGTATATTACTGTTACACATCCAGCGGAGCATGCAAGCTTCGTTCCTCTCTAGTCTGCGTATATCCTCTGCACACAATGCCCAGGTCTCACTGCCATGCAGCATTGCTGTTCGTATGCAGGCATCGTACAACCTGCCTTTCATTTTTAGGGAGAACCCTTTAGCAGTTAATAGTGGTATAAGCTCTCTGAACTTTTTCCAACCAGTTCTGACTCTAGCTACAGTACTTTCAGAGCACCCTCCCCCACTGCTGATTTTATCGCCCAGGTAACGGAAGCTGTCCACTATTTCTATAGAACCCTCTGCGCAATTGAAAGAGCTAGTATTTTGTGGGCACTTGCTGCTACTTATTGCACCAGAACACCGGCCACATGTAAAATCTATGTTCTTAGTTAGCTTACCTGTGATCCCACTACATCTTTTATGCACCCATACTTTGCATTTAGGACATAAAATGGAGTTTCTACCTACGCCTTTCCTACACACCGAGCACGACCATTTCCCAGAAGGGACCGCCGCCTTGTTTTCTTTCCTACAAACTAGTACTTTGGTCTTAGCCAGGTTAATTTTAAGTCCTTTTGACTCTAGGCCGTGCTTCCATGTTTGGAATTTCTTCTCTAGCTCGGCCATTGATTCCGCTATGAGTGTCAGGTCGTCTGCGTATAGGAGTTCCCATGGGCAGCCTGTCTTGAACTCCTCTGTTATAGCCTGAAGGGCAATAATAAATATTAGGGGGCTGAGAACAGAGCCCTGATGGACGCCAACTTTTACGCTAAACTCTTCACTATATTCGTTGTTAATTCTAACCTTGCTGACTGTTTCTTTATACATGGCTTGTATAGCCCTCACAAGCCATTCGTCAACGCCTAGTTTTCTAAGAGCCCACCAGATAATGGAGCGGGGGACTCTGTCAAAGGCTTTCTCCAAGTCGACAAAAGCTAAGAAGAGGGGTTTACCTTTAGCTAGGTACTTCTCCTGTAGTTGTCGTACTATGAAAAGAGCGTCTGTGGTACTTTTGCCTGACACAAACCCGAACTGCATTTCATCTAGGTCAATTCTCTCTCTGATTAGTTGCGCTATTACTTTTTCCATGACCTTCATGACCTGGTCGATTAATTTAATGCCTCTATAGTTACTCCTATCTAGGGCGTCTCCTTTACCCTTATAACAGTTAACGATGATGCTGCTATGCCAGTCCTTCGGAACAACCCCATTCTGTACGACTTGGTTAACTATGCGGGTGACCATGGTGTGTCCCACCGTGCCAGATGCCTTCAGCATCTCAGCAACTATTTCCGAAGGCCCAGCCGCCTTACCCGTCTTCATATCCTTGATTGCCTTACTTATTATATTCCCCTCGACTAACACTGCTGGTCCCTCTATTGGGTCGATATGGGGGAGACTGTCTTTCTCCCATTTATTCTCCTCATTTAGTAGCCTTTCATAGTGACACTTCCAAGCTACCTTCTTATCAGCGTCGGTGATGGCAAGTGTGCCATCGTCGTTTAGTACACACTTCTCCCCGACAATATCACGGTTTTCCTTGACGCATTGCCTAGCAATCCTGAACACCTCACGTTTTTGGTCATCGCGTTGTAGAACATGCTTGAACTTTCTTTCCTCAGCTTCCCTTCTTGCTAAGTACACTTGTCTCCTAGCTTCCCTCCTGGCCACTTGATAGTCTTCTCTACTTCCCCCATCCCGCCATACTTTCCAAGCCTGCTTTTTGGCCTTAATTGACCCCTCCACCTTACTGTTCCACCACCATGTTACTCTCCTCCTGCCTACAGGCCTGCTCCAGCCACAGACTTCGTCTGTCGCCAACAGCAGGTTTGCTTTCAGAAATTCCCACTCTCCCTCTATATTGTCCGACTCTAAATGTTCTTCCTTACTGTCGAAAGCATCAAGTAATATGCTTTGAAATTTATTCCTGGCTGTGGGGTCCTTTAGCTTCCATATTTTTCTCCTGAGGATAGTCCTCTTCTGCTGTCGAGTACGTCTCGTCCTGACTATGAGGTCGCTAATTATCATTCTATGTTGGGAGGTGCATTCTTCATTGGGGAGGGATTTAGTGTTTACAACAGACACTCTGTCACGTCTTCTGGTAAGGATATAATCTACCTGGCTTGTGTGTTCCCCGGATCTATAGGTGATCAGGTGATTGTCACGTTTTTTGAAGTTAGTGTTACAGATAGTTAGGTTATTTGCATCACAGAATTCCAGGATTCTGGAGCCTTCCTCATTTCTAGTACCAAACCCATAGCCTCCATGGATTTCGTCGTAGCCGTCACAATGTTGTCCAACGTGACCATTTAGGTCGCCTGCGATAATTATATAGTCACTATCGGATATTTGGGAGGTAGTTAGCATCAGTGTCTCATAGAATCTGCCTTTTATAGTGCCGGGCAGTCCGGATTGGGGTGCGTACGCAGATATTACTGTCACCGTAGTTCTATTGAGGACAAGTCGTATTTTAATTATTCTGTCGTTCACTCTATTTATGTCTATTATCTTATCTGCCCACTTTTCTGCTACCATGATTCCTACTCCACCCAGCCCATCGTCGTTTCCCACCCAGAAAAGCTTATAACATCGTTTTTTACCCTCAATGAACCTAGCAGACCCACCCTCCACCTGGTCTCTTGAATACAACAAACATCGACCTCCTTACGTTCAAGCATTTCTACAACCTCGTTAGCGCGACCCTTTAGGGTGCCTACATTTATGGTACCAACTCTGAAGTTTTGGATTGCGTTGGGGGCGGTGGGGGGCGGGGGGCGATGGGGTTATGTTAGCCGTCCGCGGTCGAAACAATGAGGAGTGCTCGCATTCTCGTCCAAGAGGTGAATTTGTCTTTATCTTTGGCATTGTCGCTGAGCGTCCAGATTTTTCTCTCTCTCTCCTCCACTCTCCAGGATTCCGCAGTCCATCCATCCATCATATATCGAAAGGCAACCAGGCAAGCGATAGTATAGGCCTCTGGCTTCTGATTGGTCCGCGTAATAATACTGGTGATGCGTGGGGGCTCTGGCTTATGATTGGTCCACATAATAGCAATGGTGGTGCGTGGGGGCGTGAGGGAGGGGTGTTGGGTAGCTAGATAGAAGGTAATGATTGAATGGGGTCCTTGCATTTAACAAGCGATTAACAAAAATACAAAATTTGTTCTGTTCAATACGACCAAAAACTTTCGTATTTAACAATTAATAAATACAAAAACTGTAGATTGTTTTAGCGATAGATTGGCTATTTGGACTTGATACGAAATATGGATTGTTTTGAAAATACGCTAGAATTAGGAAATGGGGAATTAGGATTTGTGGAGGTAGAGATGAAGGAAAATCATTACGTTACATGAATATCGTGGGGTAGACAGCAAAGCAATGAAATTTGGCGAAGTGAATTCCTATCATATATATATATATATATATATATAGAGAGAGAGAGGGGGGGGTGGGGGGTGGCCGCATGATGGTTGTGTGTGTTAGGCGTTTGACCGCCCCATGCCTTCGAAGTAGCGGGTGGGGGGGTCGAGTGTAAGCGGGAGTTTCGAAAGAAATATATATAAAATATATATGGATATTACTCTACTTTGGTATTGAGTACTCTTTTCTCTCAGTTGTCAACCACATACGGATATATATATATATATTTGTGTGTATATATATTTGCTTTTACTCATTTACCTGTTCCAGCCAACTGGCTGAGGCCATGCTGGGCTACTACTGCCATTCCCGCTACACTTTCTATAGCCAGCCTTCCTTTGTTGAACGTTGATATAAAAGGGAGTTTGCCGCTACTGTTCTTATTGTACTTTGTCTCATACTGTGTCTCTGGGATCTGGGTTTAGTAGATTGTTGAAATCATCATTATTATCATTATCATCAAACGTCCATTTTCCATGATAACATGGGTTAGATGGGCTGCCTCGTGAGACAAGCCAAGTCCTATGACCATGGCTTACTCATACAGGATTGGTTTTGGCTTGGTTTCTATGGTTGGATGCCCTTCCTAACACCAACCACATTTATAGTGTGTGCTGGGTGCTTACATTACCACTTCACAGTGTGGGCTGGGTGTTTTATGTTGGGTCACCTAAACAACCACTTTGCAGTGTGGGCTAGGCATTTTTTGTTGTGGGTGTCAAGGCTAGCCCATTTCAATTACAGATGCAACTCAATTTTGCCAGCTGAGAGGACTGGAGGACATGAAATTAAGTGTCTTGTTCAAGGAAACAAAAACAAAATGATACCAAGATTTGAACTCATGACTTTACAATCATGAACTGAACACCCTAACTACTAAGCCATGTGTCTTCTCAGAACAAAACACACAAAACTGTAAGGAAAGTTTTAGAAACTGTAGCACACACACAAAAACACATTTACACACATTTGTAACAAACAGGCATAAGAGTGTTTTTGATGCTATAACGTGTGAACACACACACATACAAATGACCCACTCCCCAACACGTTCATACTTACACATATATATTCACACACAACTATATAAATTCTTGCTTCTGATACTTTCATTATTATTTTTTTTATTCTTGTGTTGCAAGAAGTGACTAAAAGTGTTGGTATCAGGAAGAGCATCTAGCTACAAGTCCCATCCAACCCATGCCAGCATGGAAAAGTAGATGTAAAAATGATGATGATGATGATGAATGTATGGCCATCACATTTCATCTGTTTCTGTTTATCTATTTATCATTTCAACTACCTCCATTTTTGCTTGAAAATATATTCTTGAAATAAGATATTTCTTGCAAGCTAGCCGAGCTAAATACAAAACATGATTTCTACTTTAGGCAGAAGGCCAGCAGTTTTGTAGGAAAGGGAAAGCCAATTATATCGACCCCTGTACTTAACTGGTACCTTATTTTATTGCCTTTGGAAGGATGAAAGGCAAAGTTGACCTCAGCAGGATTTGAATCTAGAAATGTAAAAATTTGTAATTAAATACTACAAAGCATTTTATCCGGTGAATTGGCAGTATTGGTAGAGGGTCGGACGCCATGCTTTGACACATAGAGTTACGGCCCTTGCCATTCTGAGTTCAAATCCCGCCGAGGTTAACTTTGCCTTTCATCCTTATGGGGTCGATAAAATAAAGTACCAGTAATACACTGGGAAATTGCTGGCCTTGTGCCAAAAGTAGAAACAATTTTATCCAATGCTCTTAGTGATCCTGCCAATCCACTGCCCTGTTAATAATTTTTAATTTAGGCAGAAGGCCAGTAATTTGGGGGGGGGGGGGGGAGTCAATTGTATCAACCCCAGTACTTTACTGGTTCTTTATTTTATTGGGATTTGAACATAGAACATAAAAGTCAAAACAAATTCTGCAAAGCATTTTGTTGGATGCTCTATCAATACTGCCAGTCCTAAATGCCAATACTTGGTACAATATATCATCGGGTGCTGCAGATTTTGTAGTTTTCTGATAGAAACACGCAGGTGGTTGATTTTAATATCAACTCAACAACTGTTGTTTGTGGCTAACCAGCAATAACATCTTCAGCTTGTTATTCTTCTTTCTGGAATAACAACAGTTGTTGTTGTTGTTGCTGCTCCTGCTCTTTTTCTTCTTCTTCTTCGTCTTCGTCTTCGTCTTCTTCTTCTATCACAATAGAATTTGTAATAAATAATAATAAAGATCAAGACTATAAATATTCACTTGACATTTCTTTGTGGAATTCTAATATTTCACCCATCATTGCCAGGTAAACTTCTTTGTTCTACATCACCTCATCTTCTTCTCCTTCCTTTTCATGCACACACACACATACAGAAATGCACATACAAACACATAAACACACACTCACTCTCTATCTCCCTTCATCCATTTCTTTTCCTTTTGGTTGATTGTTATATTAGCAGTAAATAATTGTTCTTATTTTTACTCACTTCTACTACTTGTTCCACTTATCCAAGTACAGTGGGCTCTTAGAAAACTAGGAGTAGATGAATGGCTTGTGAAAGCGGTACAAGCCATGTATAGGGGAGCAGTCAGCAAAGTTAGGATTGGCAATGAGTATAGCGAGGAATTTAGCATACAGGTTGGGGTCCACCAGGGCTCTGTTCTTAGCCCTCTCCTGTTCATCATAGTCCTGCAGGCAATAACGGAGGAGTTTAAGACCGGATGCCCATGGGAACTCCTGTATGCTGATGACCTCGCACTCATAGCTGAATCTATGGTAGAACTAGAGAATAAATTCCAAACCTGGAAGCAGGGACTAGAGAGAAAGGGCCTCAAAGTCAACATGACAAAGACTAAGGTCCTTGTAAGTAGACGAGAAAACAGAACCCAGATCCCCTCAGGGAAATGGCCTTGCTCAGTATGTAGGAAAGGTGTAGGTAGAAACTCCATTCTCTGCCCCAAATGCAAACAATGGGTACACAAGAGATGTAGCGGGATCTCAGGAAGCTTAATTAAGAATGTAGGATTCACATGCAGCAGCTGTGCTGAAACAGCAAGCAAACAGCCACAGGAAACAAGTACCACCAATCTCTGGGAGGGCCCTGTAGAAACAGTAGACAGCTTCTGCTACCTAGGTGACCGAATTAGCAACGGAGGTGGGTGCTCAGAAAGTACAATAACTAGGGTAAGAACGGGATGGAAGAAGTTTAGGGAACTACTACCACTGCTAGCTGCAAAAGGCTTCTCCCTCAGAATGAAAGGCAGACTGTATGATGCGTGTATCCGAACAGCGATGTTGCATGGTAGTGAGACCTGGGCGCTGAAGGTGGAAGACTTACGTAGATTAGAGAGAAACGAAGCCTGCATGCTCCGATGGATGTGTAACAGTAATATACGTGAACGACAAAGCATAAAGGAATTGAGAGAGAGACTGAGCATAAGAGGAATCAAATGCTGCGTGCAGGAGAGGCGGTTACGCTGGTATGGACATGTGATGCGTATGAAGGATGACAGCTGCATAAAAAGGTGCAGAGCACTAGAAGTTGATGGAAACCGCGGAGTGGGGAGACCCAAGATGACTTAGGATGAGGTGATAAAAGCCGACCTTACCCAACTACACCTCTCAAAGTCAATGACACACGGCCGTGACTTCTGGCGTCACGCAGTAATACAGGGTACCCGACCTCCCATGGGTACATGCTGAAGCATATAAACAATATGCCCCCCCCCCCCCCTCCACCGCAAGGTGGCCGTGGAGGTGCCACGGCAAAAAAGCACCCAGCCCACACTGTAAAGTGGACGTGTAGGCGCCACGAAAAAGCACCCAGCACTCACTGTAAATGAGGTTGGTGTTAGGAAGGGCATCCAGCTGTAGAAATCAAGCCAGATCAGTTCCTGTATGAGCAAGGCATGGTCAGCCGACCAGACACTGCCCACAACAGGACAACCCGTCTAACCCATGCTAGCGTGGAAGAACGGACGTAAAACGGTGATGATGATGAGTTCTATGAGGCTATTTTCTGCACACCTCAGCACTGTATCCCATGGTGTATGTAGAATTACGTTATATATTGTGTCCTTCAGTTCTTTTTTAAAGTAGTAGAATGTGAGGATTGTTTTAGATAATTGCCAAGAAGAATAAAAAACCCATCAAACCTCTCGACCAAACAAAATTCTCTATGGCAATCTCCTATCTATTATCCATGTCATCCATAACAGGCATCACCAACTTGTTGGTCATGTCATGAGAAGGAACGAACCTGCTACAAAACTTTTACTATTGGAGGCCATTAATATGAAATGCAAACACAGAAGACATCTCAAGACCTTAAAGAGAGTCAATGTGGAAGATAGAGAATTGTCCAGTGAAGAACTGAGACAGTTAATGTTGGATCATGTGAGATAGAAAGGTTTTATCATGTCACTACAAAGAAGTGAATGGATTTAGTAGTTAGTAGAGTGTGATTTCAGAGATATTTGCCTGCTATTTCTAGCTTACTTAAAAAGTTCAAATAAATATCAGATATTTTTTTTTATTATTCAACATTTAATACAACTATGCCAAAGCTAAATCTTAATATAATATATATGTATATATATATATTAATAAAAGGAATTCCAACTTTGTCTGATTTGCTCGTTTTATTTACAATTCTTTAAAATTATAATATTATAATGAAATAGTATGGTAGAATATTAAATGTTAAGTGTTAATTGAACAAGTACTTTCATGCTTTCGCAATCTTCAGGTTCATATTCAGTGGTGACAGTCAAGTTTGCAATTTTCAACTGTAATGAGATGGGTAAATTCTGTGCCTTATATACAGTGAAAAGGGGGCTACAGAATGCTAAGTTTTGCAAACTATATTTCGACCAATCGGTGTGTAGTTTCACTAGATTACTAAAGCTGATTGGTTTAGGTGTCATGGTTGGTTGAGCATGTCTAACGACTTCTATTTGACCCTATCCAAAGCATCAATTGTTTTGCTATTTTTAGAAATGATGAAAATACATTTTCTAGGGTTTTTATAAAAAATCTTCAGTAATCATCACTATCAACATTACTTTTATTATTATTATTGTTGTTGTTGTTAGTGGTGGTAGTTGACATGGTCGTTGGCATAGTCATAGTAGGAGTAATACCCCTAAGCATTATTATTGTTCATTTAGCTTGGGTTGGAATTTATCAATAAAATTCTTTTCTTTAATTTTTCTCTTGATTTCACTTGAGCTGTGTAATTTGTAGAATGGAAATATTATAATTATTTTCTGACCACATGTTGCTAGATGGTTACTCAGGGGTATCTGACGGACATTTGGGTCTCAGATTTGCTGTCGGTGCACCCATGCACGTTCCGATAGTGCATTTCCAGTTTGACCGACATAGTTCTTCACAATTCAGGCATTTAATATATACACACATATGTACATGTGTGTATTTGTATGTGTATGTAAAACCATTATTCTAACCAGAATTTTACCATGCTCTTCTCTTGTATTAAAGCAGTCTCTGTTTACATAGAACATGCTCAAAAACTTCCTTCTCCTTCCTCCTCCTACTTCCCTCTCCTCCCCCTACCTCTTCCTCCTCCTACTTCCCCCCCCCCCCCTCCTCCTCATCATCATCATCGTTGTCATTAACAATAATATAGAAATAGAAACAAAACAAATCAAACAGAAAACAACATTGGGCAAACTTTTTCAAGCAGTGGGCCACATAGAATGTGGTTCATAATAAAGCAGGCTGCACTACTAAAAAAATTAACGGCAATTTTGAAATTAGGTGTGCAATTCAGAGACATCAGGGCAGCAAGAAGTTGACCATCGATCCTATACTCCTGCAGAACTTCTACAGCAGGTCCTGAGGAACACAGTCATATGCATTTTCAAGGTCGACAAAACAAGAAAAACAAGAATATACCTCTTGGCAATAGTCCCATGATTTCTCGAAGACCTGCTGTTTTGCTGCATAGAGGGTGAAAACTGCACTGTTCATCAACTAACTTGGACTCAACAATCTCCCTGCATCTCTTTGCCTGACACTTAGCATAGACTTTACTGAGGAAGCTTAAGAAGGAGATCTTATTTGCTGATCTGTAGTCAGATTGTAGCTTAACCCCAAAGTCCTCCCATATCTTAACTTTGGACGCCTTTACTGTCTCTATACGAATGCCCGAGTATTTGTGTTCAGATAAATAGTGCTAACTCGAAACCATTCAGTGGGGGAGTTGGAGTCTACTAAGGATGCCTACTGTCATCTTTCCTGTTCATTATTTACATGAACAGGATTGACATGCGTGGCCAGGTTGGAGGTGGTATCATGACTGCAGGTATAAAATCAGTCAGCTGGAATTTGCAGACGACATGGTGTTACTTAACCCGACTGAAGGTGATCTCTGACTTGCACTCGATAGGTTTGATGCTTAGTCCTGAATGGCTGGAATGAAAATTAGTGCTGCAAAAACTGAGACACTCGTCCTCTCAAGGAAGTCTGTGCAGTGCACTCTACATGTAAATGGAGTTCCACTGAAGCAGGTAGAGAAGTTCAAGTATCTCAGGACTGTATTCACGAGTGATGGAAGGCAGGAGTTCTGAATTAAGTGCAAGAATTGCAGGAGCTGGTGCAGTAATATGCCAGCTTCAGCAATCAGAAGGGAGCTAGGCATAAAAGCCAAACTTGCTATCTTCAATTCAGTATTCATGCCAACCCTTACGTATGGTCATGAATTTTGTGTAATGAACAAAAGAATACAATTGCGAATACGAGCAGCCATTTTGGGATAACATTACACGATAGAGTGCATAGCTTGGAGATCAAAGAGTTAGTTCAGTTAGAGCTGCTTTTTCTCCGAATTGAGAGATCACAGCTCTGACACTATGGGCACGTGGTTGGAATGTCTCAAGAAAGAATCGCTGGACAGATTTTACGAGCAAAACCAACTGCAGGAGGCCCAGATGTAGACTCCAAGCAAAATGGTTGAATAACATCCATGAGCTTGGCTGGTCTGTTGGGGATCCAGCTGGATCAGTTGAAGACAGTTGTTTCTGACAGGACCCCCTGGAAGGCGTGTTTGAGGACTCTGCCCCCTCGACCCTCTCAGGAATAAGTGGGCAAAGAAGAAAACCAAACAGGCCGCATGCGGTTCTTGGGTCACAGTTTGCCCATGACTGCTTTAGCCCATAACTTATATCTTGTCTGTGGTTCCTTCTACAGCAATCCCCCAAAATATAGAAAATATATTAAAAAGAAAAAGGAAATGGTTAAAATTGAAACAGGAACCCAGTTTTTGAAAAAGACTCTAAGATCAATAATGCAAATTCCTCATTAGAAAGCAGAAATAAGATCCAGTAACAGATAGTTTTTACTACTATTGTGCTTTGGTAAAAAAAATACACACATGTATATTTGTGTGTATGCAGCTGTGTGTGTATATATACCCATATCTATTTTCCTGTACATAACTTTATATAGACACACATCGGCATACATACGCATAAACAACTTGCTTCTTTATAAGCAAAATGAAAGCAAACCAAAGTTACCTTCACTACCAATGATGAGGCCTCTACATGATCATCCAAGGTGCTAGAAATAGCAACAAAAATTCTCTCAAATCATACCACAACATTTTAACTCTTAACAACCTTGTACTGCATGAAAACCACATTGCCATTGCATCATCACATTAAACATTTTATATTCACAACAATTTGACACTAGTAAAAATACTTCAAACATTTGAAGTAAGATTTGAAGTGTATCTCAGACATGTCAGTGAGGTAGAACTATTGAGCCATTCCTTCGTTTGTCTGTTCTTTTGGAAGAGAAAGAGAGAGAAGCTATACTAAAAACTGCATACTATTGAAACAGTGCTGCCACTACTTACACTAGTGAGTTGTTTCTGTACAGTAGCACACTTTTACAACTAGAGTGACTGAACATTTTTGAGAGCTTCATATTTTTGGCCATAGACATAATGCAGTGACAAGTTACAACATATTACATGTCCATCCTCACCCTTTCACTTTTTGACAATGTTCGTTCAGTTAAGCCATCTATGTTTTCTATATATACTCAAATATAAAACAACCCCTTATTTTTTGTTTGAGAAATATGCAAAAATCCAAAGCCTGTTTATAAGCCAAGGCAGGTAATCAACACATTATGTTTAGATGGTGTGGTTTTAAAATTCTCATGAGTGAAGAATATATTTATGAAGTTTTAATGTTTTGATAATTAAAATGTTCTATGTGTTGTTTAAATTTTTTAATGATTTTTAAACCAATCTCCAATCGTTTTGAAGGACATATCCATTCAAAACAAATAAAAAACAATACGTGTGTGCATGTGTTTGCCAGACAAACAAAAAGACCTGTTCTTCGAGCCCCTGATAAATGCAACCTCCCAAACCAGTAACACTGACTTCACCATTATTGCAGGCGACCTCAACGGACATGTGGGGCGACTAAGCGATGGATACCAAGGGGTCCACGGAGGTTTCAGGTTTGGCACAAGAAATGCGGAAAGACTGAGGCTCCTGGAATTCTGCAATGCCGACAAGCTGACTATCTGCAATACAAATTTTAAGAAACCAGCGAATCAACTGCTCACCTATACTTCAGGGGAGTGCACCAGCCAAATTGACTATATCCACACCAGAAGACAAGGCAAAGTGGAAGTCAAAACATGAAAAGTATCTTGGATGAGGAATATACCTCCAAACTTGGCCAGGCCCTACTCATAACAGCGCCACCCAGGGCTCTACTATGAGCAAAGCTTGATGCAGCCAACTGGCCAAACCACCCTTATAATGGGTCTACCAAGATCCCAAATCACAGCAACAGTCCTGATATTGTGCAAGGTACAGCACAGCCATGTGGCCAGACTTTCCAATAACACAGCTCTACTGTGTAAAACTTGGTCCAGCCAACTGGCCAGACCACCCAGCTCCCAAACTATAGTTCTGCTGTGAGCACAGTACAGTGCAGCCAACTAGCCTGGCCCCTTGTAATGGGGCTATCCAATTCCACACTGTAAATGTGGTTGGTGTTAGGAGGGCATCCAGCTGTAAAAATTCCAGCCAAATTTACATTTCTATCTGAGCAAGGTATGGCACAGCTAATCTGGCCAGACTTGTCTCATGATGTGGATGTCCTGTCTAACCTATGCAAGCATGGATGTTAAACGGTGAGGATGATGATGATGATATATACACACACTTTCTTCAGTAGAAGAAACACAAAGTTAAAATGCTCAAGCAATTAAATTTCATCCTGTAATGGGGGTAGTGGTGGTACCACGAAAACAGATGTCAGACCACTCTTTAAGGTTATAATGCTGGTGCCACAACAAAAACTCTACCCTGTAAAGTGGTTGGTATTAATAAGTGTATCCAACTGTCAAAATCTCAGCCAAAAAGAGGATCGTATGAGCATGATGTGATCACCTAGCTAGCCTGTCTAGCCACATAATGTGACAGTTCGTCTAACCCATATAAATGTTAAACATTGATGATGATAAAGGCCTTGTATACCATAGACACACATTCACACAAATACCCTCCATACATAGTTTTATACTTATGGTTGTCCATTGATTCCAATGATGGCAATTTTCTCCTTCAATTGTTGATCCTTTTGTGACTGTACATCCCAATCGTTGCTGTGCAGTTTCTACCACAGATATAACATATAAATATTTAGTTTTAGAAGCAAGGTATCGATCCATGTACATGCCTCCTTTCTTGCTTCTCTTGGTAGTATTGCATGCATTTCCTCTCCTTGTCTTCAATCTTCTTTCCAAAGAAAGAATGCCAAAATGAACAGTTGGTAGTGATGCCTTCCACTCTTGATGGGTTGATACTGCTCCATCAAAGTGGTCATCATTTGGTCATTAAACTACTTTTTTGGTCCTCTAATCAGGTAACAACTAAGGTGAAGCTAGATATAGAGCAGTGGTTCTTAACCATTTTCTATCATGGCGCTCCTTCAAATTTTGAAATTCTATCCTGCATCCCTAGGTCTAGCACATAAGACCAAAAAAAGTTGAATTTTTAGCTGGAATATTCAGCTACTTAGTTGTTAATATTTAATTAAATAACTTCTATGATTTAATTAAATATATACTATGTTGAAACAAATGGAAAGCTATGAAACACTGAATGATGAGAAATAAAATGAAAGAAAAGTTGTTTTTATAGACCTCTGCTTGCACTCCTAAGAACTGTACCTAGCACCCTTTGGGGATGTCAGCAACCCAGGTAAAGAACCACTGCCATAGAGGATCCTACATGCATACACACTATGTGACTAAACCAATGGTTCTCAACAGGGGTTGTTTTGGAGCTCCAGGGGTGTATTTTGGAGCAAGGAGGCATTAGGAGGGGGGGGGGGCGTTTGAAACTTTGGGCGGCGCTAGGCTATTTACTTAGGTAAGTTTTATAAGCCATATTGGTACGTCACTGAGACAGTCAGTGTGAATGCATTTGAATGAAGAAAACAAAGAAAATAAATAAAAGAAGCTTGTCAACGAATTCCCTAGGGAGATAAAAGGAAAATGAAAGAAATCAAAGAAAATGAAAATAAGGACTACCTCAACTTTTACAACAGTTACAAGAACAACAGAAACAAGAAAAAGAAGCAATGGTATGAAAAGTGTGGGTGTATACATATACATACAATCATACACACACATGCATACGTACATACATACACACACACACACACACACAGGCCAGCGTTGGTGTTTGATGAGGTTGAGAACCTTGTCAGCTTTCAGCCAGAGCTGTGGTATTTAATCTCCCTAGGTAATAAAATCTGGAGACAAAAAACATAAATCATGTCAACATCCTTACACACTTAAATATAAATGCATGTATAATATACAAATGTATAAATAGCTATATACATAGGTAAATGTATGTATGTAGATTTATATATATCCCGGGTTGAATCGGAGTTAACCACAGTAAGTAAAGTACTCAATACATTGCAGAGTATAAAAGTTTTAATATAGAAGAGCTTCTACAGGACTAGAACTGTTTCATTGGTGAGAAATCATCAGGAAGCTTCGTGATGATTTCTCATGAATGAAACAGTTCTAGTCCTGTAGAAGCTCTTCTATATATATATATATATATATATGTTTTCTTTTTTCAGTCTGGTCTACCTCTGGTGTTAGGGTCTGTACCGTAGATAGAACTCAATGTAATCTTGTAAAATCCATAGAGAAGTTCTGTGTTTCGCTGAATTAATTCTGCCGAGGAGATATGCAATGTCAAGTTTGACGACATAGGGTGGCAACAGGCCACTTTACCTGTCAGGTACGGCAGCCTTGGCCTCCGGTCCCCGATCTCACTAGCTTTGCCGGCGTATCTTTCGTCGGTAACCTCGTGTCGCGTCCTCGTCAGCAGGGTTCTTCAAAACACAACAGAACCCTCTGTGTTCAGAGAATGTGAGGCCGCCTGTGAGACGTGGGACTGGCTGGGACTTAGCCCAGTAGACGTCCCTCCTCCTTCTCCCTCTGTTGACGTCAAGTCCCCTCCAACGCACTTGGGATGCCATCCAGTGCAGCCTGGCCTCAGACAGGCTCATACGCCAGCTCGACCAGCACCGCCTTGCTTGTTTTTGTGCGGCCACCAAACCCCACAGTGGTACCTGGCTCCATGCCCTGCCCTCCTCCACTGGCACGCAGCTAGACAACCATAGTCTGCGCATCGGCATTCCCTTGAGGCTCGGCCTCCGGATCTGCCAGCCACACCAATGTCGCTGTGGTTCCACCGTGAACTCTTTCGGCCTCCACCCACTTTCCTGTCGCCACAGTGTCGGCTGCATTCCACGCCATGCTGCCCTCAACGAGGTCATTAAGCATGGCTTGAATGCTGCAGGCTTCCCTTCCCAGCTCGAGCTGGTGGGGCTGGATTGAGGGGACGGCAAAAGGCCAGATGGCTTGACCATCTTCCCGTTCCGTGGTGGCAAACCCCTCGTCTGGGATGCCACTTGTACCGACACTTTCTGACAGGTTTGCGGTCGTACCCCTGGCAGTGGAAACTTCTGGTGTCCTCGGCCCCAGGGCTACCTCCTTACTCACCACAATAGGCGCTGAGCTGGCCAGCTGCAAGTGTGAGCCCCGCGAGTTGGAGTGGCTTTTCCAGCGCGTCTCCCTTGCTGTCCTCCGGGGAAACGTCTTCTCCATTCTGTCCGCCGGGGCTGTGGGTGGGCCCCATCGCGTATCATTTTTGTAAATATGACAACAGTTTATGATTTTAGTAAATAATTGATATTTAAGAGTTAGATATTAGGTATTAAATTAACAATAAAAAAAACAACAAAATAAAAACAAAGTTATAAAGTAACTTGACTTTGTTCTTTTTATTTTCATTAACTTGATAACACACACATATATATACGCGCAGTGTGACAAGAAGCTTGCTTCCCAACCACATGTTTCCAGGTTCAGTCCCACTGCCCGGGTCGACCAAGGCCCTATGAGTGGATTTGATAGACCGAAACTAAAAGAAGTGCGTCATATATATGTCTGTGTGTGTCTTTGCATTTGTGTTTGCCCTCCCACCAATGCTTGTTGGTTTGTTGATGTCCCCATAACTTACCAAGGTGATGCTCCAGCATGGGCATAGTCCAGAGACAGAAAAAAAAGTAAAGTGTATATATATATATATATATATTTATATTTATATATATGTGTGTGTGTGTAGAAGAGGCGTCTCAAACTCAAGGACATAAAAGGGCCATTACGTCCTGGAGGAGAGGCACTGGGCCAAACGTGGTGGTGGGTGATGATTTTCACCAGTTATAATCATTTCTACTATAGGCACAAGGCATGAAATTTAGGGTTTAGGGTCCCGTCGATTACATCAATCCCAGTTCACAACTGGTACTTAATTTATCGACCCCAAAAGGATGAAAGGCAAAGTTGAGATCGGCGGAAGTGAACTCGGAACATAAAAACGGAAGAAGTACCGCTAAGTATTTCGCCAGATGTGCTAACGATTCCACCAGCTCCCTACCTTATTTTCACCAGTTATAATGGAATCTGAAATATTGGTTCTACCACAGGCCATAGAAAAGTAGTTTGTGGGCTGCATGTTTGAGCCCCCTGTTGGAGAGATAGATAGATAGACGTGTACCAAACACACACACACACATTTCTTACTCTCTCTGTCTCTCCCTCTTTCGCTCTCTCTCCCTCTCTTTCTCTCTCTTTTCAAAGTTAACTTTGCCATGCAATCAGACATGCAATGACCCAGAACTTACCAGGAGTCATATATAGAAGTGATTCTAATAAGACCCTGCCAGGTCCTGCGGGTGGACTACACTTACAGAGATCATTGATTTGGAGATCTGACTCTTCATGTGGAATGTTCGGTGGGGGGGGGGGGAGCACTCTATGATAGAAGGTAATCATCCTAATATGAACACCTTTAGTACTTCTTGATAGACTACACTGTAATTTATAGATAAGATACTTAAATTTAGAAATTGTTTATAACCTTATATGATGGGAACTCATTTGAGACACCATTAATGTACTTTAGGATAATAAATTTAGCTATAGTTACCTCCCCTTACGCATTAACTCCCCTTAATCACACACACACTTCCGGAATATAATACGATGTCATCTCTCACAACAAAAACAACCTGATCTATAGAATCGAATTAAAGAACGACAAGCTGTGATGTTCTAGCATGGTTCACCAGACATCCAATGTTGAATCATCGTGGATTGTGAGATGGACATGTAGTCTATAAATTGCGTTTCCTGGATTGTGAGAGTGGTGGTGTGTACGAGGACAGTGGTGCTGTTTTGCTTCTCATTTGTAATATTTTTGATATTTTTAGTGTTTCTCCACACACGGGCTTCTATATCGTACAGGTGTGTGTGAATAATGCTTTACCAGTTCAGCCCCCATGATGCTCTTAATTGCCTGCTTTGACTGCTTGTTTTACTTGTAACAATCTGCCGCACTATAATCTTGTATAAATAGGACACGTGTGCATGCCACATGTGTGACTGTTGCATACACTGGCTACTCCAAACTTTCCTTTTGCTTTTTCTTAGTAGACTGCCAATGTTTTATTTTAATTTTAATTTTAATTTTAACTTTAATTTTGTCCTTTAATATGACTGTAATCTTTGTATGTAAATTACCATGCTATATTATAATAATGGATGTCAACCCACTGTGGGTCAATATATACATATGTTTCTATATGTCTCTTGTGTTGAAAAGGAGGTCAAGTATGTTAAAAATCACTGAATAATTGCTCCAAAGACTCCAAACCTCGGTTTGGAAGAAACAATTGTAAGCAAATAAATGATTTAAACAGAACTTTGTTTCATGTAATATCTCTCTCTCTATATATATATAGATAATACATTATAAAGAAAGAAGAAACATTAGACATAAAATAAAAAAATATAATATACCTAAATTCCTTCATTATCCTCGACTACATTGCACTTTGCAAAAACATTACATCATAGAGATGCAGTATTTTTGTGAGGTTTGCCGACTTATCAAGAGAATACCTCAATTAGAGTTTCAAAACACGTCCGTAGAACGTGAGATAGAATCCCGAAAGGCGGAGGGGGAACTTATCATGTGATAACAGCGGTCAAGAAACAGAGTTAAGCCTCTTACAACCAAGAGAAAAATACCACAAAAGGCAGAGGGGGTATTTATGTCAAGGCCATAGACGAGTTGGCTAGGGGGGGGGGGGGCGAGAAGTGTGGGCGTAGTCGAGGATAATGAAGGAATTTAGGTATATTATATTTTTTTATTTTATGTCTAATGTTTCTTCTTTCTTTATAATGTAGCTCTGATATTGAATCAATCTAATCCATTCAGATTATTTTGTCCCTATTATTCATAGAGCAACAACGGTTAAGGTTGGCACCACGCAAATTCAGGGATATATGCAGGTATATGCATGTATATGTATGTATTCGCATGTGTCTGTGTATTTCTTTGTATTGTATATATATATATATATATATATATATATATATATATATATACTGACGAGAGCTTCAAGATAGAAAAGAATCATCTGTACTCCACCAACATGGTAAAATAGAACATAAGGTTACATTAGAGAACATAGAAATAAAAATACTCCAACCAAAATTAAATAGAAAACAGGAATGGAATCACAACTTACAATTAAGGACAAAATGAAAACACACACACACATAGAACAAACAACCAACCAGTAACATGTAAATAAACAAATAAATAAACAAATATAAACACACACAGACACCCGGATGTAACACATGCACAAACTAAGCACACATCACACACAAAAACAAGATGGCCTAGGACATCAAGGAGAGGCACAAAAACAAAAAAAAGAATCCCCAGTCACTGAAGAGGTCACAGAATGTGTGACGAAAGAACTTTGACACTATATGAACAACCGTCCGGTTGTGGAACCAACCAACCAACCGGAAATTTATAAATTCTTAAATTTATAAATTTAATTTATAATAAATTGGAGTGAAAGCAACTGGTGCGTGTGTTTCTTATTGGCAATATGACCCTCCCAAAGCATAACAATATCGGTTTCAACACATGTTTTCAGATAAAGAATCTTGCTAAACAAATTCAGAAACGATATATATATATATATATATATATATATATATATATATATATATATATATATATGGCGTTGTTATTTGACGTTGTTGAAAAGAGCAGTGACCTTTGACCTGGCAATAAAAACTGGAGCCAAAATTCTTTCTGCACCAAAAACAAAGCACACACAGACACACACACAAGTTTGTGTGTGTGTGTGATAGTGTGCGCGCGCGTGTATGTGTGTGTATCTATGTATATATATATATATATATATATATATATATATATATATATATATATATATATATAAGGGATACAAATATTGTTTGCTCACTGTCACTAAGCATCTCAATTCATTCGTTGCAACTAAGTTTGTGATCGAGGCACTTTATTTTGCAAGGTACTATTTTTCCCTTGCGTTTGTGATTCAAGAGAAAGGTAAGACATTCTTCATATTTTGCATCTTTTGTATTTTGACTTTACAGTTTGAATTGTAGAATTGTCTATCCACTCAAAATATTACAACAGCTAACAGTGAAATATAGAATTTAAAAAAAAAAGCTTTTTCGCCTGAGATCAAACCTTTGAGAACATTCACGTCTTTTTTTCAAAAATATATAATTTGAAATATTTTGCTTTTGTTCTGGACTGAAATTTTTTTGTATTTAATTCGTACGAGTATTTTTTAAAGATTTTTAAAAAGATTCTAACATAACTTGATTTGGCCCAGTAATCTACTGATATTAAAATGAGTAGTATATTGAAAAATGGAAAAATAGGGTAGGGGGCGCTTCGTGATTTCGAGGGCCGAAATGGATTGAGAACCTTCGGTCTAAACCATCCAGGTTGATGCCAGTATTGTGTTGATTTAATGTTGTTGGTGAGAGTTTGACAGGAGATTTCAGTGTGTGCTATCCTATCTTGCTAGTAAACTGAAACGATCTTCCCTAGACATTGAGTGTTAAAGACCTAGGTTTTAATGTGTTGGCTGTTTGTGATCTATGTGCTGCATCTATATAAGAGAGAGGAAATATAGATAGTAGATAGGAAACTTAACCTTGGTATTGAGACTGAAATGGTTATTTACATAAACCTTCTTTCTGAGCCTTCTAAATAATATCACACATACATACACATACAGATGCCCTCCATACAGTCATACACATCTACAGACGCACTCATTGATGCCACTGCATTACAAGCCACATAAAACCAGAGACACATTAGATAACATAGTGCATACAAACACACACAAACATACAAACATACATGCACACACACATACAGAAACACACACACACAAACACATGCACACACACATACAAGCGTGTACTCACACATACACATATGCACATATACAAACACACAAACATACAAATACACATGCACACACAAACACACACACACACAAACATGTACACACATACATACAAACATGTACACACATATATACAAACACATACAAATACATGTACACACACTCACACACAAACATATTTACACACACACACACACATACACACATATTCATTTAGACAGAAGCAACTTTACTCAATCTTAGCAACATCATAAAAGCATACAGCTGCCTCACATACCACAAAACTCCTACACAGGTTCTTGCCTCTGCTGGTGCTATGCTGAATTTACAATATTTATTCCTGTTTTGTCTCACCCCTCCACCCAAACCGTCAGCTGTGTGCTGTCTATATGTATACAATCATAGAGAAAATGTATCTAACACAGAAAACAGCAGAAATATCAGTCTTCATATTTATAATGTCAGGGATATTTCTAGAGTAAATACCTGTTTAAATATCTGTTTAACCCTTTTCATTCTAAACTACCTGAAACTGTCTAAGGTTTAAATATACTAAGCTGTTTATTTCACAATGTTTATATTTATCTAAAAACTTTCCAGCAAAATCTTATGTAAGAACCTTTGTTAAGTTATGCTCCAAACACCAGCTTAGTAAGGAGCAAATGACTTATATTATTAAATTCTTCCAAATTCTTGATTATTTTCAAAAGTATTTGAAAACCATAGGCAGTGTCTTGATTATACAAACACATACACAAACACACACACACACGCACACATAAACACACAAACATACAAACATATGGACACACACAAATACACAAACACACATATATAAACACATGCACAAATACACACACAAACATATGTACACACACATGTGTATGTGTGGTAATGAAAGGGTTAAATCATTCATTGGACATATAACACAATAACTCTGCTAGTAAATCATTGATGGCCCCTAAAACACATGTCCAATGAAGATAAATACCATAATAATAATTTTTAAAATTGGTCAACTGTTTTAGGAGAGGGGAAGGTATAGTTGATTAAATCATCCTCAATACATGTTGACTTTATTTATTGACCAGGAAGGATGAAAGTACATACAAGCACACAAATACACACAAATACACACACATACAGAAACATACAAACACACATGCACACACATACAAACACATGTACGTACACATTGGCAGAATCTGAACTTGGAACATAGTGCTCTAATTAAATAAAAGACATTTTGTATGATGCTGGAACAATTTGACCAATACAATATTACAATAATTGTATACATGTATGTGTGTATGTGTGTATGAATATATATATATATATATATATATATATATATCATCATCATCATATATTTACAACCCTTATTATATATATATATATCACGATAAATTAACAGAGCTATAGGCCCTCGCCATTCCCTGTAAATAATGTGCTCAAAGGAGAAGAAATCCTGAGCTCTTTAAAATACAATATGTTGAAAAGGTAACACACCAGAGAGAGAGATACAGTGCGCTATCAATAAAACAGGGAAAAAACCACCAGTGTATGGAGTCTATAACCTATGTAAGGCAGACTATAGACACGATAATTAAAAATATAAATTAAAGAGTAAATAAATGGAAGCACATGGCTTAGTGGTTAGAGCATTGGCCTTGCAATCGAAAGGTTGTGAGTTCAATTCTCATACCGGGTGATGTGTTGTTTCCTTGAGCAAGACACTTTATTTCACATTGCTCCAGTTCACTCAGCTGTAGAAATGAGATGATATGGACCCCAGTCCCTATCATTCCACTGCAAAGTGGTCGTGGAGGTGCCATGGCAAAAAAGCACCCAGCACTCACTGTAAAGTGAACATGTAGGTGCCACGGCAAAAAAGTACCCAGCACTCACTGTAAATGAGGTTAGTGTTAGGAAGGGCATCCAGCTGTAGAAATCAAGCCAGAATCAGTTCCCGTCCCACCCTTGCAAGCACGCAAAAGCGGACGTAAAATGAAATGATGAAATGATGATGATATATATATAGCCACTCTACCTGGCATTCGTCGATCTTGAGAAAGCTTTTGACAGAGTTCCACGTGCTGTAATCTGGTAGATGAATGGCTTGTGAAAGCTGTACAAGCCATGTATAGGGGAGCAGTCAGCAAATTTAGGATTAGCAATGAGTATAGCGAGGAATTTAGCGTACAGGTTGGGGTCCACCAGGGCTCTGTTCTTAGCCCCCTCCTGTTCATCATAGTCCTGCAGACAATAACGGAGGAGTTTAAGACCGGATGCCCATGGGAACTCCTGTATGCTGATGACCTCGCACTTATAGCTGAATCTATGGTAGAACTAGAGAAGAAATTCCAAACTTGGAAGCAGGGACTAGAAAGAAAGGGTCTCAAAGTCAACATGACAAAGACTAAGGTCCTTGTAAGTAGACGAGAAGACAGAACCCAGATCCCCTCAGGGAAATGGCCTTGCTCAGTATGTAGGAAAGGGGTAGGTAGGAACTCCATTCTCTGCCCCAAATGCAAACAATGAGTACACAAGAGATGTAGCGGGATCTCAGGAAGCTTAATTAAAAATGTAGGCTTCACATGCAGCAGCTGTTCTGGGACAGCAAGCAGCAAACAGCCACAGGAAACAAGTACCACCAATCTCTGGGAGGGCTCTGTAGAAACAGTAGACAGCTTCTGCTACCTAGGTGACCGAATTAGCAGTGGAGGTGGGTGTTCAGAAAGTACAATAACTAGGGTAAGAACGGGATGGAAGAAGTTTAGGGAACTACTACCACTGCTAGCTGCAAAAGGCTTCTCCCTCACAATGAAAGGCAGACTGTATAATGCGTGTATCCGAACAGCGATGTTGCATGGTAGTGAGACCTGGGCGCTGAAGGTGGAAGACTTGCATAGATTAGAGAGAAACGAAGCCTGCATGCTCCGATGGATGTGTAATAGTAATATACACGACCGACAAAGCATAAATGAATTGAGAGAGAGACTGAGCATAAGAGGAATCAAATGCTGTGTGCAGGAGAGGCGGTTGCATTGGTATGGACATGTAATGCGTATGAAGGATGACAGCTGCATAAAAAGGTGCAGAGCACTAGAAGTCGATGGAAACCGCGGAGTGGGGAGACCCAAGATGACCTGGGATGAGGTGATAAAAGCCGACCTTACCCAATTACACCTCTCAATCAGGTCACGCAGTTATACAGAGTACCCGACCTCCCATGGGTACAAGCTGAAGCATATAGACAATATGCCACCACACCCCCCACTGCAAGGTGGTCGTGGAGGTGCCACGGCAAAAAAGCACCCAGCCCACACTGTAAAGTGGACGTGTAGGCGCCACGAAAAAGCACCCAGCACTCACTGTAAATGAGGTTGGTGTTAGGAAGGGCATCCAGCTGTAGAAATCAAGCCAAATCAGTTCCTGTATGAGCAAGGCATGGTCAGCCGACCAGACACTGCCCACAACAGCTAGCGTGGAAGAACGGACGTAAAACGGTGATGATGATGATGATGATGATATCCAATCCAGAGCCTTCTAATTCCTGTGGGAGGAACCCCTTCCTGATTGACCTCCATCGCTTTCTGTTTGGTTTTGGTCATGTCAGGGGTGTAGCTGTACTCACCGTGTGGGTTAGTGAGTCTATTTAACTCATTGTTGGGGAAGATAGCTGTTGACTCTAAGGAGTTCATCCACCTTTTTAACAGCTCTTGCTGATGGGGTTCCGACTTACCTTCCTCAGCAGATCAGGGTCTGGTGGGGGAGCCAGTGTAGTCGCTGACTGCTCTTTTTATTTCTCCTTTTATCTTTCATTCCATCTTCTGATGAGGAACTAATGTCTGAAACCTTAAGACTTTTTTCTACAATATCAAACATCAACCCTTTAGCATTTACATTATTCTATATTTACTATTGTATTTTTATGGTAAAGGCTTTATCTTACATAATTATCTCACATAATATCGAATCTATGAGATTTTGATATTATTTATTTTGAGAACAATACCTTAACATCAGTATGAGTGGCCAGTTACAGCCAGTTTGAACAGAAAGACGTGAGAGAATTCTTGCCGGATATGGCTGCTTGAAATGCTAAAGGGTTAAACTAATCTATATCTTCATTGTATTGCATTGTTTCCTTGTGTTGCTTTTTTATTTACTTCTCCCCCCCCCCTCTCTCTCTCAAACACACACGCACACACACATGTATATATAAATTTATTAGTTACTCAGAACTCTCATCATCTTGAATTGACACTCGACTAGCCTTGAAATGCACATGCCGCATATGAACCTGTGTGCAAACAAAAGAATTCCAAATGTCTGACAAAGAATTGGTAACAGATTTATCAAGCTTTATGCAAAACTTTATGCTAGCACATTGCTTGAATTTGTCAGCCATAGTAAAACTTGCTGAGCTCTTCTAAAACAATGTTACAAAACCTCATGTAATAATTAAACACTAATGGATAGATAGCATGAAATTTATGTGAAGACTGATTCAGTAGGTTGGTTACTAATGTTTATCAGTTGTTCAGTCATTTCTGTTAGGGTAGTTGACTCAGAATTGTAAGGTTGTGAGTTTGATTCCTGGTGACATGTTGTGTCCTTGAGCAAGACATTTTGTTTCACATTGCTCCAGTTTATGCAGCTGGCAAAAAGGAATTATATTTATAATTCAAAGGGTCAGCCTTGTCACCAATAGTGTCATGCTGAGTCTGCCTGAGAATTATGTTAAGTGTGCATGTGTCAATGAAATACTCAGCCACTTGCACGTTAATGTCAATTCTGTCAAAAAACTAAAACACTAGTCATTGTAACTGACAGAGGTCCAACATAACACACCAATCCAATCGAGGGCCTTCTCACTCCCGTTGGAGGAACCTCTCCCTGGTTGACCTTGATCATTTTCTGTTTGGTCTTGGTCATGTCAGTAGTGTAGCCATACTCATCACCAACCCAATTGTGGGTTGGTGAGGCTATTTAACCCAAGGTTGGGGTGGATGGCTGTTGACTCTGAGAAGTTCATCTTCCCTTTTAACAGCTCATTTTTTGTGCCAAATCAGCTCCCCACCAGGGTCTGGAGGGAGAGCCAGTTTAGTCGCCGACCACTCAGTCATGAAGCAGGTTGGCTTACATGGTACCAGTCGCAGACACAAGCCTGACCTGACCATAACATAGCATAAACATATGCATATATTTACATGCAGTACTATAAATTCATGTACATGCATATACATACAATTATATACTTACAGACATGCATGCACACACATATGCACACAATCCACATGTACACTCATACACACATGCACATCCACACGCACATCTACATGCACATCACACGTGCACACTCACATACATGCACATACACACACCTGCACATGCACTCACACATACATGCACATAGATATAGGTTATTGTCCTTGCATGATATTTGTTATAGTTGAACTTCTTAAATGACAATTTAGACTAACTAAAGTATTCTACAATTACCTTATCTTGGCTGAAAAGATAGCAACAATTAATTTGCTCACATCTATCATAAATACTTTTCAAGTACGGTAAGATTTCTTTCAGCAGAAACACAGTAGAGTTTGTTGATAGTAATTTATGACAAATGAAAAGAGAAACCTAATTTCCAAGATTCCACTGAAGACTTGCATGTAGCAAGCAGAGAGTCAAGTAGATAAGTTAGAAGAAAATTCTTCACCTTGGTAAAAACTACTTAACGAAAGATAATATTATGTGAAAAATCATGCTTTCACAAATTTTAGCTTCGTATTTACACATGGTGTGCCAGATGAAATGCATGGCAGTATTTTGTTATGGCCCTTTATGTTCTGAGTTCAAACCTGCCAAGATCAACTTTGCCTTATATCCTTCTGGAGTCAATAAAATAAAATACCAGCACAGTACAGTACTGGGTTGATATATTTGACTCTTCCCTACCTACAAATTGCTGGTCTTGTTCCTACCTAAACTAGAAATCATTATGTACACATGCTAAGGTGATAGATTGGTAAAACAATTAGAGCATCAGACAAAATACCTAATGACCTTTAGTTACGGCCCATTTACTATCTGAATTGAAATCTTGTTGAGGCCAACTTTGCCTTTCATCTTTCTAGGTTTAATAAAATAAAGTCTCAATCAAATGGTAGAGTGGTGGATTGAGAGAGCCATTAATGTCATACAATTGATTGACAAAGTCAATAGAGTTTCACATAAAATGTTTTATGGTATTTAGTTAGGACTCATTAGTATCTGTGTTTAAATCCTGTTGAGGTCAACTTTTCCTTTTGTCTTTCCAGGGTTGATAAAATAAAGTACCAGTCGAGTACTGGAGTTGACATATTTGACTTTTACCCTCTCCTTAAAGTTGCAGGCCTTGTACTTAAATTAGAAATCATTATTATTTGCTATGTAGTGGCTGCATGATTTGATTATACTCCTTTATTTAATGGAATATTTTCCTCAATATTCTATTTTCAATCTTATAACCTTTTTTTTTTTTTTTCAGAATTTGAGGGTGAAAATTATTGATACCGTTTTATTAATATTTGTATTAATTATTTAATCAATTTTCATTTATATTTATATCTTCAGATGATGGCAGATTTTAAATATCAACTACCAATTCCTATGGTTACTATAATAAACTGTGGTAAGGTATCACTGGGAAAATTAAATGCATTCAAAGAAGTTATGCTTCTCCCAGGACCACATGTATTAATTAAAGATGTAAGTGGCTAATATTATATCAATGTGATCATTTGCATGTCTTACCTTTTTAACCCTTTCATTACCAAATTTCTAATTAAATACACAGCCTATGCGTTTCAATTAATTTTGAAATTAACCAAAAATTTGGAGGGATTTAATAAACTGATATTTAGAATAATACTTAACAAACATTTCTAAAATAAAATTATAATGGAAGGTTTTAATATAAGGATAAACATTTAAAAATGAGCAAATTTGTATCATAAATCCTGAGCTGTTTCAGATAGTCTGGATTCAAAAGGCTTATTGTTTTATAAGTGATTAAGAAGTAATTAATTTTGCTGAATTTATATATTGTTACAGTTCCATTAATGGACTTCATAACTAGCCATACCCTTTCTGGTTCTGTGAAGCCCAGCTTCTCAAGATTTGTACTGAGGCAGTTTGTAACATCCCAGAGACGCCAATGATCACAGGTACAAATCTAAAAGTATAGTCAGGGTGAAGTATCTGCAAATTCCTCATTAGTTCAGCATAAATGTTAACTTTTTCACTAATCTTTAGCATTATATTGACATCTGCTGGGTATCTGATTTCCACTATTGTGTATGTCTTCTTTTCTCAGTTCCATATCACTATGTCTGGATTGTTGTGTTTGCATTTTATTGAGGTTTTGACTGGAACATTCCACCAGTACTCTTTCATATTATGTATACATATGTCCTCCACATCACTGTAACTTTGTATATATTTATTATCAGGACTATCCTTTCTATGGATTGCATTGTATAGTGTTTTGGCATTACATCATGACTCGTAGGTAGATAGTGTCACAATGATATCTTCGGACAGCAGCTTATGATGTGAATGACATATTTGATGTTTATTCCGCAGTGTTTGAAGTTGTCACATCTAGCTGTTTTGCCTGTATCCCTGACTTTTGTGCATTAGCTATTTCATTGTTATTTCCTGTTCTTGGATTGCAAAAGCATATCCTTCAAAGTGAGAGCCAATATACCTGTGGTTTGTCCAAGATAAACTGCTTTGCTTATCTATATTATTTTACATTGAAGCTTTCTGGCAACATAGCCATACATGATTTTTTTCTGATAAGCATGTAGCTTTTCATCCATGGATTCATTGTAGTATTTCTGTGCAATTTACCTGGTTATGAGCTTTTGGTTATCATACAGTCATAAAAGAACATTTATCCTGGCCAAACTCCAAGTGTTTATGCCAAATAGATAACCCCTACTCCCAAGTATGTTTGATTAAACAACAGATTATTGAAGTGGAATAGGTCTACCTGGGCTAGGAAATAAAATGTGAAATAAATTGTAAGTTATGACTGAAGATTATTTAGATTTTAAATATACAAACAATTTGTATGAGCAGAAACAAGCGAGTTCTTTGTTTACCATTTATTTTGAAAAGGGTTTTGTCTGACTGCTTCAGAGTGTCTTGAGATATAAAATTATCTTGACATCTTCATTTACATTACAGAAACTCAACTGAAAGTTAAATAAGCAAAATAGTGATTTTTCTTTCATTCTTTCTTGGGAAAAAATCTTCTAATGATAACATTCTATCTTCATCTTCACAAAAAAATTGATTCATGTGATGTGACCAGCAATTATTGGTGGTGGTGGTGAGGGGTACAAACAAAACAGTAAAATACAGTTGGCATTGTTGTCACCACCACCACCACCATCATTCTCATTTAACATCCGTTTTCCTGCAAGCAAAGTTTAGATTGGTCATCTCCACCACCATTATTATCATCATTACCTCCATTATCATCATCATCACCACCACCATCATTATCACCACCACCACCACCATCATCACTACCACTGTTTTGGAGTCTGCTTTTTCAGGCATGAGGCAAACTTTCTAGAACCAAAAGCTCTTAATGACATCAACCCATGTTTTATTTGAATTAAGTATGGTTTATACCACTGAACATAACATTCCTGTTGTTGGAATCAAATGCCTTACAAAAGTTGATGAAGATTAGCACAGCTTCTTTGTTGTGATTTCAAATCTCCTCAATCAACTTTCGTAGAGTTAAGATTTGCAAGGATGTTGACCTGTCCTGATGGAAGCCATTTTAATTTGGTCGGAGGAGAAGGTCAAGGACAGGATGCAAACAATTCAATAAAAGATGATTGTAGATTTTTGCGGCAACCTGGGGGAGAGAGGTTCCTCAGTAGTTATCAGGTGTAGTCAGGTTGGGAATGATGCCAGATATACCCCATTGTTGAAGCCATCAAACACATGTTCATACTTCATCTACAGTGCTTGCTCCCAAAGGAGAAACTAATTCATTTGAAGTGTAGACTAGAGTCCTACAAGGGGATCCGTTAGCTCCTTTCCTCTTCATTGTGACTCTGGATTATGCTCTGAGAAGTGCCATTACATTGTCAGATGGAGTTATGTTCAAGAGATGTCGGAGCTCATGTTATCTAGCAAAACTGCTTGCAAAACTTGCAGATATCTGCCTTCTTGAAGGCAATATTTTAGCAGCCCAGGATTTATTCCACTGCATTGAGGGAGCTACCAAAGAACTTGGTTTGTTGTTGAACTCATTGAAAATGAAGTACATGTACCTAAACCAAACCATCACTCCTCCTTTGTGTTCACTTGATGGAACCAAAAGCGAAAAAGTTGAGGAGTTCAAGTACTTGGGTGATTACACCAATTTTCTTTTAATGTCTCAACCTGAATTGGTTAAGCCTTGGGAGCTAAACCTTTTCTTCGTAATGTCTGGACAGCACCAATCAATCGCTCCAAAAAACTCAGGGTATACAAAGCTACTGTGGAATCAATCCTTCTTTTATGGCTCAGTCATGGATCCTGATATCTGCAATGACAAAGAAATTGGATGGTAACTGCATCTGTCTCTTGTGTACTAACTTTAATATCTTTTGGCAGTCACACACAACTAACAGGATCTCATATGACTGTCTTTCAAAGATTTCAACTGTTATAAGAAAGTGTTTATCGAGCTCTTTCTGGACATGGAATGTGACACAGTTAGGCTGCTGTGAGAATTCTGTTATACTCCCCCATCATCACTTGTAAATATGGTTGCCCAAACCTGACTCTCGAGAAAATAATTGAAAAAGACATTGGATTACATGACAGTGTCTTGATGAACGCGATGCAAGACTGCGGTACATGGAGGAACCTTATAGTGTCACCAATTGGAGTTGGACGACATTAATAATAATAATAATAATATACCACTGACACTAATTTAACCTGTAGCGAATAAAATGTTATTCTTTGATGGATGTTTGATGAAAAGAATAATGCCATAATTGGGATGTTAACAATGTTTATTTTACAATAACAATATGTGACAGAATTTATTGCTTCATTAATTTGCTGGCTAGCTACTTCAAGCTAGCGTGCATGCTTGTATCAATTCGACGTTACAATATTACAGTGAGACGGAAGAATAGAATGAGCGTAGAATGTAGACAATATGAACTTACTGTCTGTGTGTATGTGTCTATTCTTAGAATACGTTATTCATCTCAAGCACTGCTGCACCATGTCTGGCTGTTGTCTGTGGCCAAGAAGGTGAGAGCCAGTAAGAGCCAGGAGACAAAAAAGGGTAAAAGGTCTGCTGATGCCTACATGATTATCTCTCACTGACTGCTGTGTTGGGTTTCCTAAGTCCTTGTATTTATAATAACCTTATAGCTAGAGTTGATTTATGAGTTGATTTATGAGTTGATTTATGAGTTGATTTATGGGCAGCCATCTGTGTTTCCCCTGTCTACAAGCTGGGGTCACAGGTCAAGTGGTATGTACTTTAATCATCATCGTCTTTTGACAAGACAAGGGTGGGAACCTCCAACGATAGATGGTCCCAGAGGCGAGAAACCTCAGATTCGGTTTTGAATCTTCGCCGGTAAAATATTACACTGTGAGCCATATTGTTTATGGTGGACACAAACAAATTTCACCACTTTAAATATTGTTACTGTTAAGAAGTTTGTGGTGACTGACACACACATGCATACTAGCATACTCTTGCACTTACACATATGCACACACACACATACATACACACACACACATACAAACACACGTCTATATGGTGAGTTTCCTTACACTTTCCAGATATTAAATTCCTTCTATATTTAGTTAATGAAAGGTGTAGGTGTCACGACAAAAAAACACACAGTCCACGCTGTAATGTGGCCGTGTAGGCAACACGGTAAAAACCTCCCAGACCCACACTGTAAATGTGGTTGGTGTTAGGAAGGGCATCCAACTGTAGAAAACCTGCCAGACAGTCCTATGCGAGCAAGACAATCACTCTTGCCTCAAGTGGGAATACCCCCGTCCAAACCCATGCAAGCGTGGAACACGGACGTTAAACGTTGATGATGATGATGATGATGATGATGAAAGAATGCTAATGCAACTGATTAGATCGGACAGGTTCCAGTTTGAGTTTATGCCAGTATGGAATGCCACCATTTCTCTGTTCCTGGTGAGATAACTAGGAATAAGCTACTCCATTTAGAATTTGTCAAACTAGAGAAGGCCTTTAACTAGGTCCCATATTCTGTAGTTTGGTAGTCACTAAGAAAATGAGGGATATATGAATGACTTGTGATATCTATACAAAACCATGTACAGAGGTGCTGTCAGCAAGGTGAGAGAACAACAAGATCAGTGAGAAATTTAGTGTGTAGATTGGTGTAGATTGAGGATCAGTTCTCAGCCTTAGGCTATAAGAGAGGAGATTAAGACTAGTTGTACATGGTACCTTCCGTATGCTGTGTGCTGATGGCCTGGTTCTCATTGTTGAATCAGACAAAGGTTTTGAGAAAAAATTCCAAATTTAGATGCAAAAGCTGAAGTGGACTTCCGTCTGTTTCAACGATGAGTGTTCCATCAATGAAACAGTTTGCTCATGAAATTAACATGTAAGTGGCTGAACATTACACAGACACGTGTACTCTTAATGTAATTCCCAGTGAGATTTGGCATGACATAGTGTGCACAATGTGTGACAAGGCTGGCCTTTTGAATTACAGGTACAATCTCCCAGGTAGACTTCTAAAAAGGCTCCATCTACTCAATTTCACCAAGACTATGGTAAATAATACTTGCCCCAAATGTCATGCAGTGGGATTGAAACCAGAATTTCAAAGCAAACTTAACCATTTGGCCAAACTCTGTTCACAGAAGCAAAAACTAGAATTATGAGGCCTCAAAGTAAACCTAGAACATACTAAACCTAGCATATACTGAAGTCTTAGTTAGCAAGAAAGCTGACAGGACTCTACAGTTGTTAAGAAAGCAGCCATTTACTCAAATTGATCATTGGTAGAAATGGTAATTGCTTTACCAACTTAGTAGAAACAAAGCTTAATAGACCTAGTGAAATTTGAACTGAGATTCCAGAGGGATAAGGCTAAATTATGCAAGACAGTTTGAAACTCTAGAATTTCTGCCAACTTTCTGCTGTAAACAAAATCTTAACAGGTTTGTCATAACCCTTCCATTACCATATTTTTAGTGACATACACTGTATTTGATTAAATAATGAAGAATATGGAGGATTTACTAATATTACTAATTATTTCGTTATTAAGATGGTATTTGTAACATAACTTAATAAAAGGTTGTATAAAATTATGATGGAAAGTTTTGATTTAAATATGGACCCTGTAAAATAGGTGGTTTTATTTAATAGAATTAGAGGCAGTTTGCGGGGAAGGTTAGTATCAAAATGGTTAACTGATCTGCTGTGACCATTTTGTTCCTTTTACTCAATTTTTGATATTTTATAGAATTACTTCACACACTGTATTATCATTAGATATGAAATATTCTTTGAGAATTCTCACCAATTTATCATTAGAAGCAAAAAGTAAAATAATGGTTTCTAATTTAGGTACAAGGCCAACAGTTTTTTGGGGAAAGGAGAAAATTATTGTATTGACCCTAGCACTTCAATCATACTCAATTTTATTGACCTTAGAAGGATGTAAGTAAAGTTGACTTTAGCAGAAATTGAACTCAGAAAGTAAGGATCAAATACTGCTAAACATTTGTCTGATGCTCTAATGATTCTGCCAATCCATTGCCCTGATAAGACCAATGTTCAATTTCCATTAACCCTTTCACTTCACAATATAAAGGGGGCTAATAAAAAATTATTAGAGGGACGTTACTAAACTCTTTGTTATGGTGTGTTATTCGGTGAGTGGCTCTTCTCTTGTATGATTTTTTTCTGCTTGTTTTTTTTTTCTTCTTTTTTTCTTCTGATATTCTTAACAACCAGTGCTTTTCCCTTTCCTTTCTTTTTTTATTCTTCTGATATTCTTAACAGCCAATGCTTTTCCTTTTTTTTTTTTTCTATAGTTATATGTGTATGTTGAATACCTATTGAATATGTATGTCTGCTAGCGTGTGAGTGTATGTACTGTCTTCAATTAATAACAATAGTGACCTTGTTAAGAGGATATATAGTGTTATATTCATTCATTCACTCGTTCGTTTGTCTATTCATTCTTTTATTTCTACATTCCAAAGGGTTAAAATTTAGGTTAACATTGAATGGAGAAATAGATAAAAATAATGGTTAGTGAAAGTGTTAAATCCAAAATTACAAATAAAACATTATGTAGTTATTTAGGTCATGAGATTGTTGGGAATTGTAAATTCTGACTTAAATAATAATTAAAAAATATGTAATTACAGTTAAAATGGTTTTATTAGTTTTATTATTTCACTCTAGGGCAGTGGATTGGCAGTATTGGTAGAGCATCGAACAACATGCTTTACAGCATATAGTTACATCCATTTACATTCTGAGTTTAAATCCTGCTGAAATTAGCTTTGCCTTTTATCCTTATGAGGTCGACAAAATAAAGTACCAGTAATGCAGGTCAATGTAATCAACTTCCCCTCGCCAAAATAAAAATTGTTGGCCTTGTGCCTAAATCAGAAACAATTATTGTTCTCCCTACTGCTCAATGTATCAAAGTAGCTGTCATATATTAGTACATATGATATGAGGTTTCATTTTTTTTACATTTAAGAGGGAATGGACCTCTAGGTTTCAGTGATGAGTATTCCAGTTGTTTGATCGATGGAACAATCCACTCATGAGATTAACATGTAAGTTGCCGAGGATTCCATAGAGACATGTGCCCTTAATGGAGATTCAGTGTGACAAAGCTGGCTCCTTGAATTACCAGCATAGTTCAGCCGTCAGGCATTCAAACATTTCCCATCTACCTAATTTCACTCACAAGGTATGGGTCAATCCAAGTCTATGGTAAATTACTCATGCCCAAGGTGCTATACAGTGGGAATGAAGTTGGGACCTAATGATTGTGAATCAAACCTCTTAACCATTTGACCATGCAGTATTCACACATTAAAGATAACAATATACAAAAGAGAGGTGTTACAAATATACTCCAAAGGTGCGAACATTACAGATATACTTAAAAAGTGGGACTGTTACAGATACAGAGACAAGTATACATTTGTGTATGCAATGTTGATACAGTGTTTGGAGGAAGAAACTGTAAATAGTGGTAGAAAAGTTGAACACTAGTAGTGGAAACTGTTGGTTGTGGAAAGGTTGGATGTCTGAGCTGTTGGTAAAAGTTGATCTAATGAGCTCAGTAGTTTTTGTGTGAGCTCAGCCACAGCTTTGCTAATTAAAGATATTGAGTTCACCATTATTCTGTATGGCAGTATCTGAGCTGTTGGTAATAGTTGATCTGATGAGCTCAGTAATTTTTGTGTGAACTCAGCCACAGCTTTGCCAATTAGAGATATTGAATTCACCATTATTCTGTATGGCAGAATCTGTGCTGTTTATAAAAGACAATCTGGTAAGCTCACAGTAGATTTTGCGTGAGTTTGGCCTCAACTTTTCTAGTTGGTGGTACAATTATTGAACCGGTCACTGTATTGTATGGCTGGATATCTGAGCTGGCGAGGGAAGTTGATCTGAGGAGCTCACAGCTCTACTAGTTTGAGGTATGATTGTTATGTGGGTTTTCACTGTTCTGTGTAGTAGAATATCTGATTTGCTGGTAAAAGGCAGCTTCATGAGCTCACAATAGTTTTTGTATGGGTTTGACTGCAACTCTGCTGGTTGGACATATGGTTGTTGAGTTAGTTACTGTTCTGTATAGCAGAATATCTGAGAAGATGAGAAGAGCCTTTAACTCTTGGTAGTCTTAGAGGCGCCATCTCGACACATCTTAGGCATTTAAAATTTGGTGGAGCCCATCCCTCTCCAGATCAAAACACAGCCAATCTCTTTCAGAGAAAGAGAGAGAGGGAGAGAGAGACAGGGAGAAAGAAAGGAAGAATCAACCCCAGTACTGAGAGATACATGATGCTCTTATGATCATATTGTTAATGAAATACACTGTGTGATATGCTTCAATAATTTTGAAATAAAATCAAGAATTTGAAGAGATCTTAGTAAGATAACTGAACACTTTTTTTTATTATGAAGCTGGTATTTGAAATGTAACTTAATAAAAGGATCTTGCATAAAATCATGATGGAAGGTTTTCAGATAAATAAAAACACTTTAAAAGAATATGTTTTGTATTAGTGAACCAGAAATATTCTCAGTTAGGCTGTATCAAAAGAGTTAACCCCTTTTGATACCAACCTGCCCACAAACTGCCTCTGCCTCAATGACACAAAACCACCCATTTTAAAGGGCTTCTAATTAAATTAAAACTGTCCAATATAATTTTATATAAGAATATTTTATGTTACAAATACCATCTTAATTAAATTATAATTTTAGTAAACTTTTCCCAAATTCTTCATTAATTAATTAAAATACAAAGTATTTCATTATAAGTCATCATCATCACCATCATCAGTTATCATCTATTTTCCATGCTTGCATGGGTTAGACAAGTTGTCATGTTCTGAAGCCAGACATGTCAGGAGCCTACATCTTGCTAATACATTCCATTTTGGCTTTGGTTTCTACAGCTGGATGCCTTTCATAATACCAACGACCCTAGAACATCTATATATATGGTAACAAAACAGTTAATGGCTGAACCCTGTCATCTTTCTTTTGTATTGTTACTAAAGTTTCAATTGTAGATTTTTTTTATTGTCAATGTGGTATGTTTTTTTCATATTCTACACTGATATTATTACATGAATAAATGTTGATGATTAAAATTTCAGCTGTGAAATTACTATCCTTCTCTAACATATGGCTGTTAAGATGTTTTCATTTCAAGAACACCTTGTAACATTTCAAAACATGACACATATGAACCGCCATGTTGTTATAGCAACACATTAACTGAATGTTCTACAGATGGTATTTGCATCAAATGGAACATAAATAGCATCAGACAGAACCTTGTATGTAGATAGATATAGCCTGTTGTTTACAAGATATCTTTGTCTGTAGTGGTTGATTGTGTCAATATATATTCATTAAATAATAATCATTGACATTCCAATTACCTAAAGCCTTTGATTTATGTGTGCATCCATTGTCCTGTAACTCCCGAGGGAGTCGTAGGAGCACCATACATCAATATGGCACCCTAATGGCTCCCTCAGGAGTTATGGGGCCATGCATGCATTTTAAAACCTGGTAGAGCCCAATCCTCTCCAGGTCTGAATAATACAGCAGATTTTTTCCAGAGAAGGCTAGAGTGAGAGAAAGAAAAGGAAAAAGAGATATAGAGGAAAAATCGACCCCAGTACTAGACTAATACTAGTCTAGTACTGGGGTCGATTTTTCCTCAAATGGATTTGTCCACAAATGGATGAAATGCAAAGTTGACTTTGGTGGTATTTGAAGTTATAGAGCAGAGAGACGAAATGAATACCATAAAGCATTCTATCTGATGTTCTAACAACTCTGTAAATTTACCACCTTCTTCAATTTATAGTGATGACATTAAATATCTGTCATTCTTATAAAACATGAATATGTTGAAATAGATTCACCCAAGCATTTAAACTTAATTTGAATTTCGACCAGTGAATTCGTCTATTCTTGATAACACTTAGCATTCTTCAACTTTAGTGGATTAGTAGAATTGGCAGGGTATGGGATAAAATGCCATTGCACTATTTGTTCTAGCTTTTTACATTCTGTGTCTAAATCCTACCAAAATCAACTTTGCCTTTCGTCCTTCTGAGGTCAATAAAATAAAGTACCAGTCAAGTACTGGGGTTAATTTAATCAACTTTGCCCTTTCGCTAAATTTGCTGGCCTTGTGCCTAAATTAGAAATCAGTAGTACCTGAATTATTCTTCTCCAATTTTCTTGCTTATATTAACCAAACAAAGCAAGAAGTTTGGTGAAAGGGAAGCAGTTCCAAAGGGTGCATTCTGTTAGTCATCCTCTCCAGGTTAACTTGTTTGGCCTCCAGGTACTCATGTATGGCTTTCGAGAGATCTGGCATACCAAAAATGTAGACATTATATCTTGGAGTAAGTCATATCTCAGTCAGAACCAACTGAATGCTGTGTATGGTGTCATCATATTGAGTTTTGCCTTAACTTACATTTATCACCTCTGACTTCAACAAGCTCATCTCAAGTTTGATGACTAATTGGACTGAAATAATATTCTGAAGGTCGTCAACATATGAGAAAGAAAATAGAAAATTAAAATATAATGGACAGGATTTATTATAGATTTGTTTTAGTATGGTTTTAGTTTTTTCTCTGTCTCACTATTTTTATATTGTACACAAGAATATTTATTTATCTAACTAAACACACCTATGTTCAAAAACATTCAAGTGTCAGGACTAATCCATCATTTCCTTTTGTAATTGTGTACCCTAGACTACATTATCCAATGTGTTCCTTTCTTAAAATGATAGGGACTTTCTTATATTCTGACCAAATTTCAGTGAAAAACAACTTGGGTGTAACTGTCTCCAAATCTATCAATACAGGATAAGTGTCAGTCTGCCTCTTGGTCCCTCGAGAATGGCAAGAGAAATCCGCTGGAACAGCCAGATAACTTGTGGGTAGCTAATTTGCTCCCAAAGCAGTGAGTAGGGATGTGGTCTGGGGCCAAGAACACTGGAAGTCTCCATTGCCACAGGCTTGTGTTGCATGAGGGCAACTTAAGTTATTTTCAGGATTAATGATCATATAGAGGTTTCCTCATTAGTACATAATAGTTATGATTCATTTTCAGCAGGGGTCCCAAAACTTTTTAGACCATCGACCCTTCAAGGAATCTCTGATTCCTCATCAACCCCAGGCATGTACAAAAAAATAAATTAAAAATAGTAATTAAGTAGATATGCAGTTCCTATGTACATTAGTGAAGGAAACTACATATCAAACCTTGCTTTCAATATACAACAGTATGGGAAACTGCATACTATGCCTTGCAAAACTGTTGTTCTGTACCTCCCTCTCTGTGAATATGTCTCATGAAATAAAAGGAAACAAAAAGGAAAAACTGTTTACTGTCATAGTGTCAGAGAAGTTTCATGACAGACAGGCAATGATTAAAAATGTGTATCAGCAAGTTGTATTTTACGCATTTTTATTTCTTATATGAACGTCAGCATTTGACCCCAAAAGTTCAATCGATGCCTAGTGTTTACTGACCCACTTTTGACCCCAGGCATTTATCAACTCCTTGAAGACTCCTATCAAACCCCAGGGATAAATATCGACCACTTTGGAGACCCATGATTTACAACAAATTCTATGCTTGATATTTCATTTTTTTTTGCCATAATTTGCAATAACTTTTGCTAATGTGTGTTGGTTCTATTGTTATCCCTTAGTTCCCTAGAAAAGTGGTAGTGATGGTGTTATGATAAACTTCACCTAGCCCACCCTGTAAAGTGGTAGTGGTAGTGCTATGATAAAAAGCAACCAGTGCACCCTGTCATGTGGTTCAGGTGGTAGTGGACGTGCCATGATAAAACACACCCAGTACATGCTGGGAAGTTGATGGTGTTAGGAAGGATATCCAGCTGTAGAAAGTATATAAGAAAGACATGGTCATCTGACCTTGCTTAGCAACAGAATGTGACAGTCCCTCTAACTCATGCGAGTATAGAAAATAGACATATAATTGTGATGATTATGATGATGAGGATTTAGGTGTTGTTTATCTCTGAGTCTCATTGAGGAGATCTACAATGAGAGATTTTCCAGCAATGACTATCCTGTATATTCGTTTACCAAAAATTACAATTGTTGAATGTGTTCTTCCCTTTTTAAGAGGGTAGGATATTATTTGAAGAAAATTTGGCTGGTATTTCTAGTATGTCAAGACTCCCTCTATACAGTTAGTATAGTAATTATAGAGAGGACTTCTAACTCCTGATGCAGCCATAAAAGTACCATCCTGACAGTGGCATGTCTTGGACATTTTAAACCTGGTGGTGCCCATCTTCCTCTCCAGGTCAGACCATAGATGATTTCTTCTAGAGAAGGAGAGCAAGAAAGAATCAACCGCAGTACTGGATAGGTACTTCATTTATCAACTTGAATGGATGAAAGGCAAAGTTGACCTTGGTGGGATTTGAACTCAGAGAGTGCACGGAAGAGCAATAAATACCGAAGTATTTTTAATCTGATGTCCTAATGATTTTGCCTATCCACAAGTTTCTTTCATTTATTTTTAGTTACCTTTATTGTAATATATTTGAAATTAGATTGATGATTTGAAAGATAAATAAACATGCAGGGTCAGACTTATCATGGAACAGTATGACGAATGCCCTGGGCCCCTGCTCCGAACAGGGTCTTTTCTTCTCTCTCCCTCTCTCTCTCTCTTTGTGCTTATGTGTGTATACATACATACATATATATATATATATATATATATATATATATATATATAAATATATGTAAACATGCATGTATGTATACCTACATACATATGTGTATACAGGCGTACAGTAGTATGTATATATATACATACATGCACACATATATATATGTACGTATCGGTTTACCGAACATTTATTATAATACTCGGTTTGTTTGTTTGTAAACAAACAAACAGCCCGAATTACGCCGTACAGTGTTTAAGCAACCACGTCACCTTTTTGTTCAACACTGACACAGGAACGATGTACTAGTTTCAAGCTTATTAGCTATCGCCAGCATCGTATACCTTCCTGCCAGATAGTTGAACGTCTGAAAGTATATACTTTCCTTATGCATATTAACTAGTACATCGTTCCTGTGTCAGTGTTGAACAAAAAGGTGATGTGGTTGCCTAAACACTGTATGGCGTAATTCGGGCTGTTTGTTTGTTTAAACAAACAAACCGAGCATTATAATAAATGTTCGGTAAACCGATATGTGCATATATATGTGTGTGTATGTATGTATATATATATACATACTACTGTACGTCTGTATACACATATGTATGTACGTATCCATACATATATACTTACATTTAAGTAAATGCCGTACTAAGAGTGAGAAATGAAATTTCGTTTCATTCTATTCCATTTATATATATATATATATATTATAAAATGATATTAAATAAATGGAAACTATATTTATAAAAACATATTTATTCTATTATATATATTTCAAGGGCACCAAAACTTTGGTACGCTTTCATCAGATAAAATACGAAGTGTGTTTTATAAATTTTGACATAACCAAGAAAAATACCTTAATGGTTCAAGTTTTCCTTGAACCATTTATATTTGTTGAATTACCAACAAATTGAATATCCCTTTTGCTTATATATATGTATTT
>OZ024741.1:281264076-281329076 GCA_964016885.1 Eledone cirrhosa
AAGGGTAAAGGAGATGCCCTAGATAGGGGAAACTATAGAGGCATTAAATTAATTGACCAGGTCATGAAGGTCACAGAAAAAGTAATGGCGCAACTAATCAGAGAGCGAATTGATCTGGATGAAATGCAGTTCGGGTTTGTGTCAGGTAAAAGTACCACAGACGCTCTTTTCATTGTACGACAACTACAGGAGAAGTACCTAGCTAAAAGTAAACCCCTATACTTAGCTTTTGTTGACTTGGAGAAAGCCTTTGACAGAGTCCCCCGCTCCATTATCTGGTGGGCTCTTAGAAAATTAGGTGTTGATGAATGGCTTGTGAGAGCTATACAAGCCATGTATAAAGAAACAGTCAGCAAGGTTAGAATTAAGAACGAATATAGTGAAGAGTTTAGTGTAAAAGTTGGTGTTCATCAGGGCTCCGTCCTTAGCCCCCTCCTATTTATTATTGCCCTTCAGGCTATAACAGATGAGTTCAAGACCGGCTGCCCATGGGAACTCCTATACGCAGATGATCTAATGCTCATAGCTGAATCAATGGCCGAACTAGAGAAGAAATTCCAAATATGGAAGCATGGCCTAGAATCAAAAGGCCTTAAAATTAACTTGTCTAAGACTAAAGTTCTAGTTTGTAGGAAGGAAAATAGGGTACCAGTCCCATCTGGGAAATGGCCATGCTCAGTGTGTAGGAAAGGAGTAGGCAGAAACTCCATTTTATGTCCCAAATGCAAAGTATGGGTGCATAAAAGATGTAGTGGGATCACAGGCAAGCTAACTAAGAATATAGATTTTATATGTGGCCGGTGCTCTGCTGCAATAAGTAGCAGCAAGTGCCCACCGAATACTAGCTCATTCCATTGCACAGATGGTTCTATAGAAATAGTGGACAGCTTCCGTTACCTGGGTGACAAAATCAGCAGTGGTGGAGGGTGCTCTGAAAGTACAGTAGCTAGAGTCAGAACTGGATGGAAAAAGTTCAGAGAGCTTATACCACTATTGGCCGCTAAAGGGTTCTCTCTAAAAATGAAAGGCAGGCTGTATGATGCCTGCATACGAACAGCAATGTTGCATGGCAGTGAGACCTGGGCATTGTGTGCAGAGGATATACACAGACTGGAGAGGAACGAAGCTTGCATGCTCCGCTGGATGTGTAATAGCAATATACGTGAACAGCAAAGCATAAACGAACTTAGGGAGAAATTAGGAATAAGAGGGATCAGATGCTGTTTACTCGAGAGAAGACTACGTTGGTACGGTCACGTGATGCGCATGAAAGACGACAGCTGTATAAAAAAGTGCAGGGCGATAAAAATAGACGGTAGCCATGGAATAGGCAGACCCAGAAAAACCTGGGACGACTTGATAAATTCCGACCTCACACACTTACACCTCTCCAAGACAATGTCACTGGACCGAGATCTTTGGCGCTACACAGTAATACAAAAGACCCGCCTTGCCTAAGTACAAAGCGAATACTACAGTCAGTAGGCACCTCTAACAAAAATACACCCCCGTCCCACTACCCCCAACCCATCCACACCACCCCTTCCAATGTGATGTTATGTTGGTACCACAACATCCAGAAGCGAAAAATCGATACTTTCAAAAATCGTCCGATTTCGATGAAACTCGACGCAAGTGTGTATTTTGATCCGGGGATGAACGTGGGCTACATTAAATTCGATAATTGGATCACCAGAGGCAAAAATCGATATTTACGAAATTTGACATAGGTATGTATTTTGATGCGGGGATCAACGTGGGGTACTTGAAATCGGACCCCCAGAGGCAAAAATCCGGCAACCGAAAAACGCCATTCTTCTTTACTTCCATTTGTCGCGACTGCCGCCATGCAAAAAACATTCAATCTATCAGGATTATCCACCGTAAGTCTCTTTATATTAACGCTCACCATATTCAGCAAACCTTTTATGCCGATTCTTCCATTTCTTATATAAGGACTATCAAGACTATACCGCCGCGCATCATCCTGTATTGCACCCAGTCTTCTCAAGCTCTCTTCATTCCCGTGGTCCCACTACCGTAGCATAATGAGGCATCCGTTAACCCCTGCCCTCTCCCTTCCCTGCACGCCGTCGACCAACTGCATCATTGTGCATCACCAAGCGCATCTTTGCCTTGTCAGCCGCAATTCATTCCCCGGCCCTTTCCATTGCCTGCCCTCCGTGGTCCCTAAGGACTGCCACGGCTCAACATGCGGAATTCCTGCCACCGCCCACCCCTGCCCATTTCCATTGCCTACACTCCGGGAGAGCTCAAGACTTCCATGCCTGACCAAGCCGCATTCCTGCCACCGTCAACCCCTGCCCTCTCTCTTCCCTGCACGCCGTCGTCCCACTGCATCCTCATGCCTCACCATGCCGCATTACTGCCCTGTCGGCCACCATCCCCTCCTCAGCCGTTTCTTTTGCCTGCCCGCCATGCTCCTTCAAGACTGCCATGCCTAACCAAGCCGCATCCCTGCCACCATCAAGTCCTGCCCTCTCCTTTCCCTGCACGCTGTCGTCCCACTGCATCGTCATGCCTCACCATGCCGCATCCATGCTCTGTCAGCCGCCATGCCCTCCCTGCCCCCTCCCTTACCTGCACGCCTTGGTCCTTCACGAGTGCCATGGCTCACCATGCGGAAACCCTGCAACCGTCAAACCCGGCCATCTCCCTTCCCTGCACGCCGTCGACCCACTGCATCGTTATGCCTCACCATGCCGCATCCATGATCTGTCAGCCGCCATCCCCTCCTCACCCTTTTATTTTGCCTGCCCGCCGTGTTCCTTCAAGTCTGCTATGCCTAACCAAGCCGCATCCCTGCCACCGTCAACTCCTGCCCTCTCCCTTGCCCACACGCCTTAGTCCCTCACGACTGCCATGGCTCACCATGCGGCATTCCTGCCCTGCCAGCAACTTGCTCAAATGTCATCAGCATGGTTTATTCCTGCGCTGCACATAACCGCCCATTATCTCAGACCAAAGACAGCACTGAACATGAAGACGATCCTGTGTAAGTCTTTTTACATTCATTTTGACCATATTTAATAAAATTAAACAAAATTTCATCCCTTTCTCCTCCAGAGCCTACCGATCATGTATGGCCGATAAACATCCTGCCTTGCACCCGGTTTTCTCAAACAATCATTGTGCCTCCTGATGCTCTATACATTCCCGAGGTGCAACTCAATTGGCATGCTGCATCCACGCCCTGTCAGCCGCCATGCACCCTACCCTTTTGTCATGCCTCATCATGTTGCACCCCTGCCCTGTCAGCCGCCATCCACTCCCTGACCCTTTCCACTGCCTAGGCATGGCAAACTTGAGGGACCAATTCGCATCCCTGAAACCATCAACCCCTGCCCTCTCCGTTTCTTGCAAGCCGTCGTCCCACTGCATCGTCATGCATCACCATGCCACATCAATGCTTTGTCAGCCGCCATCACCTCCATGGCACTTTCTTTTGCCTGCCTGCAGTGCTCCTTCAAGACTGCCATGGCTCACCATGCAGCATCCTTGCCACCGTCCACCCCTGCCCTCTTCCTTGCCTGCTGGCCGTCGTCCCACTGCATCGTCGTGCCTCAGGATGCCGCATCCATGCACTGTCAGCCACCATCCCCTCCTCGGCCCTTTTTCCTGACTGCCGTGCTCCTTCAAGACTCCCATGGCTATCTATGCTGCATCAATTCCTTGCCACTCGCTTAAACGTCATCAGCATGGCTTATTGTTGCCCCATTTGACCACCGATTTTCGCAGGCTAAACACAATACCAACGTGCATGATAGTCCATGGTAAATCTTTTTATTACATGTTCATCTTGCTAAGCAAAGGATGAATAGCAACTCTTTCATTTCTCCTGACATACCTTTCTGTCAATTATGGCCGAGAAGCATCCAGTGTAGCATCGCGTCTTCTCAAGCGATCAGCGTGCCTTCCACTGTCCTCACAATTGACTCACATCTATTCCCTGTGACGCCCCTAAACATCATCAGCATGGCTTATTTTTCTGCCGCGTTTAATCGGCCTTCATTCTAGGCCATAAACAACAAAACCGCACGATGATGCTGCGTAAGTCTATTTAAATTAATGGTCAACATGTTCAGCAAAACAATTGTACCAATTCTTCCTCTTCACCTCCAAGGCCTATCCATTACATCTTAGAGGTCGGGATTCGCAATTTCTACGATTTCAATATTGACACAACAGTCCGTCAGATTTTTCGGCATATGTTGCTCCGATAGGAATATCAACATGATTTTCACTTAATTCGTAAGTGTTCAGTCTTCCGTATGCTTTTATTTTTTATTGATACAACACCGACTACAATCATCTAACTTCACTTTGTAGGCTAGACGCAAATCACAAGGAAAACAATCCTCTGATATACAACCCCACCAAATTCTTTGGTCTACCTAGATTTCAATGGCTATATCCTTTGCTTTTGTACGGTTGTACATTTGACAATGTCGCAAAACATTATTCCACTTGATTCTTACCTTTCATCTATGAATTGGGCAGTGCCTTAAAATCCTGGTTTATTTGCGTGCAATTTTTTGGTATCTTATGAATGGAGAATCAAAAACCCTTTTTCTCATAACCTGATACATGCGTTACACATGCTCCATGGATGTTTGTGGACTATTTTTTTCAAAATACCACATATCACAGATTGGAGCACAAAAAGAAACGTTTGTTCTTCATTTATTTTGGTTAAAGCATCCTGCTGGAATTTAGTGCAGACCTGTTTAAATCCAGCGCCTTATAACCCCGAGTGTAACCGGGTACACCAGCTAGAAAGATAAATGGAAACATTGTTTGACGAAAGTCGATTTAGTTCCACAACAAATTAACAAACCATACTTGAAGACACGTTGAGGCTGTTGCAAAGGGCAATAACCCTAGACACAATTTTGATCAAATTTTTTTCACCTATAGCAAATTTACCAGGACAGGTTTTTAGCTACTCAAATCTATTTCAGAGGTCACGCATTCATGTAAAAAATCAATAAAATTGAAGCGGGAGTTCAACTTTGCGCAAAAAACAAGGCAAAGTTGCACATGGGAAAACTTTTTACAGGAACGTCCGATTTTCTTGAAAATTGTCGCAAAAGACTCGCCATTATGCCGCGGTTCAGATAAAGTCCCTTTTATTTCTTCTTCTGTACATGTGAGCGCGAAAATTGTAAAAAAAAAAAAGAGAAAATCGACTTTTTCACCCTGCTTTAAAAATCAACTGAAAATTCAATTTCAAGTGAATTTGACTTCTGTCAGTCGTGCAAAGAACAATTTCAACGATACACTGTAAATCTTCAATTGATCCATTATTTATGCTCAATTACACACCTGCATCTATTAACCTCTGTTTTTTTTTCTTGAGGTTTGAAGGTTTTTGCACATGTGATGCGCGGGAAGTAACTTCCACACATTTTAACAACAGAGCAAAGGTCGACTTACACCCAGGCAACGCCGGGTACTTCTGCTAGTACATATATATAGTTCAAGGAAATGACAAACCAAAAATATAAAGTCTTATTAATTTCACGCTTTATATGGAAAAAGGGAACAAAAGTTTTATGTGTCAGGTTTACAAAAAATAGAGACAGGATGAGAAATATAAAAAAAATATATATATATGTGTGTGTGTTGTTATATGAGGGGTCCCACCAAACCTGAACTGCCCCAGGCCCTCCAAGGATTAAGTCTGGTTCTGTATACTTGCTAGCTTCAATACAAGATAGTCTAATATATGAATAACATTAGGTTGTGGTTCTATACAAAGATACTGAAATATTCATCTTGACTTTAGGCTTTAGAATGTGCCTGCATTGTAGCTGTAGCTCATCTTGACAGGCTAGAAGAATGATAGATGAAGGGTTTTCTACATCTAAAGAATTCTCATAATTTCTGGCCAAGATCACTCACATCAAAATATTCTAAAAATTCCTGAAAGCTTTACTGAATACAATTTGACGTCAATACAGAAAAAGGCATTTTTAGTCTAATATTCTAACAACTCTTCCAATTTGCTGCCTTACTCTGCTGAACTTACCAAATATATTTCAGCAACCTTCTCACTGGGTTTTAAAATGAAAACTATGCATCTGCCATCCTTACCATCCCAAATACAGATGAACCAATAATAGCTAGAGTTTGTGATAAAACGTTAAATACAGGTTGTATCAAAATGGCTATATCTCAAAAGACTATATTTTTTAAACAAATGACCATATAATTATGCAGTAACTTATACAATACATGCCTGAATATAAAGTTTTATTCTTTTTTTATAACTTTTATAAATTTTTATAAAGTTATTTACTTATTAGCATTTGTAATAATTGTAAATAAAATCAGGTGATTCTTTTTTATAAACCCTGTATTTTGATTTTATTACTGGCTTCAGTCTTTAGACTCCAGCTGTGTTGATGCACGGTGCTCAATGATTTAGTCAATTATATTAATCAGAGTGAAGGCGCATGGCTTAATGGTTAGAGCAGGCTTGTGATCAGGAGTTTGTGAGTTTGATTCTCAGACTGGGTGATGTATTGTGACTTTGAGATAGACACTTTATTTCACATTGCTCCAGTTCACTCAGTTGTAGAAATGAATTGTACATCACTGGTGCCAAGCTGTATTAGTCATTACTTTTCCCTTTCACAACTTCGGTGGCATGGAGAGGGGAGACTAGTATGCATGGGTAACTGTTGGTCTTCCACAAACAACTGTACCCAAACTTGTGCCTTAGAGGGGAACATTCTAGGTGCAACTCTCATGGTCATTCATGACTGAAGGGGGTCTTTACCCTTTTATTAATCACAGTATTATTTTAGTCTGCTATTCATCATTTTTTGTTAAACTGTTGGAGATATTTGTGGAAATTTTACGCTATAATTCATTTGTTTTAATAGATCAGACATTTATGGAGCTATTTTTATGTGTGTGTGGAAATAATTTCAAGAATTTAAGTTCTTTATTGATAGTCACAGCAACAGACATGTTTCAGTTTTATTGGGCCGTGTCAGCAAGGTATAGACAATGAATATGCTTGATCAGTAGAAAGAAAGTATACAGCTGTGAGTATAGAACACTATTTGTTGTTGTTTAGCACCAAGTCAGCCATGATTGAAGGCACATGGCTGAGTGGTTAGCGTGTTGGACTCACAATCATAGGATCGTGGGTTTAATTCCTGGACCGGATGACACATCGTGTTGTTGAACAAGACACTTGATTTTACATGGCTTTTCATTGTAGGATTGGTGTCCTTATCATTAAAATACTCAAGAAACCATATAGCCTTAGTTAAGCTATACAGAAAATAACAAATGGTGATTTGTTCAACTGTATATTACATGACAAACATTTACAATTGTCAGAAGGAGCAATCTAGCCATAAAGTTCAGGTCTTGGTAATCGCCACACTGGAAGTGCCTTCACTACTGACCATTTCAGTAAAGTCCCTTCTGTCGACAGTTCATCTTTATGAGCTTGCGGCAATGCCCTACAACCACATGTGAGATACAGCTTTATAAGAAGCCAGGTAAACTCACATAATTATGAGCTGTAAATTTCATTTATTTTTCACTGACTAAGCAGACTTATGATCAAAGGCATTCCAACCACGTCCATCCAGTCTTTTTAGCTGATGTTATTGTTGATATTAGGATTAGAGCATTTGATTGGTGAATGTACCATCAACATAATTATCAGGGAGATTCAGCATATCACAGTATGACAAAGTTGGCCCTTTTAGTTACATATATTGTCTAACTGATAAATTTCTAAATATTTTCCATCTACCCGATTTGACTCACGTGGCTTGGGTTAATATGAGGCTATGGTAAATTTACTCAATATGTCATGCAGTGGGATTGAACCCAGTGACTTATGATTGCTTCAGGCATGCTACATCCATGATTGTCATTGCATCCAAAATTTAAATCACATTGGAAGGAATTCGGAAACAGAAGTCATGTTTGAGAATAGGTAAAAGCATAGTTGCGAAAGGTGAAAGTGATATGTGAACTAACTAATATCTTCAGTAAAGTAGTAGTTATGTTAAACATTGGCAGGGTTGGCTCAGATTTCTCTGAATGAAATGACCCACTATTTCCTTCTACACTACCATCACCACATACACACTCACAAATCTCCCTTTGCTTTCTTCTCATAATACCAATTGATATCAGTAACATTGTCATTCTCATTTTCATTGCTTCTGCCACCACCACCACAACCATCACCACCACCATTACCACCCCCACCACCACAACTGTCACCACCACCATTACCCCTGCCACCACCACTACCACAATCATCACCACCACCTCCACTACCACTGCCACTTACCACCACCACTACCACTGCCACTACCACTGCCCCACCCACCACTGCCATCATCACCACTACCACTGCCCACATTCCTACCACAGCCACCATCACCACCGCAACCACTACCACCACTGCCAACCCCACTGCAGCCACTGCCACTATTGCTGCTGTTTCATTTCCTTTCAATGTCTGTGAATAGGTTGTGTTAGCTTGACAGAAACCTATGTTTACTGAACTTCTTAGTTCCTTTACCAATTAATTGCCCCTAGTATTTGATAAACATTTACCGCCCCCCCTCTAAAACATTTAGCACCCAAAAGCAGAATAATTTCTATATTCAGGCTAAGGTGGCAGGGGATAAAAATGTTATAACTTATAATTATAAAGATACAGCAACAAACGTTTTAAAACCATTTTCCCCTTCTAAAGTAGGGGAGCCTTCTGACCTAATTCACTTACAGAGTGGGGTGGAACTCATCAAATCGAACCAAGGAAACAATATTTTCATTGGTCTTTCCATTGCTGATATTATCTACCAGTTGCAACAACTCCTGGCAGAAGGAACAACATGAAATAAAGTGTCTTGCTCAAGGACATAACGCATCACCTGGTCCAGGAATAGAACTCGTAACCTCAGAATTCTGAATCTAATTCTTTAAACACTAAGCCACACGCCTTCGAAAGGAGTCTTGCAAATCCATTGATAAGCTTCAATGTAATCATGAGGTTGTTTTTGAAGCAATGTTTTATGGTCAGATGCCCTTCCTGCTGCCAACCCTTTTAGCTACCTCATGGCATGCAGGGATATGATACACTAATATATAAGCTCTCTTTGGTGTAATGGTAACACAGCTGTCCACGATACAGCAGGCGTGAGTTCAATTTCTACAGGTGATTCTATCCACTTTTTCTATCTCTAGGGGCTTATAGGACTAACTTGTTCAACTATTTTCATAGTTTAAAAATTTATGTTAAAGCAACTTACTTTTAATTAACATGCCTTCAAAATTCCAAATTTGCTCAATTCTCCTTGACTATAATTGATTCTTTCTTTATATCCTATTGGCCAATAGATAAGGCTTAACATTTACAGATAAGTGGTCAGTCTTGCTTTGGTGTAATGCAGCTTACTTTAAGCTAACACACATTCAAAATTCAAAATTTGCTTAATGCTTTGTGAATTGATTCAAAACTAATTTTGATTTATTTTTCTTTTCTTTCTTTATTTGTTTTGCAGTTTATTCATCAACTGATAGCAATCAGAAAATATTTATTTAGGGCAGTTACAACAAATTATCCCAAATGGACAGTAAGTATTTTCCTTTTTGGTTTGGTTTTGTTTTACATACATCCAGGATGTTGCAAGCTGCAGCATGTTCTCTGCATCCAGCCTTGTCATTTTGATCATAGACCTAAGCGCTGCCATGCACAAGGTAAATGAGAAGATATTCAAATACCATCTGTCACAAACCTGGAAACTGCCACCCACAAGGCAGAAGAGAAGAAAATATTCAAATACCAGGACTTGACCAACTGTTTCCTTTTCATACCAGTCGTTTATTGAGACCTCTGCTGTCCTTGGTCATGGACTGCCATTTTTCCTCTGCAAAATCAGGAAGAGTGAATCTCACCTGAGGAAGGAACCCTGTGATGTGATATGACTGATGCTATGGGTTTTGTTGGCTCTGTGGCAATGATTTTACCATCTTTGCCACAAGGTGCAGCTGGGATATACAGCCTAGCCAGGTGTGTAGAGTTTGCAACTCACTTCTCCTTCCTTGATTATTTTTTCTTCTCTTTTTTCTCCCGGTATATTATTTTAATCCTTTTTTTTTTTAAAGGCTTTCATCCAGGTTTGTCTGCTGGGATTACAAGGTGGGTTACACCTGGTGATCTGCACCCTAGAGAGTGTTCTCCCACACTGTCGGGGATTGTGTAATAGGAGTAGCAATATAATCTGGTTTCTTTCCAAACTTAACTGCTTGTCACCACCAACACCACCACACTACCATTATCATTTTTACCATCCTTATCATCACTACATCACCACTACCATCATGACTCCATTACCATCATCATCACAACACCACTACCACCATCATCACCACCACAACAGCATCACCAACATCATACAACCACTATCAAAACACCACCAACACCACCATCACACTTAGGGATTCAGCCGGATCATTTGGAGACGGTTACTTCTGACAGGACCCACTGGAAGGAGTGTTTGAAGACTCTGCCCCCACGACCCTCAGGAACGACTGGGCAAAAAAGAAGATGAAAAAGAAGTTTTGTTAATGTGGTTTGTTAATACTATAGTTTTTATTATTGTGATGTGTATGTCTGTGTATATCATGACTCATACACTGCTCACTTGCCTGACATTTGTACATTATTCTATGTACTATATATGCACATTTGATGAGTTGTAGTGCACCTGAGCACTGTACACAATAATTTCATTATATTATATAGATCATTGTGAAAATTTGAAAATTTGCTAATGGACAGATCATTGTGAAAATTTGCTGTATTGGAGTAAAGACTTTAATTGCTAATGTGATACAGTCATAATGCTGTTTTATATTTTTCAAAAATGACTTGTTAATAGAGTTTTATGTTGTTCAAGACATTAAGCCTTCTAAATAAGAGGCATCTTCAACCAGATAAAGTTTCAATATTATCTAATTATATTTCTAAAGTAATCAGCATTTTAATGGAGTGGAACAGCTTGCTCACTTAATAACGCGTGAGAGGCTGAGCATTCCCAAAACACATGTACCCTTAATGTAATTCGCAAGGAAATTCAGCATGAAACAGTGTGCGACAAGGCTGGCCCTTTGAATTACAGGTAAAGTCCATTTGATAGGCTTCCAAACACAAACAGTTTCCACCTACCCAATTTCATTCTGAAGGCATGGGTTGACATATGCCCAAGATGCCATGCAGTGTGATCGAATCTGGAACCTATTAACTGCATAGCAAGCTCCTTAACCATTCAGCCATGTTGAGTTCTCTGACTAAGCCATAATTTCAGTACTGTGTGGCAGAACCCCACCTACAACATGAAATAGATGATTCTAACACCTTTCACCTATCCAATTTCACTGACAAGGCTTGGGTTGACCTGAGGCTATGGTAAATGGTATTTGCCCAAGATGCTATATTAAACACAGGACCAAATGATTGCAGAACAAACTTCTTAACCATTTGGTCATATGCCATACACAGTTAAACAAATAGTTTTAGCAGTTTTAACAATTATTAATTTTATTAAATCTTTTATTAACCCTTTCATGACTGAAGAGGATTGGGTTCTGCCAGGTTTTAAAAGTGCCCTAGAAATGCTGTATCTCAATATGGCGCACCTATGACTTCCTCAGGAAATATGGGTCCATACATTCATACATACTGTAGATACCCAAGCAAGGCATATGATTCTATGTCTCATTCTGCTTAGATGACCACCAGTCCCACTTTCAGCTCAAAGCTGTTTCATTAGCCGTAGGAGGATCATTTCAGCAGTAAAGATATTTGCTCCAATACTATCTAAATACTAGCTTAAAGAAATGTATAAAATAAATTTAAAAAATCACTCAGGATAATTCTTGCTTTGTATCTGTTAGCTTCTTATCATTTTTAGCATTTCATATTTTATATGTTTCTTGTTTTCTTTCTTTTCTTTTTTATCCATTCTGTTTTCACACTCCTATTATCATAATGTTGCCTTGGAAGTGGCATGATGCCTGTATTTTTATTATCTTCTAGCATTGTAGCCCACAGGTTAAGAGTTCAAATCCTATTGTATATGTTTACTATTTCTTTAAGGAAAACAAATTGTTGCTTGATTCAAACTAACTATGGAAATAAGAACTAGAGAAAGGCTTGGTTATTACATTTTTCTATTATTGAGCTGAATAAAGTAAATATTTGTAGCTATGTGACTACTAACGTTAAACAATTTTCTGTGAAATTGGGGTAGTTCTTATTCAATAATAGAAAAAAGATTTGGCATCAATATTAACACTATAAACCAACAGTCAACTCACCAATTTTCAATGTTTGTTTGTCCTATAATGAATTGTTTCTTTTATGTTATTGATTTTCTTTCAGTAGAATAGAACTAGCTACTTGAAGACAGGGGAATTATAGAACTTTCCTTAAGCACAACTCTGGTGATGCAATATTGAAAATGCAGCTTTTTAAGTTGAAAGCCTCAATATCATATCTACCCTGTCTTTGCAAATTCTCTGCATGTTATATAAAAATTCAAGCAAATATTTACAGGAGCAGTCAACCCATACATGAAAACAAAATTGAAAAATGAAAGTAAATGATGAAAGATAAATGACGTAAAATATTTCAGAGCTTCAAATTTATGAACTACATAAGTTAATAATTTCTTCATGTGTCTGCTTGCAGTCATATCTGTATGCTGTAAACCAAGTTGGTGCCATATCATTGCCTTTTGACAAGCCAGAAATGACTCTTGACTTTCTCTTACAAGTTGCTGAACATGCTGGTTACATTGCTGGAAAGGATTTTTTACTTGCCATTAACTGTGCTTCACATGAGATCTTGGATCGAGTAAGGATGTTTTCTCTTTCATTGTTTTGTTTTGTTTTTATTTTTGTAAATGTAAAGGATAGTATTAGAGAGACAGAAAGAAATAGGAGAGGGTGTGAGAGAGATTTATATAGACATATTATCTATAGGTGTGTATAGATATCATATATATATTTTATAATATCCATGTTGGGGTGGGAAGTGTTTCTTAAGTAAGAAAAAGAATAATTTAGCTATGAATGTGGCTACTTCTAAGTTATAGAAGATATTATACCAAGTGGTATTCCTTCTTCTGCTTCTACAGTTAAGTATTCTAAAAGGTTGGATGTTCAGGATACATGTTTTTTTTTCCTTTGAAGCCACAGTATGTTGAGATGTTCTTAATAAGGTTATTCAAAATATTCCTAAATTGATTTGACTCAATTTGCACGTATTTAAGTGTCTTATTAAGCTTGTGGAAGGAAAAGTACTGGGAATTGAATGGGTTAAAGATGACATTGAGAAAATTTGCCAATTTGAGGTTGGATTATGTGGTAATAGTTAGTTTGAATTTCTTTACAAAGCAGTTGATTTCTGCTCTGATTTTATTCCTTAGGAAAATAGAGAGTCCCCTTCAGTTATAACACAATATGGGTTTGCCTCTCTGAGGCACAAGCCTGGTCAAGGTGTATTGTGTAAGACCATCTGTTGCCCATGCATACAAGTTTCCTCTCTCCATGACACTGATGTTGTCCAAGGAAAAGGGAAAGATTGCTATGGCTTAAAGATATTAAATATATGCCAACACATACACAGGTGTTGTGTGTGTGTGTGTGCATCATCATCACATTTATATAGATGTATGTATGTATGAGTATCAATGAAGAATAGGTCTGAGTTTCTCTTGGGTATCATCACAATGGCTAAAGTATTCTCATACATGATGTTAATTGCAAGAAAGGTTACTTTACCATCTGTACCATATGCAAATTGCAACAAAGATTTACAATGGGATGATCCTGAATAGGATCAAACCAAGTATCGACAACACTCTATATTTCGGCCATTTTGCTCTACTGCCTCACACATCTAAGAAGGATTGTTGAGGAGGTATGGAATCAGAATAAATAGGCAGCAATTATATTTATAGATTTCAAGAAGGTTTTTGATTCAATCGACGGAAAGAAGATACTCAAAATTCTTCTTGTGTATGGGATACATATATATGTGTGCGTGTGCGTATATATATATATATATATATACATATATATATATATATGCATATATATATATATATGCATATATATATATATATGCATATATATATATATGTGTAGGCAACACGGTAAAAACCTCCCAGCCCCACACTGTAAATGTGGTTGGTGTTAGGAAGGGCATCCAGCTGTAGAAATCCCGCCAGACAGTCCACGCTGTAATGTGGCCGTGTAGGCAACATGGTAAAAACCTCCCAGACCCACACTGTAAATGTGGTTGGTGTTAGGAAGGGCATCCAGCTGTAGAAAACCCGCCAGACAGTCCTATGCGAGCAAGACAATCACTCTTGCCTCAAGTGGGAAAACCCCCGTCCAAACCCATGCAAGCGTGGAACACGGACGTTAAACGCTGATGATGATGATATATATATATATATATATGTATATACATATATGCATTTATATATGTATATATATATATTTGTATATATATATATGTATATATATATATATATATGTATATATATATATATGTATATATATATATATATATATATATATATATATGTGTGTATATATATATATGTCATCTGGTGTACCAGTGGGATCTGTTCTTGGTCCCCTTTTGTTTGTGGCATATATTAATGACATAGATGCCAACTTAAAGAATGCCACGGTACTGAAATATGCAGATGACATCAAGCTGTACCTTGAAAACAAAAGGACTGATCCTGAAATCTACAACTCTTTCCTACAATCAGACCTGGACACAATGCAGCAATGGATCACAGACTGGCAACTGAAGCTGGCTGTGGACAAGTGTACCACCATGCATTTTGGGAGGAAAAATCCAGCGTCCACATACTCCCTCCACAACACTAATATCAAGAAGTCCTCTTGTGAACATGACCTGGGCATTACTGTCAGCAGCGATTTGTGTTGGAAAAAGCATGTCTCTAAGATTGTCAAGAAGGCTGAGGGTGTCTTGGCATCACTCAGCAAGACCTTTGTTAGCCGCTCTCCAGCCATCTATTTAAAGTTGTATACAGCTATGGTACGACCACACTTGGAATTCGCATCATCAGTCTGGAACCCCTATCTTGCTCAGAACATTGACCTCCTGGAAACTGTCCAGAGACGTGCAACCAAGCGCATACCCTCCATCAGACACCTACCATACTCTGAACGCCTTGATTCCCTGGGCATGGATTCATTGAAGCTCCGACATCTGGCAATGGACTTGGTAACCACCCACAAAGTTATTAACCATCTTGCCAACAACAACCCTGAGCACCTTTTTGATCTCCATGTGTCTAACACACGTGGACATGCCTACAAAATCAGAAAACAGCACAGCTCCCATGACTTTCGGAAACATTTTTTCACGCTCAGAGTTGCTGAAGCAGTGAACAAACTGCCTGCATCAGTTGTTAGCTGCTGAGACACTGCATCCTTTAAAACCCTCATGCTTCCCAAAATTCGCCAAAACTACACCTGATGTACCCCTTCCATACACATGCACACATGTGTATATCATGACTCGTGCACTGTTCATTTTCCTGACGTTTGTGCATTACCCTATGTACTATACATACACTTTTTGATGAGTTGTAGTGCACCTGAGCACTGCACACACTATTTCATTATTATTATTGCCGAGGTTGACTTTGCCTTTCATCCTTACGGGGTCGATAAAATAAAGTACCAGTAATGCACTGGGTAATTGCTGGCCTTGTGCCTAAAGTAGAAACAATTATTATATATATATGTATATATATATATATATATATATATATATATAATCAAGGTTTAGCAAATAAGAATAAGTTTTAAAATAAATTTTTAAAAGTTCACTGTACCTGCTATAATTACCCTTACCGCACGGTTTCAAGTCTCAAAATAAATGGATAATCCATGCGGAAATCCATTGAGAAGAAGACTTTCGTCAGAGGGTTCTTCTCACTCGGAGAATATAAAATTTCCGAGTTCAAATCACATACTGGCACCATACAGAACTGTTCCCGTATGAGAGTGTGTATATATGTATATATATATATGTATATATGTATATATATATATGTATATATGTATATATTCCCCTTATTTATGTGTCCCAACAACTTTCTTTAGCCGTTGCTCGCACCAACCGGAGATATATGGTCTTTAAAGCGATGAAATACCAATGAAGGTTGGAAGATCACTGATGAAGGACTAACTTTATTCATATGTAACCCATTAGCAGCCACGCAGCACATTTGTTTTCATATTCACACATATATTTTCCCCCGCTGTGACCCATCTATTTCGTTCTTACTGCTTCCTCTTTCTCTGTATCTTTACCCTCTCTAACAGTCACTTTCTCTGTTAGCCTCTTCCTCACTCTTCACTCACTCACTCTCTGCTACTACCTCTCCTACTTTCTCCCGTTTGACCTGTACGTAATTCTTTTCTCGCGCACGCTTGACCAGGCTGGTTGTTCCTTTTTTCTCTCTTGTCTACGATTTCACAGAACTTATGTTCACCGAATTCAGGGACTAGACTCCTTCTTCCTCCCGTTTGACCTGTGCGGAATTCCTTCCTTGCTCACATTTCGACTAGGTTTGATGGTCTTTATTCTCTCTCGTTCACGATTTCACCGAACTTATATTCATGGAAATCTGGGACTTGACTCTTTCTTCCTCACTTTTCGTTGCATTACCATCTTTGTTTGTTTACAGTCTCGCTCGTTCCCCTTATTTACGTGTCCCAATCACTTTCTTTAGCCGTTGCTCACACCAACCGGAGGTATATGGTCTTTAAAGTGATGAAATACCAATGAAGGTTGGAAGATCACTGATGAAGAACTAACTTTATTCATATATATATATATATATATATATACGTATATATAAATGAAACAAAATTTCATTTCCCACTCTTAGTATATAAGTACATACACGTACATACATATATGTATACAGGCATACAGTAGTATGTATATATATATATACATACATGCACACATATATATATGTACGTATGGATTCACCGAACATTTATTATAATGCTCAGTGTGTTTGTAAACAAACATCCCGTATTAAGCCGTAATACGTACTTATATTTAAGTAACAGCCGTACTAAGAGTGGGAAATGAAATTTTGTTTCATTTTTTCCGTTTATCGTTTTCGGTGCACCCGGCCGATTAACCCACTCGATATGCAAATTGGGCTACTCAGCCGCTAATATGCATAAGGTAAGTATATATGTTCAACAATCTGGCAGGAAGGTATACGTTGCTGACGATAGCTAATAAGCTTGAAACTAGTACAGCGTTCCTTTGTCAGTGTTGAACAAACGAGCAACGATGGTTGCTAGACACTACGGCTTAATACGAGATGTTTGTTTACAAACACACCGAGCATTATAATAAATGTTCGGTGAATCCATACGTACATATATATATGTGTGCATGTACGTCTGTATACATATATGTATGTACGTGTACGTACTTATATATATATATATATCATCATTCATCATCATTTCATTTTACGTCCGCTTTTCCCTGCTTTCAAGGGTGGGACGGGAACTGATTCTGGCTGATTCTGGCTTGATTTCTACAGCTGGATGCCCTTCCTAACACCAACCTCATTTACAGTGAGTGCTGGGTGCTTTTTTGCCGTGGCGCCTACACGTCCACTTTGCAGTGGAATGATAGGGAACCCAATCTCATTTCTACAGCTGAGTAAACTGGAGCAATGTGAAATAAAGTGTCTTACTCAAGGAAACAACACATCACCCGGTCTGAGAATTGAACTCACAACCTTTCGATTGCAAGGCCAATGCTCTAACCACTAAGCCATGTGCCTCCATTTATATATATATATACATATATACATATATATATAGAAGGCTACGTTGGTATGGACACGTGATGCGCATGAAAGTCGATAGCTGTATAACAAAGTGCAGGGCAATAAAGATAGACGGTAGCCACGGAATAGGCAGACCTAGAAAAACCTGGGACGAGCTGATAAACTCCGACCTCACACACTTACACCTCTCCAAGACAATGTCACTGGACCGAGACCTTTGGCGGTACTCAGTAACAGAGAAGACCCGCCTTACCTAAATACATAGTAAAACCTACTACAGCCAGTAGGCATCTCTAACAAAATACCCCCCCCCCCGTCCCACCACCCCCACCCCATCCACGCCACCCCGTTCTATGTAAAGTTGTGTTGGTGCCACACCATCCAGGCCGAAACAAATGAGATCGTGTAGGTGTCACGACAAAAAAACACACAGTCCACGCTGTAATGTGGCCGTGTAGGCAACACGGTAAAAACCTCCCAGACCCACACTGTAAATGTGGTTGGTGTTAGGAAGGGCATCCAACTGTAGAAAACCTGCCAGACAGTCCTATGCGAGCAAGACAATCACTCTTGCCTCAAGTGGGACTACCCCCGTCCAAACCCATGCAAGCGTGGAACACGGACGTTAAACGTTGATGATGATGATGATGATGATGATATATATATATATATACATATATATACACTCTCATACGGGAACAGTTCTGTATGGCGCCAGTTCGTGATTTGAACTCGGGAATCTATATATATATATGTATATATATATATATATATATATATATATGTAAGCCATCGCCGTATTTTGACTAAAGAAATTAAAGAAATTATTTAGCCTGATAGTGGGGTTAAGAACCCTCAGAGAAATGGAAAAAGATGAGTATTGACGTACATGGGAGTCGAACCGACATCTTTGGTTATCCAGACCACTGTGCTACCATTTACACCAACACACCACCCGTCTCTTTCCATTCAAATTAGAAGCTATAAACTTAGCGACTGTAATGTTAAGTAAGAATATTTTCGAAACAGCGAGTGGGTTTGAAATTATTAGAAATGTAAGCTGTCGCTGTATTTTGACTAAAGAAATTAAAGAAATTATTTAGCCTGATAGTGGGGATAGTCCGGATAACCAAAGATGTGGGTTCGACTCCCATGTATGTCAATACTCATCTTTTTCCATTTCTCCGAGGGTTCTTAACCCCACTATCAGGCTAAATAATTTCTTTAATTTCTTTAGTCAAAATACGGCGATAGCTTACATTTATAATAATTTCAAACCCACTCGCTGTTTCGAAAATATTCTTACTTGATATATATATATATATATATATATATATATATATATATATATATATATATATATATATATGTATATATATATATATGTATATATATATATATGTATATATATATATATGTATATATGTATATATATATGTATATATATATATATATATGTATATATATATATATACATATGTAGTTATATATATGTATATATATATATATATGTATATATATATATATATGTAGTTATATATATGTATATATATATATATATATATGCATATATATCATCATCATCATCATCATCATCATCATCATACATCCGCTCTTCCCTGCTTGCAAGGGTGGGACAGGTCTTATTCATATATATATATATATGTGCGTGTGTGTGTAAATGTATATGTATATATATGTGTGTGTGGACGTTAAACGATGATGATATATATATATATATATATATATATATATATATCGTCACTTAACGCCCATTTTTCATGCTAGCATGGGTTATGTATATATATATTTAATTAATTTGAAATAGTAGATAATCTGATGGGAATAAGTTTACAGATACTCATATTACTGACTGTTTGAAGATTTATTATTTCTGGTAACTAATATTTCGTAATTATAGTTTGTATTATTCATCAAAAATGTTTTCTTTGTGCATGCATGTAAGACTATATGTATGTATGAATGTGTATACATATGAGTGTTTGTGTATGCATCTGCATGTCTGTATATGTGCTTAAATATATATGTGCATGTCTATGTATGTATGTATGTATGTATGTATGTATGTATGTATGTATGTATGTATGTATGTATGTATGTATGTATGTATGTATGCATGTGTATGTATGCCTATGTATGAATGAATGTAAGTATGTATGAATGTGTGTATGCGTGTATGTATGAATATATGTATGTTCTTCTGGTTTTATAATTTCACAAATTTTTACAAATAGAGAGAGAGTCGGTTTCTAATATAGACACAAGACTCTCTCATTGGAATTTACACAACATCAACTAGGTAGATTATGTATGCATGCATGTGTAGATATGGATGTTATTGTATGTGTGCATGTGTATATGCTTTGCATCTGTACATGTGTATATGCAGTTATTAGATGCAAATTTTTTGGAATGTTTTACATATTCTTACTGATCCATTAATGGATTGTACTTGTAATTTGCTAACTAGTTGTGTTCTTTCTGTTCCTGTGAAGCCTAGCTTCTCAAGATTTGTATTGAGGCAGTTACTAACATACCCCAGTGCCCCAATAATCACAGGCATAAATCTGAAGGTGTAATCAGGATGGAGTATCTGCAGATTTCTCATCAGTTCTACATAAATATTCTCCTTTTCGCTAATCTTTGATATTATATTGGCATCTGCTGGCCATCTAACTTCCACTACTGTGTATGCTTTCTTTTCCCTGTCCCATATCATAATATCTGATCTCTTATGCCTGCATTTTATTGGGGTTTTTACTGGAACATTCCATCAGTACTCTTTCATATTATGTATATGGATGTCTTCCACATTGCTGTAGCTTTTAATGTGTTTATTATCAGGGCTATCTTTTCTACGGATTGCATTGTACAGTGTTTTGGCCACTATATCATGCCTCATAGGTAGATAGTACCGCGATGATATATTTGGACAGCTGCTGATGACATGGGTGACATCTTCGATGTTAATTCTACAGAGTCTGCACTTGTTATCACATCTAGGTGTTTTGCCTGCATCCCTATCTCTTTTGTGAATCAGGTATTTTGTGTTCATTTCCTGTTCTTGGATTGCAAAAGCATATCCTTCAAAGTGGGAGCCAATATAGCGGTTGTTGGTCCAAGATAGACTACTTTACTTATCTATATTACTCTCACTCTGGAGCTTCCTGGCAACATATCCATGCAAGATTTTTTGCTGATAAGCATGCAGTTTTTCATCCATGGATTCACTGCTGTACTGCTGAGCAACTTCCCTGGGTGTGAGTTTTTGATTATCACACGGAATATCTCTCGAGGAGTTCCTTCCCAACTCTCATGATCTTATCTGTTTCATGCAGATAGACTTCTACGCTTTGTCGGAGGGATATGATGCGACATTCAAATGTTGTCTGGACTAATGTTAGGCCTCTGCCTCCCTGCTTACGTTTCAAGTAAAGGCGGTCTATGTCACTGTTGATGTGGAAGTTTCCAGTGTTGTTTAGTATTTTTCGAGTTCTAACATCAACTGCTCAGATTTCGTCTATCGTCCAATTGAGTATTCCAAATGTTGGTGTTAGGACAGGCACAGCAAACACATTGTGAGCCACTGTTTTGTTTTGCGCAGAGAGTTCCGATGACCAGATCTTTCTTAATCGGGTGTAGTATTCCCTGGTTACACGTTCCTTATTACAGATACCATTATAGGATATGTTCTCACCTATCCCCAGGTATCTGTAGCAGTCCTCATCAGATATCAGTGAAACAGTTAGGCCATTGATGACAATATTGCTAGATTGGGTTGTTATTTTTCCCCGCTTTACAGTCATATATGAGCATTTATCTTGGCCAAACTCCATTCCTATATCCTTTGAGAACGTTGTAACCAGGTCAAGATTTTTCTTCATCCCATCCATGTTCTTGGCATAGAGTTTCAGTTTATCCACAAAGAAATTATGGGTTAGGTTCGTATTTCTGTCCTCCTGTGAGCCAATGATGTATCCTTCACATTTCTTGAGCAGAAAGGACAAGGGGTTTAATGACAGGATGAATAATATCACAGAGAGACTGTCCCCCTGAAATATACCCCTGCGATATTTATTTTATCAGTGAAAATAGAGTCCTCCTTCTCTGTCTTTAACCTTAGGATAGTAGCCCAAGAAGAAGACAGCTTCTCTATGGCTCTGATAATAATGTCTGGGACTTTAGCAAGTTGGAGGGCCTCTATCATGCATGAGTGGGGAACATAATCGAAAGCTTTCCTGTAGTCCAGCCATAATGTAGCCATATTCCTCCTAAGTTGTCGCACCTCTGACATCGCAGTTTTGTTGATTAGGAGTTGTTCAGCACATCCCCAAACCCCTTTCTTTCCAGCTGCTTGTTTATCTGTGATGATGTTATTATTTTCACAGTGATCTTGAAGGAATAGGTTCAGGCAGGCTGTATACATCTTATACATCAGGTTCTGGCATGCAATGGGTCAGTAGTTTTTTGCCAAGTGGGTGTCTTTGTTCTTGGGGATCAGTAATATTTGTGCTAATGTCAACCATTCTGGTATAAGTGTATCTCCCTTAAGAACTTGTTGGTAGAGGTCAGTAAGATACCTCCAATAGAATATGTTTCTACCAGTAGCTGACAATCATGTCTTCCTGGTGTTTTTTTATCTTGGAGTTTTCCTATCATAGTTTCAAGGGTACCCTCACTTATTTCGTATGTTTTTGTTGTAGTGTAGGAGCAATAGTTCTTTCGGATTTCTTTTAGCCACACTGCATCTTGGTTGAAATTCTTCTTTTCACCTCATATTTTTCTCCAAAAGGAATCTATGTCTTTCTGGGATGGGGCCTCAGTGACACTTATTATTTTGCCCTTCGTATCTCTATAGACTGATGTTTGGTTTCATCTGAATCTTTTATTAAGCACTTTTCTTTCATCTACCTTCTTCAGGTATCGGCATTTTTTGCTAACAGCTCTCAAATCTTGTTTGAGGGTGATCAGCTTATATTGAAGAGTTCTGGTTCTACTATTACCAAACATCGTCTTTATTTTATTTTTCACTCTTTGTTGGCGAGGAGTGAGGTTTTTTTGTGTTTGTTTGCATGTAAGGAGCATTGTCACATATCTTATGGTTTTTCGTAGGTCAGCAATCTTTTTTTCTATTTTAGTTATATATGATTGTATTTTTGGTGGTGTTTTGTTCTTGTTAATATCTCTGCTATCACCAAGATAATGCTTCACTGTTGTTGCTAAGGCATATAAACAGGTGTTAATTTGCCAAAATGTTGGGGTTTTTATCTGTCGTAAATATTCATCCCCTATTTTGTCAATAACGCGTAATATTTCATTATTTTGTTTTTTATTAAATATTGTTGTTTTAATATGTTCAGCAAGAGAAATGTTTATACATGAATTAATTTCTCTCTGGAAGATTTCGTTGAGGGAAATTTTCAATTGTTTATACTTTTGATTATTATCATTATCGATAGTATTTTCCACAATAGTCAAGGTAGACTCGGATGGTACACGTGGTGTCAAATTTCTTCGATTATTATTATTATTTTTCCGATTATTATTATCGATAGTCTTTTCCCCAGCATCCGAGGTAGACTTAGATGGTACACATGGTGTCAAGTTTCTTACAGGCATAGCTGTTTCAAGTCACTGTTCGACCTGGCTGCTAGGAAGTCTAGTAGCATGGCGACCTGTAGCACATGTTGTTGATCCCATGTTTGTTGTGGGGACTTACAATTAATAATATTTATCTTATTTTTACGTTCAACAAAAGTCGCTTGTTGGCGTAATTGTTTCGCTGTGAAGTGATTTAGCTCTGGGTGTATTTCGTCCCAGTGTAGCTTCATTCTGTTCATATAGCCAATGGAGGGATTGTTTTTTGCCATTTTATAACAATTAAATAAATCATCATTAAGTTCGCAACTCCAAGAGAAATGCGATTTATAATTTTGGTTTCTTCTGTAGCTACAACTGAATAAATTTTGTTTACCTTTCTCGTTGTTTTTCTTCGGTACTTCCTTAATGTTGTTGTTGTTGATGTTGTGTTCGGCCATGCTGTTTGTAGCAAATCCTTGTAAAATGAATTATGTATTTAGTCGGATATCTCTACGAATTAGGTGTCTTCAGTAGATATAGTTAGAAGAATCTCCAGTTATTCAACATGACTGTAGTTGTGGCATTACTGTCGGAGATAGTATTCATCTTAAATTTAATAAATAGTCTCCCACGCCAAAATATGCAACTGATCGCGTTGACTATGTATGTGTATGTGTATGTGTATGTATGTATGTACGTTTGTATGTATATATATATATATATATATATATATATATATATTTATTAAAATAACAGATTAAAGTTTAAGCAAAGAATCGCTGCTTTCACCCTTAACGGGATCTTCTGAAACTAACAAAGTCAATCTGTAAACGCAGATTTTAGTCTTCAAATTTATTATTATTACTATATATATATATATATATATATATACCTATGAATGTGTATGTTTATGTATAATGTTACCAAGGTTAAGAAACTTGTAATTTTGGTCCACTATTTTTTTATACTTGCATTTTGATTCTCTTTAGAATAAACATTTTTCTTCAGTAACTCTGATTCAACACAACAGAATAGAACAGTTTTCCCTTTTATTTGTGTTTATTTTTATTTTGATAACTTTCCATCTTTTTTCTTCTGACACATCTCTTCATCTATCTTCATCTATTTTCATGATTACCATGTCATTGACAAACATTGTTTCAGATTTTGTTTTTAACCATTTTACAAAAAATCATTTGAGAACTAGTTCAAAATATAATTCGGTGATTTGAAGGGCCTTCAGCTGTAGAAAATCTGCTAAACAAAGGGTTTGAAGGGCTCTTCAGTTGTGTCAAAGACATAACAACCTCCTTAGTGTTGGTCACTATGAGATGTAACTTATAGGAGGCCAGTTAAACCTACGTAGGTGCAAGAGACTTTTTCAATATCAAAGAAGAATCCTTTTTGCAATTTTGCTTTATGTTGGATAAAGCTTAATATTTCTCATTGACACCCTTCCATAGTGCTTCTATCTACCAATACCCGGTTTATTTACTATTGGTCATGCCTACCTTGGAGCAAGGTATACTTGATAAAAGGCACTCAGTACACTCTGGAAAATGGCCAGCAATTTGAGACTAAACTACATAGGGTAGAGAAGATTCCTTAAACACATCTAGGACATCTCTCTAGTGCTGGTGCTATGATAAAATGTAGCCAGTAGATTCTGTAAAGTGGTTAGTATTAGGGAGGGTATCTCCTATTAGAAACCATGCAAAAATGGTTGAGAGGACTTTTCAGCCATATCAAAAACATTACAACTACTCTAGTGTTGGTGCTATGAAAAAATGCACCCAATATGCTCTGATGGCATTGAGAAGGGCATTCACTCACAGGAACCATGTCAAAAGGGTAGGAAGGACTCATCAGTTGCATCAAGGACACAACAACTTCTCTAGTGCTGGGGCTATAATAAAATGCACCCAGTACACTCTGAAAAAGTATTGGTATAAAGAATGGTATCCAGCCCTAGAAACCATGTTGAAAATGAAGTATATTGCGCAAAACATAGAGCCCTACCTGACTAGGAGGGCAATAACTTTAATTAAATACCTGGCCGATAATGCTTCATCCAACATATGCTAGCATGGAAAACAAACTAAAATGGTGATAATGGTGATGATGATGATGGTATCAAAGAAGTGCCTGTTAACAGTGGTTGTGTGTTCTATCTTTCTACAGGAGAGAGCAGTGTATGACTATGTAAGTGGTTCTGCATTCAAAACAATGGACGAAACAGTTGATTTCTGGGTGAGCTTAACTAAGGCTTATCCTAGCATATGTGCTATTATTGATCCATTCCGCAAACAGGTTTGTATTATATTTATCTTGTAGTCTGTTGTATTACATTCATTTTGTCAATCTTCTGGTTTGTTGTTATTATTTGATTCCTGTTGTGCCTGATGCCAAGTGTTCCTGTTATTTGAACAACTGAACATCCTGCTTATGAAAACTAATGTGTAAGTGTCTGAGCATTCTACAGATAGATGTACCCTTAACATATATTCTTAAGGAGATTCAGTATGAAATATAGCGTCTTTCTCAAGTACACAACGGACCTCTGTGAATGGAACTAATGACCTTACGATCATGAGCCAAACACCTTCTCAACTGGAGAGAGTATGCAACTGGAGAGGGTATGAAGAGAGGAGGTACAGTAAGATGAGAACATTGCAAGCTACATGCTGCTAGCCCAGGGAGGGGGGTCATTCTACTGTGGGAGAGTAAGTGTTGGGTCATGTTTATATATATAATTCATACATATGTATGTATATATGTACCTATGTCAGTATGTATATATATATATATATGTATGCATGTATATATTATGTATGTATGTGTGTGTGTGTTTGTATGTGTGTGTATATATATAAATATATATATATATATATATGCATGAATGTGTATACGTATGTATTTAATGACAATGTTAATGATAAGACAAGTATGAATATTAAGAAGGCAGTAAACAGCAGACAAACAGATGTTAGACTGGATGAGGCAAAGAAATAATGAAATAAGCAAAGTCAGAAGTATTTTCAATGATTGCTATTGTTTAGATAGAGAGTTATAACTAATTGCAACTATTTTAGAAATTGTCGAGGATATTTTGAGAACAGGTAAAAATTGCATTACTTTTAAATCTCCACAATTTGAGAAATCATTTGGGATTTGTCTGTCTGTCTTTCTCAGTATTATGCAGTTTATATTGTTACATACATTATCATATAATGACTGTGCCAACTACGATGTGAAAGTCTGTAGTCTAGTGGATAGAGTGTTTAATTCATGGTTATAAGATGATGGGTTTGATTCTTACACCAGGTGGCATATTGTTCCCTTGATCAAGGCACTTCATTCCATTGCTCCAGTCTACTCAGCTGAAAATTATTACTAATGGCTTCTGGGGGCTAGAACTGTGATGGACTGGTGTCTCATTCAGTCTTGTATTCTCAATCACTTAAAACCTATGAAACTGGTGGTAGCTCCAAACTTTGTCCAGCCTGTGCAAGCATGGAACAAATAATAACTAACTAACCTACTACAACCAATATGGACATGTGATGCACATAGATGATGATCGCTGAGTGAAGAAGTGTCAGGAAATCCCAGTAGCAGGAAGCCACAGTAGAGGAAGACCAAGGAAAACCTGAACAGAGGTGGTGAGAGCTGATCTTAAATCGTTGAAATGGAGATGACGAAGGAACGTGATGAGTGGAGTGATGTTGTACAGTAAAGGACCTGTTTAACCCATGCAAGCGTGGAAAAGTGGACATAAAAACAATGATGATGAACAAATTGACACTATGCTTTCAATTTATCACCCACATCCTCAATTTTACATCTGTTTTTGTGTGGGTTGGACAAATCTTTTCCAACAAAGCTTTCTTCCACTTGTTTTTTCTTTTTCCCTCTGCCATATCCTCTGTGACGTTCAGCACTCTGAGATCAGTTTTCATCATACCTGACTAGGTTTTCCTTGGAACACCTAGCACTTCTTCACTCAATGATCATCATTCATATGTTATCACATATCCATACCAGCTCAGTACTCCCCCCCCTCTCTCTTGTATGGTTTTTTTCTTATATCCAAACTTTTCCTTCAACTAGTCTACACTTTGTCATCCATGTACACTAATATTATACCTCCAGCAAAACATACTCATCTCATTACTTTCTAACCTTTGCATATCCTCTGCATTCAAAGCCCATATCTCTCTATCATACACTTATTAATAATTGTTAGACAATATCTTTCTTGTAGAGGTTTACTGTTATAGCTTATCATTGCATTTTTACCTTGGAGTTAATTATTTTGGCAGGTCAACATGCTTTTGTATTGTTTTTATTTTGTTTTTAAATTCTAGTCTTCTGAATGCAAAAAATGTCTGTTGCGAAGTGTAGATAATGAAAGCTAGTTCCAAATACAATTTCATATTCACAGCAATGCTTACATTTTAAATATATCATGTAACCAGGAAGTCTATGAATGTCTGATTCTTAAAGTGTCTGTTGAATTCTTAGCTTTTTTTTTATTGATTCTATTTTCAACTATTTATCTTATTTCATGATTTGGAGATGAAGAAGTACTTCATAGTTTTGTCTTTTGCCAAGATGCATTTCCTCTTCATAAAGATAATTCCATATGCTGAAGTGCCATTGTGATTTCTGAAAAATTCTTAAAATGAGTGTTTATTATAGTGGATTGGTAGAATCAGTAGAGTATCAGACAACATGCTTTGCTGCATAGAGTTACGGCCCTTTACGTTCTAAGTTCAAATCCTTCAGAGGTTAGCTTTACCTTTCACCCTTATGGGAGTGATGAAATAAAGCACTAGTAACACACTGGGGTCGATTTTAACTGGACATCCCCCTCCAAAAAGAAAAAAAAAATTGTTGGTCGTGTGCCTAAATCAGAGAACATTATTATTATTTGTTTTTGTTGGTTGACTTTGCCTTTCATCCTTACGGGGTCGATAAAATAAAGTACCAGTAATGTACTGGGTAATTGCTGGCCTTGTGCCTAAAGTAGAAACAATTATTATTATTTGTTTTCTTTTTCCATTTTATTTTCTTCAGTAAAATATCGATTTTCTTTTGTCTGTTTTAGGAAGGAACACTTTGGCAACGACTATGTAAAACTCTCTCTGAACAATGCCTTATAATTGGAGATTTTAATGCTGATTGGCCTTATCAGTTTAAGGAACTTAAAGATAGTGGTGTAAAAGACTTGGAAACAACTGATGTATTTGAAGCCAGCAGCCAAGAAACAAAGCCACAAGACAACTATGTGGCTACAGGTCAAATTCTACAGATTCAGATGGACACAACAATTACAGATGTAATTGAATATGTAAAAGATTACAAAGGTTGGAGTCAAAAAGAGCTTTTAATTTCTCAATTCTTTGATAAGTTCAGATGTGTGCTCCAGCTTTCAAAAAATACCATCTTTATTCACCAAAATATTTTCTAATTCAGTGTATATTCTTCATCTATATTAAGTATTTATTGGGGGAAAGAAATGAAATATATTTTCAAAGGTACAAATAACAATTATGTTGATGAATTTTTTTAAAAAAGAAAGTTTGAATCATCATCATCACCATTACAACCACCACCACCACCACCACCACCTTCTTCTCCTCCTCCTCTTCCTTGCACACTTATTCTTGGGAGGTTCTAGCAAGCCTGCCAGCATATCCTGTTAGTAGCAACTGTCTCCAATTTATTCAGCTGAATCCCAAAACAAGACCAGCCGAGCTCATAGATGTTATCCAACCATCTTTATCAGGGTCTACTCCAGGGTTGCCTGCCATCTGGTTTTGCCCATAAAATCTGTCCAGTGATTCTTTCGTTAGATATTCTGACCACATGTCTGAGTATCGGAGCTGTGATTTCTCATTTGGAGAAGTAGCAGCTCTACATGGAGTGACTCCTTGATCTGCGAGCTACGCAGTTTATCAAGTAATGTTATTTCAAAGATCCTTCAGAGGAGCCCCATTTTTATTGCTTGTATTCTTTCAGTCATTACCCAAAATACACGACCATAGGTAAAGGTTGGCATGAATACCGAATTGAAGATAGCTAGTTTGGCTTTTATACCTAGCTTCTTTCTTCTGATGGCCAAATTCTGAAGCTCCTGTAATTTTTGCACTTAATTCAGCTTTCTGCCGTTTGTGTTGTTCTTTTTTTGAGCATGCTTTTCCTCAGAGGCAAGTTTCAGTTTCTCTACCCCTAGCTCTATCCCTTTGTGCAGTACTCGTCTCCCTCCTGCAAGGTTTGGTGTGGCCATCAGGCCAGACTTGGCTCATATTGGGACCACTCGGTAACACAGCTTCTTTATGAGTAAGGCTTGGCATGGCCAACTAGCTCAACCTTCCTCACAGTGGAACCACCCAGCTCCCAAATTATGGTTCTGTTGAGGGCAGGGTATGGTGCAGGCAACTGGCCAGACCTCTCTCATAATGGGACCAGCCAAATCCTAAAGCACACCAATGGTCCCAATATTGTGCAAGGTACAGTGCGGTCATCTGGCCAGACTCGGCTCATAACAGGACTACCCAGTAATACAGCTCCACTATATGTAAGGATTGGTGTGGCCAACTGGCCAGACCTCCCTTATTGTGGGACCACCTGGCTCCCAAATTATGGTTCCACTGTGAGCATGATATAGCATGGCCAATTGGCCTGTCCCTCCTCATAATGATACCATCCAGTCCCACACTGTAAATGTAGTTGGTGTTAGAAAGGACATCCAGCTGTAAAAATCCCAGCTAAACTTACAGTTCTCTCTGAGCAAGGTATGGCGCAGCCAACAGGGCAGACTTGTCTCATGACGTGGGTGACTCATCTAACCTATGCAAGCATGGAAAATGGATGTTAAGCAGTGACGATGATGATATATATGTAAAAATTATACAGAAATAAAAAAGCAAATGACACTGTACAATGAAGAAATATATTAGTTTAATGCTTGTAAAGAGAAGATTGGAGAGATGCAAAGAGGATTGGATGCAAATAAGGGGAAAAGGGTGGGGGAAGCGTTTGAGGGTAGAATGGAGCTGGCAGAGGAAGGATTTGACACACACATATATCCTTGCTTGTAGACACTCACACACATGTGTATTTGTTTGTTTCTGCATGTTTATAGTTTTATGTATGAACACACTAAATACTTGGAAAGAAGTCTGAAGAGTCTGGCATATGTTTGTTTGAATAGCTACAAAATTAGATGTATACTATGGTTTTATGCCTATATCCTGGTAGATACTTATCTCAGTGGAGATTGGCAATTCTCAGTGGTTGTCATTGTTGTTTAGCCCACATCAGGCCTGATTGAGGAGAGCTATCATCATAAACGTTCCAGTCATAACCATCTTGTCTTTATTTCAGGCATATTATATAGTATTCATTTCTTTTTTAAAATAGTAAGAGGATTTGGCAGAGTTGTTAAAACATCAAATAGAATGCTTTGTGGTATTTGTTCCAGCTCTCTGCTCTCTGAGTTCAATTCCACCTTTCATCCTTCTGAGGTCAATAAAAAAAATACCAGTCTAGTACTAGGAACAATTCTTTTTCTATATCTCTTTTTTTCACTTCTCTCTATCATATGCTAAACTTTTTAATACCTCTCTGCCAAAAATTGCCCTCAGTTCTATGAAACAAAACCACTCATTTTAAATTAAAATCTTTCAACATAATTTTGTATAAGAATCACATGTAATTTTTGTAACTAAATAATTGGTAATTTTACTAACTAAATAATTGGTAATTTTCGTAAATCTCTAAAAATTTTTCATTCCGAGTTCCAATTCCACTAAGGTTGACCCGTAACAAGAAAAAAATGATCAAAGGGGTGGAAATGGCCAAATGCCCTGCTTCAGCCTGTCTTTTGGCTATACTGCATAATCTGTTTTGAGATTATCTTACATCCAATTTATTGTTGAGCCTGCTTTTGAATATTGAATATGTAAAGTGATTGATGTTAGGAAGGGCATCCAGCCATAGGAAGCTTGCCAAACTAGGAGTTTGGTAGATCCTTCAGTTTGTGTCAAAAGACACAACTTCTCCTCTGCACTCAATAATGATCATATGTACCTCCTCAGCCTGTCTGTGATGTCAGTGGCCCTGCTTCAGTACTCACTTGATCTATGTAGGCCCATCCAACCCTTGCTAGCAAGGAAAGCAGACATTAAATGATGATGATGATGATGATCAGCATTGTTGAACATCTATTTTTTCATGTAAGCTTGGGTTGGACAGCTTTCATGTGTTTAGTTTTGCTTATTATCATTCTATCCAAGAGAAAGTTAAGTTGTGGTTTTGTATCCCATTTTCTTTGGTAGAGAGACATTTAATCAACAAGTTGTTTATAACTAATTGAAGATCCATTATCTTTGTTACTCTGTAGCAAGTGGTTACCACGTAGTTATTGCTGCTAATCAGAGAGAAGCAGACAGTTGGATTAAAGCTGATTTGGTAAGTTAACTCTTTACATCTAGTAAGGATTTAGAAGAAAATGTCTTATTTATAATCTTTGAGGATTATTTATTGAAATGCTAATAGTGAAAATTTGCACTTTTAGGGTAAAGACTTTAATTTTTAATGTGATGCTGTCATAGTGCTGTTTCATACTTTTGAAGAATGTATTGTTTAATGTGATTTCACACAGTACAGGACATTAAAAGTTCATCTTACCTTTAGTTTTCACTATATCATGAATCTTTTTTCAATACAACAAACTTCAATCAACTTTCAGTTTATCAAAAGATTTGTATCATCATCATCATCACTGTTTTACATCCATTTTTGCATTCTAGAATGGGTTAGACGAGTTGTCCTGTTGTGGGCAATGCTAGGTCAGGTGACCATGTCTTGCTCATACAGAACTGATTTTGTCCTGATTTCTACAGCTGGATGCCCTTCCTTGCACCAACCTCATTTCCAGTGGGTACTGGGTGCTTTTTGTTGTGATATCTACACAACCACTTTACAGTGTGGACTGGGTGCTTTTTGTCATGACACCTACACAACCACTTTACAGGAGGTAGGGAGAAACCTTTTGTGGACAGCAGTGGGAATAGTTCTCTAAACTTTTTCCATCCTATCCTTTCTCTAGCTATTGTGCTCTCAGAGCACCCTCCTTATTTTATTCAGTTACATTCAGAAGTTAATCAATACCTTGTTAGTGGAATTTGATAGATGTGTTTGTGTATGTGTGTGCTATGTTCATTCATGTTTGATATGATCAAGTAAATCCTTGAAGGCAATGCTCCTGCATATCCATGATTTAATTACTACAACTAATAAAAGAATAAGTTGATTGATTTACCAGAAACTCAAGAATATATTTGTATATTTAGAGAGAGTAGAAATATATATATATATATATATATATATATATATATATATATATATATATATATACATACACACATATGTACACATATATATATACAAACATATATACAAACACACAGACAGACACATATATATATATATGAAAGCAGACCTCAGATCGCTGAAGCTCACGGAGGAGATGACGAAGGACTGTGACAAGTGGAGAGATGCTGTGCTGAATAGGACCTGTCCCACCCTTGCAAGCAGGGAAAAGCGAAGTAAAATGATGATGATATATATATATATATATATATATATATATATATATATAGAGAGAGAGAGAGAGAAGTAGACAATGATTTCACTTTAAAGAGAATGTCTTGTACATTGAAGATTGCACAAGATCTACATTTTGCAGAAGTTATGTGTTTAACATTTGTGTTCCAATGTTATCTGTTTTATATGTTAGTGTTCCTCATGAGTTGCTGTGTGAAGAAAACTTTACCACCTGTCTGTGATAGCTGTTAGGAATGAAGCAAAAATTTCTTCTTTCAACCACACATAAACTTGTATCTACAAAACATTAATGAAGATATCACCTTTTCATAGTCATCAAAAGTTGTTTTAATTCTTATTTTCTCACAAACTGTTGTCACTTAATGGAACTGTTATCCCACTCCAGTTTTCATCTAATATTGTAGCTTGTATGTGGTAATTCACCTTTTGGGATCAATAAAATAAAATACCAGTCGTGTACTAAGGTTGATTTAATTAACTTTTCCCTTCCCTCAAAATTTGCTGGCCTTTACAATCAGTTAGGTTCCCACAACTGGTGTAGCCAGTTATTGGGGTGCCATACTGAATGTTTGACATTGTATCCATCAAGATATTTCAATGGGCCGTAGAAATGATTGGTAGTGCTCATTTACACAAACAGCCAGTCTCTTACTAAGTTTAGTCTGCCGTCAACAGATGGAATTATCGGGATCCAGCTGAAAAATATCCTAGAGCCAGAAAAATCATCCCTACGGATGCTGCTGCTGGACATCAAGGTATTCTCTTTGCCCAAACACCCACTTTTGTGATAATGTTTTATCACAATACCCAGATAATGGTATTGTGATAAAATAAAAATGCAATAAGTTTAGTTTTGTGAACTTTGTGAATCTATTTAAGAACATGCTATGAATGAATTCTTTCTGATTCTTGCAGGCTATTGGTTTACAGGCAACATTTCTGAAAACTGGTGGTCTATCTCGAAAGGAAAGAACAGATATATTGAATCGGTTGTATACTATTGAACAAAAACTGATGAATGAGGATAAATTATTAAAACCTTCAGAATTATGGAAATTTCCCAAATTATTTTCAGAATTATCTCTAACAGTCTAAGAAAATTTTAATGAAACAAAAGTTTACGGAACTTATCCATTTTTATATTTCAATTAAAATAAACACATTTCTGTATTTCTTTCATGGTATCAACAGTTTTATTCCACTCTCTGCAATCAGGGCACTGGAGAAAAAAAAGATCTAATATTTTTTGCTATTTCTGGAAATGTTTCTGCGTCCAAATCACTGATTATTTTCTGTAAAACTTATATAAGCAATATTAAGCATGATGCAGGCTCTTGGCCCATCCAAGAGGTCAGTAGCTTGAATACTGACATCAATCAATAGGTTGCACTACTTGCATGGTTTCCCTTGATTCTCTGTCGCTATCCAATTCTATTGTTCATCATATTTGGCAGGTCAGAGGGATTGCAGTTTATGTCATCACAAATCTGCTTGATATAGGTCTTGGTTTGTGGTCCTCTGCTAGCTCTTCCTTGCGTTGGCTCCTATAAAAGAACTTCACTAACAATTTTGCCTTTAGCAAGGCTCTGCAAATTTGTCTCTAAGCTCTTTGATGATGTCTGATTCTGGATGAACGTCGCCATACAATTATTCATTGGTGGACTGAGTGCTTTTTATCATGGCAGCAACATTGCCTCCTTACAGAGGAGACAGGGTGATTTTATGATGGCATCACTATGTCTGCCTTACAGTGCCACTGTTAATAATTGTTGATGTTACATTATGAGGAAAAATGATAAAATTGAAAGGTTTGATGAGCTGCAAAATTATAATAAAAATATAAACATATAACCAACAGAAATATTTACTAAACTTAAACAAAGATCAATTAAAAGTTGAATTTTAATATTATTTATTTCATTTTCGTTTTTTTTTTTCAGGAAAGATTTGTTTACAGCAATTTTATTTCTTCACCATATCTGATGGCAAAACACAATATCTTTATTGGAAATACAGCTTTTTATCATAGAACTAACCAACAGAAAATTTCAGTTTAGTTGTTAGTCTTATATTAAGCAAAGAAAGAAGAAACAACATAGCATGACAAAGTAAGAAGGAGATAAAAATATATATTAAATGAAGTTTGTTGGCTGCAATATTTTATATGTATTTATGAGAATATTACAAAATGATAGATTTGAGTTGATAGTAAATGATCAGTGCATGTACAGGGTGACTCAAAAGTCACTAGCCCATTTCAAATTATAATATATATAAAATTGTCTGCTAACTTTTGGCCACCCTGTAGATTTCCTCTTTTTTGAAAATTTGGTAATTGGGTCTAAAAGATATATAAGTGCTTATGTTTTTTAAATGAGTGATCTTCACTGTTTCACTAACTCACAACATAAATTATATAATTTACATAACCTGTCCCAGTTTTATCATCAGCTAATCTCTTAAACCTTACACCATTCAGTGAGAATAATAAAACAATGTTAATTTATAATTTAAAAGAAACATGTTTATATAGTTACTGTTTTTATAACCAAGGAAAAACTGAAGACTAATTACAGTTCAGAGGAGGCTGATAGGTTTTCTTATATATGTCATAACCCAGTCATTTAACTTTATACAGTGGAACCGTGGTTCACAAATTTAATTCATTCCTGAAGGCCGTTTGTCACCCGAAATGTTCGTAAACTGAAACTATTTTGCCCAATGTTGAGAGAGAAATAGAGTGAGAGAGAGACTGTGTGTGAAAGACAGAGATATCACTATACAGCAAGTGATTCTTCTCTGCCGATATCCCAAACTTGTTACTCAAGACACCATTTGTGAACCGAGATGTTTTATCTTTGGAAAAATTGTTCGTGAACTGATTTGTTCATGATGAGAGGCTTCCGTGAACCAAGGTTCCACTGTACTTCTAATCTATAAAGATAATTAATCTCTTTTTATTGTTTTTTTTTAAAGTGGAAGAAAATCTGCACACTCAATCACACACCACAACAAGAGGACAGGATTTTCCCTCTAATAATTTTTTAGGCAAGCCAACACATTCACAGTATTGCTAAAGGTGATAGTGAGGCTATAATACTGGAATAACCAAGCATCCTCACAAGCATTGTTAGTGGCTCAGCTCCCTCAATATATGATGTAACTTATTCATTAAACTTTTAACGATCTACATAATCTTACTAAAGGATTTACATAATCTTACTAAACACTGCAAGATTTTAATTCTCATCCTCAACATTAATTAGCAAGATAAAATGAGGAAATATTTATTAATTCCACATTAAGAGCATAGGCTAGCATCAATTTCTGGGTGTTTTGTAATCAAAAGAATCTTTCAAGGGTAGTTCAGTCCTGATACTTCTAGTAGAGAGTGAAATAGAAGTTATGATATTTATGTTTTTTTCAATTCAATATAATTTTTGTCACTGTATTTTGTTGGTTTATCAGGATTTTCAATTTCCTTATGTTATTCACCCTGGTTTAGATTTCAAAAACATTCTATGTCTTAAGACAATCTTATATGACTTAAGACAATTAGCGGGTAATATAAAACCATAAATAAATTAATTGCTTATCAAATGAAATAAATAACACTTATTTCTTGTCTTTTTTATATTGTCATTAGTCTGTGACAAAACTGTACAGTAAGCTAGTAAGTTAAGAGTTATTGTTTTATTGGGGGATCTAAAAGGCACAGTTGATATAGCATAATACTCTTAGACACATAATTCTAGATTGGATGATAGTTCAGATTTAGAGAGAAAACTGGTTTATAACATAGTACTTGCAACATACACACACACACATATAATGTAGTACATGAAACACACACACACATCCTTATCATCCTCATCATTACCACCATTTAATGTCTATTTTTCCATGCTTGCATGATCAGCCATTTTATGAGACAAGTCTGGTCAGTTGGCCACACTATACCTTGCTCAAACAGAACTGTATTTTGGGTGTTTTACTTTCAGGCCTTCTTGATTCCAAATTCAGTTTCCATAATCAGAATTTATTTTCTAACTCTTTTTTGGTTTCAGCTATATGGACCAAATAATCTGCATTGAGAAGCTCTTATGGGTAACCTGTTTTAAACTTCTCTGTTATGGCCTGAAGAACTATGGTGAACAGCAGTGGTCTAAGAACTGAACATTGAATTCCTCGCTAAACTCATTTTCTACTCTCACTTTACTGACACTGCTGCTCTCACAAGCCATTCTTCTACACCTAATTTCCTTAAGGACCACCAGATAATAGATCAAATAGCTCTGTCAAAGATTTTCTCTAGATCAACAAAAGCTAAATATAGTGGCTTATTTTTGACTAGGAACTTCTCTTGTTGCCTCACTAAGAAGAAGGCATCTTTAGTACTTTTCCCAGGCATGAAACCAAACTGCATCTCATCTATTTTTACTCTTTCCTTAATTAGTTGTGCTATAACTCTTTCTGTCACTTTCATAACTTGGTCCATTAGTTTTATTCCTCTATAGTTGTTCACTTTTGCCCTTGTAGCAATTTATGATTGTACTGTCGTGCCAGTCATTGGGTATGACTTTATCATGTATTACTTGATTTACTATACATGTTACTAGTTTGACTCCTACCGCTCCCGATGCTTTTAGCATTTCAGCAACTATTTCTGATGGTCCCACAGCTTTACCATTCTTCATCTCCTTGATTGCGTCTTTGACCCTAAAACTATCAACTGCAATAGCTGATCCTTCCTTTAGGTAAGTTGGGGATAGTTTCTCTTCTTCCCATTCATTCTCTACATTCATCAATCTCTTATAGTAACATTTCCAGGCCTCTTTCATTTGGGCATCAGTGGTATTAAGTGCATTAGAGTAATTTTTTACACATTTTTCCCTAACAATATCTCGATTCACACTAACACACTGCCTTGCAATACGGAACACTTCATGCCTCTAATCCTCATGTCTCAAGACATTGGCAAACTTACATTCTTCAGCCTCTCCCTGAGCTGTGTATACCTGTCTTCTAGCTTCTTAGCTACTTGGTACTTGTCTCTGCTACACCCATTTTACCAGTCTTTCCATGCCTGTCTCTTAACTTTAATGGCTGCATTTACTGTGCTGTTCCACCACCAGGTTGCCCTTTATCTGGCTGGTACTTTACTCCAGCCACAAGTCTTGCCAGTAGTTTGCAAAAGGTTGTTGCATAAGAATCTCCAGTTGTCCTCTGCATTGTATGTGTCTAGCTCGTCATCCCTCTCATCAAACGCATCCTGTAGGGCCTTTCTAAACCTATATTTAACCGAGAAGTTCTTTACCTTCCACACCCTCTGTTTCCATATTTTCCTGTGTGTCTTTTGTTTATTTTGATGTCACTAATAACTAACTTACACACATACATATATAATACTTGCAACACACACATATATACACATACATGGGCCAGGGATTAGCTGTCCAGTTTTGAAAATTCTGACACACTACTTAATGTTTAAATAAAGAATAAAGCTCAAGTGACTTTGTGGGCATTAGAGGAAATTCAACTTCATTCATAAGTTGCCATGACAGGCATTGTCTAAAATTGATGATAAATTAAGTAAATGGTATATTTGAAGCTGCATATATACATATATACATTTGTGGATTGAAACTTGTTTCATTTTAACAAAGACGTGAGAAAAAGAGAACTGAAAATGTGGCTTTGAAGTGATATCAGATATAGGTTATGGAGTGTTTAATTCTATTAGAGGGATTCTAATGTATGTATGAACCTGTAACTTCTGATGGAGTTGTAGGGGTACTGTAGTGGCATATGGTGTGTCTTGGGAATTTTAAACCTGACAGTGCCCATCTCCTTTCTAGGTCTGAACATGGTTGATTTCTTCCAGAGAAGGAGAGAGAGAATGGTAAATTGATATATAGGAAGAAACAACTCCATTATCGAACTGGTACTTTTTTATCAACTTCAAAAATATGAAAGGCAAAGATGACCTTGGCGGTATTTGAACTCAAAGCATAGAGTGCTGGAATGAATCCTGCAAAGCATTCTATCTGACATTCTAATGACTCTGTCAATTTGCTACCTAGATTCTAAGGTACTAACAGGAATTTAGGTAAGCTAGTTTGTGAATTTAAAAAAAATAGTTAAATTTCTCACAACACTGTAAACCCTTTTTTCTATATATTACTGATATATTAATAATAATAATAATAATAACACTCGTCAACAAAATTAAATGTGTTATACTCATTATGAATGCAAACCAACTTTTTTAGACTAATTTTTCATGCTGATTTCAAAATTTCACTCCATTTATATGCAGCACGTATCAGTTTTTCAGTAGATACATGCAAATATTTACATGAAATCATTAACGTAATAAATAAGGACATATTATTTTCAGAAAGTAAATGAGTTTATTGAGTTAAAAATCATCACTATCATTCTACAAAGAGTGAATACACAAAAATGGGTCAGACAAAACAGACAAAGCTAGAACAACAGAGTTAGAAACATTGTGATTTGGATTTCCTGCGGTGTTCCTGATCTGGTTGATCATGGTAAAGTGTCCAGCAGTAGTCAGCCAGCATACTGTCATTCCAGAAGCCTTGGTACCGTTTCTCCATAGCATTAATGTCCTGGTGAAATCTTTCACCATGTTCACCAGACACTGCTCCAAGGTTATCTGCGAAGATATCCAGATGGAAGTCCAAGAAGTGAACTTTCAGTGACATGCGACAACCCATTGCTGAGTAACATTTCAGAAGATTCTTGATGCCATCCTTGTTGTCCATTGTCTTCTTGTTGCCCAAGAAATTCTCACAGATCCAATTGAAAGCATTCCAGGCAGGCAGTTCCAGTTCATCCAGTGTTGTCATCCAGTACTTCTCTAATTTGTGGTCCAACAATGATACCCTCTTTCAACTTCACCTGTGTGATTTTGGGAAACTTTTCTACAATATACTCAAACCCTCTGGCATTTCTCTTCCCTAGTGTCTTTACAAACTGTTTCATCAGTCCAAGCTTTATGTGCAAAGGAGGCAATAAGACATTACATGGATCTACAAGAGGTGCATTCTTGACGCTAGACAGTCCTGGCTGGTATGATGTTCTTGTCTGCCAGTTTGATTCTGAATAATGTCTGTCAGTTGCCCAACTATCCCATAGACACAAGAAACAACAGTATTTTGTGAAACCTGACTGCATTCCCATTAACATTCCAATGACTTTTAAATCTCCACATATTTTCCATGAGTATCTTTCATAGGCAATGGCATGAAGTCAAAGTTCCATATTCTCATATGATTAATGAAGATGAATGGAGTGTGTAATAGGAATGGAGGGCTTCAAATTACCATTATGGAGTACAGCTTTTAACCTTCGTTTTGAAGAGTCAATAGACAAACGCCACTCTGCAGGGTCATGATTTTGTGATAAACATTCGAAAAGTCCATCGATGTTACTGCAAAAGCAAAGAGGGCCATCAATAGAAAAAACACGTTTGTAGAACCACATTTCTCTGCCGAAAATAAGTTATTCGAACACCGTGCTCTAGTAGATACTTCTCCTTCAGTCTTGATACCAACAGTTCTGGTGGATTGGAGAGTCGGACGCCATGCTTTGATGCATAGAGTTACGGCCCTTGCCATTCTGAGTTCAAATGCCGCCGAGGTTAACTTTGCCTTTCATCCTTATGGGGTTGATAAAATAAAGTACCAGTAATGCACTGGGTAATTGCTGGCCTTGTGCCTAAAGTAGAAACATTTATCTTTTGAGAGGGATAGGTCTCTGACAAGGTCATTTGGTTCAGCTTGGGAACATTTCTGAGGTTCAAAGCTATCATCATCAGCCACGTAATCTTCCTCAGCAGCACTATCGTGACAGTCAGCATCATCATCTGATGTTTCAAAACCATCATTTGGTGGAACTGGAATTGGCAGACTTCCGTTGCAGAATCCAAATTAGGATACACAATTTTGTGTCTATTCTTCATAGAAAATCCTGTGACATTTACTTTGCAAAAATAAGTCATTAAAATGGTCTTTCAGGTCCCTCCATATCATTGGAATGGCAAAAGGCATGGACTTCTTCTTATTGAACCAGTCACGTAAGCCATTTGAGCAAGCTGGGCAGATAAAATGTGGTGCCCATAACTTGTTCTGGTCTCCAAGAGGACAGTCAAAGTATAGCTTATAAATCTTCTTGGTCTCTGGTGTTATTGTATGTTTTTCACAATAAATTGTCCAGAGACATAACAAAACACATCGGGACAATTTCTACACAGTCTTGACATTGTTAACACTGTAAAACAAGTGAGGAAATAGATACAAATGGTTATACTTATATTGAATTTGAGATGATAAAACATTTCATCAGACCAATTATGACTGGACAATTTGAGATGTTGAAATACCTATTTCACCAGACAAAACTTGATTGGTTAATTTAAGATGATGAATATTGCATCTGAACTATGCAACAATGAATAATGTACTTTATTTTAAAGGTATGTTTCCATGATGTAAATGTAATATATCCATACACGTCATTAATTGGAATTTCTATATAATGCATGAACAAACCAAAAACTTTCTCATCTTGAAAACTGTACGTGATGTCAAAAAAACTAATTGTATATTTGAAATCAGCATTAAAATCTACACTAAGTACACCTTGACATATGCTTGATGAAAAATACTTGTTGACCAGTGTAATTATAATTATAATAATTGTTTGATTATTTTCAAGGTAATTTTTAAACAATATAATTTTGAAAATTCGAGTTAACAAAGAGATGAATGATAATTTTCAGGGAGAAATTCTCTTCAAAGAATACAAAACAAAAAAAACAAAAAAACAAAAACAAAAGTATTGAAATGAGAAAACCCCAGGATAAAATTTTGTCATATATATGTTTTTTTTTTTGCAGTTGGGTTTAAAAAAATTAAATGTCCCATTTTTAATAATTTTTGAATAAATCAATCTTCAGCACCCTTCTGTTTCTAAATGTTTAAAAAGTGACAAATTGCTGAGGAAATCAGTTGTAAAAACTCAACTATATCCTTTTAAAGTTGGTACCAAAAAATGAAAGAAAAATGGATTTATGGTAGGAAATTCTCTTCAAATAGTATTTCTGTGAATAGATACCATAGACAGGTTTTTTTTATAGACATACAAAAAGGAAGAAAGAAATTAAATGAACACTGTTCCAATTATCCAACATTAATTTCTTTGTAATATTTCTGTGTTGGTTAAGATTTCAGCCTTTTCTGTTTAAAAATATTCAAACATTTATTATTTTTTTAAATTCAAATATCTGTAATGTTGGCAATAGAGGCAGTGATTAATATTGTAACAAAAAGAATTGCACAAAATGCTTCAAATATTCATAGAAAAGCACAGCTATTGTCAGATATAGCGAAGTTTTTGAGAAAGCAAGCTTTTGAAAATGTTCTATAAAATATTTCACAAATTATTTTAGCTCTAAAATAGGATTATCCCTTTTCCTTAGAAATTAATGGTTGGCTTTTAAGAATTGAGATTTTTCCTTAGAGTCTAAAATAACAAAACTAGACACAAGGTGATAAAAAAGGCTTTATGAATTATCAAAAGAAGCTATATTCCATGTTAAATGGAAACAAATGTATGACTGTTAATCTTGCCCATATACAGGTTTTCGTTTTCAAAAAAAAAAAAAAAAAAATTAATCTCTCAAGTTGTTCGGGATAGTTCTAAATTGACTTCTGAACAATTGTTTCAAAATTTAGAAAATTATCAAAGTAAAATGAAGAGTCAGGTTATGAATCAATAAAACAATATATGAGAAAACTGATCAGCTATCATGTGTCCATCAACATATACTGTTTTTTTTACATTTGAAAGCACTCATCTATATTGTAACATCTTGCGAAAATGAACACAAATTATTGTTTTCATTTGTCAACTTAATCATTAAAAAAATGAAATTTAAATAAATTGTTGTATAAACAGAGAAGCTAGTTAGAATCTGGAACTGTTACTGAAATATGGACCATAATCATAAATATTAAGAACAAGTACAAAATAGCTGATTGTTTCATTTTGATCTTTTATTTTTGTTGTATACATAAGTTCAAATTTGGCATCTTTTTCTAAAAATACAAGCAATTCATAACACTGCATACCATTGAAAGAATAAAAATATATTGTATTTGTTACCTGGCCAGTGGAATTTAAAAACTTACTATTTTGATGCAAAATGATATGTAGCTATATAGCACAAGGCCAACAATTTGAGGGAAGTGGATAGTCGATTTAATCGACCCCTGTGCATTATTGGTACTTATTTTATCGACCCCATAAGGATGAAAGGCAAAGCTGACCTCGGGAGGGTTTGAACACAGAACAAATGTCACAAATCATGTCATCCGATGTTCTACAGATTCTGTCAATCTACTGCCTTTTATATATAACTAAAATAATTGTTTCTACTTTAGGCACAAGGCCAGCAATTACCCAGTGCATTACTGGTACTTTATTTTATCGACCCCGTAAGGATGAAAGGCAAAATAATGATTTCTGCTATAGGCGCAAAAGGCCGGCATTTTGGGGGGGAGGGGAAAGTTGATTAAATCAACCCCAGTGCATTACTGGTGCTTTATTTTATCAACCCCCGTAAGGATGAAAGGCAAAGCTAAACTTGGTGGTATTTGAACTCAGAACATAAATGATCATAACTCCAGGCTGCAAAGCATGGTGTCTGACACTCTATCAATACTGCCACTCGATCAATAATAGAATTGAAAACTTTCACTTGGAGTGTTTTTTTCCATTTCATAGTTCTAAAGTTTTATTAATAATGAACTTACATGGAAGTTATTAATATTTCAGTCAATATTGTTTTGTTTTGTTGGGGTTTTTTTCTACTCTAATTCCATGGTAAAATTAGCACCAAGTAATATGCTGTTGATATTTTAATAACACTGTGATATAGAGTTTTATATATATATGATTTATATTAATGCAATCTAGGGTTATATATATGTGATATAGAGTTAACACTGTCATACAGCATTTTTACAAATTATTACATCTGAAAAAATTACAGTTTTAAGAATGGTTTTTGTAAAGTTGTTCTCAGAAACCTGAATTTTAAAATTACAATTACATACCAGAAGATATTTATTACTACAGAGGCATACAGTTGTTGTTTAACACTCATTATTAGAGATAACTGGGAGTATCTTTCAAAGAGAGATTGGGTGTTGTTTATTTTTAATCAATCTGGTGTGTAAAAAGTTCAGCTGCACATTTTAATTGATTAGAATTCGCAAAACTGTGGTGATTCTGGACATGTAAAGCTCACTCTTTTCCTCAAGCTCTCTTGTTCTGATCTGTTTATAGGAGTTAAGACTTTTGATGAAACACTGTCATTGTTTTCTAAGTGTCTCATTGAGTAGTAATGATATATCAAAGTTAATACAATGTCTTCTTGATTACATTGCACATTTAGCTACCTCAGAGCTTTGGTAGGTCACGCATTATTTCTCTCTCTATATATATATATATGTGTGTGTCTGTGTGTGTGTGAAGGCGCATGGTCTAGTGGTTAGAATGTTGGGCTTACAATCATGAGGTTGTGAGTTCGATTCTCAGACTGGGTGATGCGTTGTGTCCTTGAGCAAGACACTTTATTTCACATTGCTCCAGTTTACTCAGCTGTAGAAATGAGTTGCGACATCACTGGTGCCAAGCTGTATTGGCCTTTGCCTTTCCCTTGGACAACATCGGTAATGTGGAGAGGGGTGACTGGTATGCATGGGCGACTGCTGGTCTCCCCCAAACAACCTTGCCTGGACTTGTGCCTTGGAGGGGAACTTCCTAGGTGCAAATCCCATGGTCATTCATTAAATGGGGGAAGCAGAGGACTTTACCAAAAGGCCAGAAGAGAGGCTGGGTGACAAGTATAATCTGCAAGGAGGGAAGCAGAAAATAAAAAGTTTATGCATGTTATGCGACATGGGAACCAAAGACGTGAGGCGTTCAGGATCGTGAGGCAGTGTGTTATGGAAAATTGTGATGTTTTTGAGGAGAAGTGTGTATAAGATGACAATGGTGCACTTACCTTTACTGATGCTGAAAAGAAGACAGCATGAAAGTGACTGATGAATGAGGAGAATACATGGGACCCAACAGTAGACCCAACAGAGGATCCAGCTGTACAAGTCAGCAGCAGTAAGTAAACAGCTGGGCCATTGGGAATAGTTGCTGAAATGCTGAAAGCATTTGGGATGGTAGGCCACATCATAACCACCCATAAATTAATAATGACTATAGCAAGGAGTTTAGCAGGCAAGTTGGAGTCTACCAAGGCCATCTACTTTTTATTATCGTACTCTAGGCTATAATAGAAAAGTTTAAAACAGAATGCCCTTGGGAATCCCTGTATGCTAATAATCTAACTCTCATAACTGAATCTATGACAGAACTAGAGAAAAAATTCCTGACCTGAAAACATAAACTGGAATCAAAAGGTCTCAAAGTCAACTTGGCAAAGAGACCAAAGTTCTAATAGAAATTCCATTCTCTGCCCAAAATGCAAACTATGGGTGCACAAGAGATGTAGTGGGATCTCAGGAAGGTTAGCAAAGAATCTAGGTTTTTAAATGAGGGCATTGCAAAGGAGCAGTAAGCAGCAAACACTCATGGGAAACAACCTCTATAAAATTTTCAGATTGCATGAGGTAGTTATACGAACTGCAATGGAGCATGGCAGTGAGACCTGGGCACTATGAGCAGAGGACCTATGTAGGCTGGAAAGAAATGAAGCTTGCATGCTCCAATGGATGTATAATAATAATATACATGAACTGAGAGAGAAACTGGGCATATGAGGGACCAGATGTAGTGTGGAAGAAAGGAGATTGCTTTGGTATGGACATGTGATGTGTATGAAATATGATAGCTGTATAAAAAGGTGCAGGGTGCTCAAAGTTGATGGAAGCTATGGAATAAGACATCTTAGGATGAGGTGATAAAAACTGACCTCATAAATTTGCACCTCTCAAAGGCCCATGATCTCTGGTGTTATGCAGTAAAACAGAAGACCCGCCTTCCCATGTGCTTGGGTTGAAGTGTATATCTAGTATGCATCACTTTCCCCTACCTTCCCTCCCTTTCCACATCCTAACACTCCACCTATGTCCTAACACTCCACCCACGTCCTAATACCCCACCCTTCACCCATATTCCTACACACCACACTTCACTAGATAAACACCCCACCTCAGCCCCCAGTCCACACTGTAAAATGGTCGTGTTGGTGACAACAAAAAGTGCCAAGTTTATACTGAAAGTGGTTGTGTAGGTGCCATGATAAAAAAACACCCAGTACACTGTAAATGTGGTTGGCATTAGGAAAAACATCCAGCCATAGAAACCAAGCCATGGTAATCTGATCTGGCTTGTTCACAATGGGACAACTCCTCATCTAACCCATGCTAGCATGGAAAAATGGACATTAAATGTTGATGATGATGATATATACATACACACATATATATATATATGTGTGTGTGTGTATCAAATAAGAGTAGTTAAGACGGGATTATTTCACCATAATTGCTTTATTGCATGATATATATTTCTGTTACATGGTTATGCATGTGACTTCATCAGATGCTTACGCAATCGTTATATATACATATATATGAAGCATTAGGGGGATGCTTTCAGTATCATTTTCTTTTTAATTAATTAGTTTAACAATCTGTCATTGAGCTGATTCAGCTTTGAAACTTCAGCCAATTAAAGTTAGACAAGTAGAGTTAAGTGTCTCCCATAAAGGACATATTTTGACCCTTAAGATGATAGACAATCACAACCTATGTGTCAATACAACTTGACGATTAACACTCTAACAAGTCAACAACTAAACAAAATCTATGACACAGTGTTAAATAATCCCATTTCTCTGCTCCTGAGGAGACTCCAACACCCTGAACATTGTGTCAGTAAGGAAAAGATAGTTTACAACACTAAATGTAACTTTAAACAATATATTCCAATAGCCTACAGAAACAGGGAACTGACATTAGCATTGATAATGTTGGCTATTTTAGTCTTGCCTGAAAGATAAGCAACACTAGCATACATAGTGCCTATATGACCTATGCTTGAGTACGCTTTGAAACCTTAGCTAGCAAGCAACTGTGTTGAGAAATTATTTATAATAATATATTTTGCTCTGTATTTAATATAGAGCACTCTTTTTCCTTTATCTATTCAACAGAATCTCTTGACACTACACACATAAATTTTAAGCAAATAATTTCTGTTTTCATTATAAGAGTGGTCATCTGAAACTATGGAGATTCAGATGACCCCTCTTAGGGTGAAAGCAGAAATTGTTTGCTTAAAGTTTTATTCTGTGCTAATAATAAATATTTGCTCTATTGGTTTATATATACCTATATATATATATATATATACAATCCTTATTGAGTCCTCTGGGTTTTGAATTATTATTATTACTACTATATACTACTATATATATATATATATATATGTGTGTGTATGTATGTGTGTGTGTACATATATACACCACTGGCCTCAGGTAAACACTTTCTTCTTGTATTATTGTGACATTATACTGTGAATATTCACTTGGCATATTGGGGAGATATATTCCAATTCAAGACCTTTTTTATTTACTTAAGAAGAAAATTATTATATGGTGATTATACATTACATTATGTATACTTGTCTTAATATAACAATAAGCATCAGACTCATTGTTCTACACAGTATTAGAAAGCTATAAAGTCCAGTTAGGATTAACAACTAACAAGTGCAATGGTGCTGATGAATGAATAGATAAATATATTTAGTAAATGATTTGTTAGATTGGCACATGGTCACAATTTACACAAGTATATATTTCACTGGTATATACTTTATTGATCCCAGTAGAATGAAATGCAGAAACACAGATCATAAAATGGACATAGCTAAATATCACATGATATTTTGCTTAACACTATATAAAATATATCATCTACTGCTCTTAATAATTGTTTCTATATTCAGCACAAGGCCAGCTATTTGAAGGGAAGGAGTAAGTCGATCAAATCAACCCAAGTGCATTACTGGTGCTTTACTTTATCGACCTGGTAAGGATGAAAGGATATAATGGCCGTAACTATATGCTGCAAAGCATCTGGTCTGGCACTCTACTGATACTGACAATTCAATGCCCCTTAATAATTGTTTCTACTTTAGGCACAAGGCCAGCAATTACCCAGTGCATTACTGGTACTTTATTTTATCAACCCCGTAAGGATGAACGGCAATTAATAATAATAATAATAATTCTAAGGAAGAAGGTACAGACAATTAAATTAATTGTTTCTACTTTAGGCACAAGGCCAGCAATTACCCAGTGCATTACTGGTACTTTATTTTATCGACCCTATAAGGATGAAAGGCAAAGTTAACCTCAGCGGGATTTGAACTCAGACCGCAACGGGACGTAACTATGCTGGAAAGCATGGCGTCCGACCCTCTACCGATACTGCCAATTCAAATTAATACCAGTATATTATTGGCGCTTATATTGTTGAGCCCTTATATTTGTGATCCCAGAGGGGTGAGGCAAAGTCAACCTGGTCAAAATTGAATTCAAAGGATTCTATGAAACAAATAGATAACAATAATGGCTTCTAATTTAGGCACAAGGCCAGCAATTTCGGTGAAGGGAAAATTAAATTAAATTGACCCTAGTTCTTGACTATTAATGTATTTTATCAACCACCACCACTCTCCTCTGAAAGATGAAAGGTAAAGTTAACCTTAATGAAATTTGAGTACAGAACATAAAGAGCCAGAATAAATACTGCTTGGGTGATGCTCAGGATTCTGCCAATCAACTGCTTCCACATACTAATAATAATATTAATAATAATAATGATTTCTACTTTAGGCACAAGGCCAGCAATTTTGAGAGAGGAGGGAAAGGCGATTAACCCTTTAGCATTCACATTACTCTATATATATACTATTATATTTTCATGGTAAAGGCTTTACCTCGCATAATTATCTCACATAATATCGAATCTGTGAGATTTTGAAAGTATTTATTTTGAGAACAATACCTTAATATCAGTTTGAGCGACCAGTTACAGCCAGTTTCAACAGAAAGAGGTAAAGAATTCTGGCTGGTTTTGGCCAGTTTGAACACTAAAGGGTTAAATCGACCCCAGTGCATTACTGGTGCTTTATTTTATCAACCCTGTAAGGATGAAAGGCAAAGTTAACCTCGGTGGGATTTGAACTCAGATCATAAAGAGCCATAACTCTTTGCTGCAAAGCATGGTGTCCGACCCTCTACCTCTACTACCAATCCACTGTGACTAAATGATTCAAAACATTTTGTCTGACACTCTAACGATACTGCCATTTCACCACCCTCTAATAATAATGGTTTCTGATTTAGGCACAAAGCCTTTGAGGTGGGGGTCATTTAATCCACCCTTGAGCTTTACTGTTACTTTATTCTATCAACCCCATAAGGAAGAGAGGCAAAGCTAACTTCGGTGGGATTTGAACTGAGAATGTAAAGGCCCTAACTCTATGCCATAAAGCATGTTGTCCGACACTCTACCGATACTGCCAATCCACCACCCTAATAATAATAATGTGTTTGGTTTTTTTTGTTAGAAAATCCATTTGAATGATTGTTATTTCATATATATACATAAATAGAACCATGAATATAAGCTGAGGTTTGACATTATTAATGTGGAACTTGATGTTAAGAAATACAAATCACTGAAACAGTTGCAATTATCACTGTTGTTGCTGTTGTTGTTAGGCTTGTATTTTAGTTTAAATTACTGTTGGCATCTTTTAGAAATCTTTTGTTGATTTCTATTTTATTTTGATTTATGGTATTTTGCTTTTGTTTTGTAGTTCTTTTTTTTTTTTTTTTTTTTTACAAAATTTACATTCAAAACAGAAACACATTGTTTAAAATAGTAATAACTACTAACACAACAGCAACAACAATAATGATAATAATAATAATAACAATAATAACAATAATTGGCTGGGTTGGTATAACCCAGTGAAGAGAATCAGTGCCAATCACAGACGAGCAAGAAAAGATGATAAATATGAAAAAAAAAGAAAGAAAAAAAAGAAATTCAAAATAGCTGCACATACATAAACATTTTAGCAATGTAATCATTAACTCAGTTATCGTGATGATGTTTGTATGTATGTGTGTATGTATGTATGTATGTATGTGTGTGTATGTATGTATGTTGTTATTTACTTGTTACCTACTAGCCATGCGTGGTTACACGCTTGTAGAAATTATCTCCTGTGATTTTTCATGTTTATATTTATTTATATATATGTTGATCAATTCCTAGTTATTATATATATATATATTAAGACTGCATGGAGTGGAGTTGGACTCTGCAAGCTTTAATGAGGGCAGAGAGTCACTCTGAATTGAAACTGATACAAGGTTGAGAGGGCTTTTCAGTCTAGTCAAACAATCTCTCTAGTGCGGGCGCATGATGAAATGGGCCCTGTCCATGCTTAAAAGTGGTTGGTGGTAGGAAGGGCAGCCAGAAAACTTTGAAAAAATCCATGACCAGCACAGAATATAAGATTTACACCAACTGTGTAAACCTGGCCAACCCATGCAAGCATGGAAAAGCAGATGTAAAACGGTGATGATGCTAATGCTGATAATGATATATATATATATACATATAAATATACATATAAATATATATATATATATATAAATACTTGTTTTGCAAGATTTCTTATCTGAAAACGTGTGTTGAAACAGATATTGTTATACTTTGGGAAGGTCATGCTGCCAATAAAAACTGAGGAGGTCATAGAATGTGTGATGAAAGAGCTTTGACAATATATAAACAACCATACGTTTGTTGAACCAGCCAACTGGAAATTTACAATAAATTTAAGTGAAAAACCAACAGGTGCATGTGTTTTTATTGGCAGCATGACCCTCGCAAAGTATAACAATATATATAGTATATCTATATTTATATATATATACGTGCAAAAGGTTCAGTAAATCCAAAGAAAACTGGTGAGAGTACCAATGTCAGTACTCGATGCAGAGCAGACTGTATAAAATAAGAACAAAGTGGAGGTGGTATATATGTGATTTATTGCTCAATTGGGCAATAAATCTCATATGTAACACCTCCACTTTGCTCTTATTATATATATATATATATATATATATATATAGTGAAATTAAGGGTTAAAGGTAAATTCATTGAGTCAATACTCAGATTGAAATATATAGACACATATTAATAATGAAGCTTGAGCAAGTTTTTCCCCATTTCCTTTTTTTCATCTCTTGTTGAAACATGTGCAAGACAAATAAAATGTCTTAAATTTCTTCATCTTGGCTTTCTATCCATTATATGCATGCATGCATGCATGCATGCATGTATGCATGTATGCATGTATGTATGTATGTATGTATGTGTTTTGTTGTTTATATCTAGGTCAGCCATGACCATACCATCTCAGTTTTTTCAGATGCAATCTAACTAGGACTGTGCTTGCCCATGCATCATCCTTTTTTTAAGATGGTAGGATGTTTACCTGTTTCTGTAAGTTTATGTGAGTGCATATGTCTAAAAAATCTCAAAATAATAGACAAACAGCAATTCTTTTCAAGGGTGGTGCCCCAGCATGGCCTCAGCCGGATGGCTGGAACAGATAAAAGAATAAAAGAATAAACATTGTCGATGAATTACTGATATGATCAGCAGCTATCTATATATATTTAAAAAAATTAAAACAAGGGGCAAAATGAGAAAAGTTTTAAAATCTTTTTTTTTTTAGATTATAAATTCTTTTTCTGATACTGGAAGTTTTCTGTGCGTCTGCCAGCTTAAAATATTTTGTAGGCCTTCCATTTTGGTAAGCAATCAAATATCAAATATTGTATATAATAATGTTGTAGTTGAGTTGAAATATTGCGAAAATATAAATATAAACCAGTGTATTCATTTTTTCCACCGAGGAAAATTATATTTATAACATTGCTTGTAGATTTTGGTTTAACCAAAATTTAAAAAAGAAAGGAGCAAAAAAAGTTATTTGTAAATGTAACAATTTTTTTTTTCATGAGTTTACATCCCAAAACCTATTATTTCCTGTCTGTGTTATTAAAACCTGCCAAATGTCTTTGAAAACAGCATCCAATGATGTTGGAAAGAGATACAATTTTTCAACTATGGGCAACAAGCTACATTGAAATGCTGTTATGTTAGTATTGAATTTCTGCTCCTCAACAAAGTTTAAGAAGTTGCCAGCAGGAAAGATATTTATTGAAACAATTGTTTTAATTTTAAAAAATCTTTCTTCTTTTTCTTTTTAAATGTTTGCATTCTTTTTTTTTTTGTAACTTTTCCCTTATTCATTAGTTGTTTTTTTTAAAATTATTATTCAACAGCTAAACTTGGAATTCACTCTGTTTTGAAATGCCAGTAACATAATTCTTTTAAAGAGAATTTATCAAGTTGGCAAAATATCTAAATAATATTTTTTTTTTTTTTGAATGCAACAAAGTTGAAACAAAAAAAAGAAAAGAATATATATACGAAAGGAAGAAGATAATTATGTAGATAATATTGTATTTCTACAGTATGACATTTGACTAAATGTAATTACAAAGTTGAAGGAACTATTTATAGAAGTACGCATATTATGTCAAAGTTTCCGTAGAAGTATTTCATGAAATAAATGATGTTTAGCTGAGTAACCCCAAACATCAAGCTTCTAATAAAATTAAAATGTGGGAATACTTACAATATGGAGGTGAAAAACAACCAAACAACATATGAAAAATAATCATGTAAATTTAATTTACTAAATAAACTAATAACCTTTAGTAGAAATCCAAATTAGTAACAATTATTTTAATGTTAACTAATCTGACAATATCTGAAGTGGACAAATTAACATCCAGGAGGAAAGTTAGCATTCATGACTCGAGATGAAGCACTTGCCACACACCTAGCTATTTCATTGCTACCAAAGAAGAAATATCTAAGACAAATATTGTTGCATTGTTCTTGAGGGATATGTATATTTTAAATCTAGTAGTAGCTATTATTATTTAAAATTTTACGAGGATGGTGAGTTGGCAAAAGATGCAGAGTATTTTGTCTTTTATCTCATTACATTCTGTCAGAGGTTAAATTTGACATTCTTATTGATTGGAACTGATACAATAAATACCAGTAATACACTGGACAACAATCAATTAGCTATAATCCTTCCCCTTTAAAATCTGCTTCTCTTTCTCTTCTTTTTCTATCATTTATAGCATTTATTGTCCTTTCCAATACTACTTTCTTTTTCTATATATTTGACAAAATATTAAATTCTTTATTATTTTTATGTAACTTAATCTTAAAAATATATTTGAGTATTTTGAAATAAAGTTTTGTAAATTTGAAAAAAAAAACAAAAAAAAATCAAACAAAAACTTATCATTACTGAAATCTGACTCTGTGCCAAATCAAATTGAATAAATATGTAATACATGATGCAATTTGGACTGGCGGGGTTTTAAGAAGAAAGAAACAAGCAAATGGACTATCTTATTTAAGAAGAAAACTTTTGTTTTCATTCTGTCAAATATTTAGTGTAAAAAATATCTTCCTTAAATCCTATAAGATTAAGAAGTTGTATTTTTTTGAAATAAATTATAAAGGAAACTAAAATGCTATAAATAGCCATCCAGTAACAAGTAGCAGCCTGGGGCATTCAGCAATAGACCCAGGTTTTGTATTTGTAGCCCAACAAGCTAAAGATTGCAAGCTGTTGAAGTATCATTTGCTTCCACATGGGTTTGTAGTTGAACCTGTAGGGGTGGAAACCTCTTACACTCTTGGTCCCTGAACCATCTCCTTACTCACTGGTATAGGAGTGGAATTGGTCACTAACAGTTGGAATGGCTATTTCAACATGTCTCCCTCGTTATCTTCCAGAGTAACACTTTTTCTATTCTGTCTACTGGGACCATGAGGCAGCTTGCGCCTGGAATTCTGCATACTGAGGAGTGTTCTGTCACACTGTCTGGGCATATATCATTGGGGTAGTGATGGTCTGTCTAGGTCACTTGTATCTATGTTTTTATTAATAATAATTCAAAATGCGTTTGTTTGAAATACTTAACCCTTTAGCATTTACATTAATTTATATTTACTATTATATTTTCATGGCCAACACTTTATTTCACATAATATCGAATCTATGAGATTTTGATATTATTTATTTTGAGAAAAATACCTTAATATCAGTATGAGCGGCCAGTTACAGCCACTTTGAACAGAAAGAGGTGAGAGAGTTCTGGCCAGATAGAGCCAGTTTAAATGCTAAAGGGTTAAGGAACATATATGGAGACAAAAATTAAATACTGTACATGATGGTGTGGAAATTAGCAAGTTTGACACAAATTGAATCAAATAATAAAACCCATAATATAGATAGCACCAAGGGTTATGAAATAAAACAATGCAATGAATGAAATAAAAGATGTTGACTAAAAGCTGAAAACTGACAGCAATTATAACTGCAAAATCAAATATCACAAAATTGGTAAATGTCTTTTATCTGTATCTAATTTCAGAATGTTTGGTTCAACAGACTTTTTCACAACTATAGGTTTGTGGTAAAACCTGTGACAGTGGATACTTCTGGCATTCTTGTCCCCCCTCCGACCACATACCTACTCACTGCTATTGGGGGAGGAGTTGGCTGCCTGCAAGTGTGAGCCCCAACAAGGTGGAGTAACTGTTTCAGTGCTCATCCTCACCATCCATTGAGGCAATGTCTTCTCGATCCTGTTAGCCAGGACCACAAGGCAGACCGGCTCTTGAATAGTGAGTGGTATATACAGATCAAACACACACAGACACACACACACAGAAAACGTTATTATCCTGCTATTTTTCATATAAGAGATTAATAAACTGAAAAGTCCCTGCAAGATGAGAAAAGTTCTTGATAAATACAAGATCTGGGAGAGATTTTGAGAGAAATCTTCATATGTTCCAACTGCCCACAAAACAAGTTTGTAATATAAGAACAAGTTTGAATAACAATCATTTTAGTTTTTTTTCTTTTTTTCCCTATTACTATTCCGTTTATTGTTACAGGACTTTAATGTACAGTGACAACAAAGATAATACGTCATTAATGTGGATATATGTTGTAATGATGAAAGAATGGTATTTAACTAATGTATTGGTATGCATTGGGGCCCACCCACAGCCTCAGCGGACAGAATGGAGAAGGCATTTCCCAGGAGGACGGCAAGGGAGACGCGCTGGAAAAGCCACTCCAACTCGCGGGGCCCACACCTGCGGCTGGCCAGCTCAGCGCCTATTGTGGTGAGTAAGGAGGTAGCCCTGGGGCCGAGGACACCAGAAGTTTCCACTGCCAGGGGAATGACCGCAAACCTGTCGGAGAACGACTGGTATTTGAGGAGTTTGGCCCCCTCAGCCCGACGTGCAGCAGAACCTGGGTCAGTCGCAGACTGCACCAGGTTGCAGCTGCAGAAAGTATCGGTGCAAGTGGCATCCCAGACGAGGGATTTGCCACCGCGGAACGAGAAGATGGTCATGCCATCTGGCCTTTTGCCGTCCCCTCGATGCAGCCCCACCGGCTCGAGCTGGGAAGGGAGGCCTGCAGTGTCCAAGCCATGCTTAATGACCTCGTTGAGGGCAGTATGGCGGGGAATGTGGCCGGAACTGTGGCGACAGGAAAGCGGGTGGAGGCCGAAAGAGTCCACGGTGGAACCGCAGCGATGTTGGTGTGGCTGGCAGATCCGGAGGCCGAGCCTCAGGGAAATGCCGATTCGCAGGCTATGGTTGTCTAGCTGGAGAAGGAGGGCAGAGCATGGAGCCAGGCACCACAGTGGAGTTTGGAGGCCGCACGAAAACAAGCAAGGCGGTGCTGGTCGAGCTGGCGCGTGAGCCTGTCTGAGGCCAGGCTGCACTGGATGGCATCCCAAGTGCGTTGGGGGGACTTGACGTCAACAGGGGAAGAAGGAGGAGGGATGTCTACTGGGCTAAGTCCCAGCCAGTCCCACGTCACACAGGCGGCCTCACGTTCTATGAACACAGAGGGTTCTGTTGTGTTTTGAAGAACCCTGCTGATGAGGACGCGGCACGAGGTTACCGACGAAAGATACGCCGGCAAAGCTAGTGAGATCGGGGATCGGAGGCCTAGGCCGCCATACCTGACAGGTAAAGTGGCCTGTTGCCACCCTATGTCGTCAAACTTGACGTTGCATATTCTCTCGGCTGCTGCTCGGATACAAGTATCAAGGTCAGCGAGGAAAGATGTCTGGGTGTAGCATGGAGTACTGCGGAGTGTATAGAGGAGCTTCGGCATGGCGAAGCAGTTCCTCAGCAGAAAGAGAGCTGGGTGGCCGTCAATCAAGCCCAGTCGGCTCGTTGAATGTTTAATATTGAAAATAGCACATTTCAAACCAAGAAAAATAGAAAAACTAGTGTAGAATTAAAGTCTAAACAAAAACAATTTGACTAAAGGCTTGCAGTGCTGTTTTTCTTACCCAAAAGGTTCCAAGAAAATTCTAAAAAAAGTTTAATTATTCATTTTTTAATATTTATAATTTGCATCCATTACTATGTACCAAGATTTACTGCCCTGCCATAGATATTTTACTGCATCTATTTGCCAAATCAATGATGTCTTCAGGAATGTTACTACTTACAACCATCCATTAATCAGATTCTCTTCTATAATAATTTAGTCTATCTAGGACTGTAGAGGTTATGGAGACTGAAGAACTTGTTTAAGATCATAGCAGTATATAATCCTTATATTCAGAGTTCTGATTTCTATCGATCTTATTGTAGTGAATAGACTGGAGTGATTTGTTATTGCTTTATTGAGGTTCATAGGAGAGGGGGCTGGAATTGAACTAAGTACTGGAACTAAAGAGCATTCTTTAATTCAATAGTGGTGTTGTTGCTTAGTGATCAACTATATAATCTTAACCAGAGAATTATGATAATGGTAAATTCCTGCTAAGGGATGTGTTTTGGACAAAGAACCAAATGTAATGGCAACGACAATATATAAACCAACAACTTCTTAGTTATTTTCCCAGTACTTTATCAATTTGGTTTGGTCATCTAGTCTCATTTTAAAGCATAACATGAATGAAATATAATAGTCATTCAGTCATTTAAACTACTTGTGTCAAGCTAGTCATAAATTTTATTATAGAATTGTCCTAACACTCCTCCATGTCCTAACACTCCACCCACGCCCTAATACACCACTCCGCGCACACATCCCTAGATCTACCCCCCTATGCAAGTCCTCAACCCACACTGTAAAGTGGTAGTTTTGGTGCCACGACTAGAATCACCCAACCCACAATGTAAAGTGGGCATATAGGTAACATGACAAAAAGCACCCAGCCCACACTGTAAATGTGGTTGGTATTAGGAAGAGCATCCACCCCTAGAAACCCAGCCAGAAATAGTTATCTATAAGCAAGACACTGTCACCTGACCTAACTTACCTCAAATGGGACAACTATTCTAACCCATGCTAACGTGGAAAATAAATGTTAAATGGTGATGATGATATTGATGATTTTTATTTTTAGATATTTTGATAGATATCATTGACTTCTTACAACAGCAAAAGAATTCATATTTTGGAGGATAGGTATAGTGGATTCAGTCAAATAAAGTACCAGTAAAATACTGGTATTTCACTGGTACTTTATTTTATCAACTCCGGAAGGATGAAAAGCAAAGTTGACCTTCATGGGCTTCAAAATCAGAGTAGAATATTTTGTGGACAAGATAAACAATCTCTATTTTATGACAACAAAATATTTCAAGATCATATAACAAAGGTCTGTTACTTATGTGTGGAGGGGAGTTTCTTTCATAAGTTTGTGGGGGAAATCTGTTACATAGAGATATGTGTATATGGGATATTTTACATGTATGACTTGGTAGTATGTACCATGGTTTTAGGTACCCATAGAGCCACAAACAGACAGAAACACACTCACAACCCACCCTCCCTTAATCCAGTGAAACATTCAGAATGTGACAGCTGGAAGAAGAAAGAGATGCACCGGCAATGGGCTGGTAATTTCTTTATCAACCCCTTAAGGATGAAAGTCAAAGTGGATTTCAGTAGGGTTTGAACTCAGAACAGAGAGACCCATGGAACAAATAATCAATGCTCTAACAACTCTAACAAATCAACCAACTTAATATTTGAGAATAACACCCCCTTGTTCGAGGATAATACCTCCATATTTATAGTTTCCTCATGACCACACTGACACTAACAGCAAAAGACTTTGCAGCAATTGTTGGCAAAGATAATTGGAACTGATGGTGTTTCTATTATCACCCATGATATACCCTTCAGATGGTCTTTACTAAACTTTTTCCTCTATAGGAACAAATGATTGTTGTGTCCCAACTCACAAACTTTGACTCTCCCAGACAGCAGCTTTTATATTCACTTCTAACATCACATATATGATATATATATGGACTGTAATTCCAAATGAAGTCATAGAGGCACTGTAGTGATATACATTGACTTGGACATTCCAATGTTTGCAGAGCCCATATATTCTATGTGAACTTCCATCTGGACACTCTTTTGGATCACTGGACCTGTCATTGTTTTTTGCATATACCAGTATCTCATGAATCACAAACATCTTTCTTTCATTAACTCTCTCACCATCTATTCTTTTGCTCACTCTCCTTTATCTTTCTATTTCTTATTTAATTTCTCATACTATTTTCTGATGAAGGGTTACCATTTTCCATATATGGTAGCTGAAAAATATTTGGCTATTCTAAAAAGAATATTAGCTTCCTGATTTTTTCATAGCAAGAATTTGTTATTCCCGAGTCACATAACGACATAATTCTCCTTGCATACATTTCACTACATCTCAAGAGAACGTCTCCACCTGTTACCATTATGTCTTTCTATTTTTCAAAGGCAATATTTGGTTGTACTTTTTTAAAAATATTTATTTCTGCATCCACAAATTGGTGTTTCTCACTTTCATAAGATCCTACTTAGAGTGAAAGCAGAAATTGTTTGCTTGAAATTTAATCTGTGCTAATAATAATAAATATTTACTCAATGGGTTTATATATATACAATCCTTATCGAGTGCTCTCTGGATTTTGGTCTGTGTATTTTTTATATGATTGCCTGAGCTACTTTCATATAGTCTGTGAGGGAAGCTGTCTCTATTACAGAGGGAATCTCTGAGACAGCCACCACAAACTTCACCCCAGGTGAAAGCCATGATGGGTGTCAGTTAGAAGACCATTTTCTTCAAGAAAAGTTATGTTTTTTTCTGATGATTTGTTCCATGACTTTGCTGATATGTGAGGTCAGGGAGACAGGTCTGTACTTTTTAGAAGCTGCTCTGTTTCTTCCTTTATGGATAGGACATATGCCTTCTTTTAGTTTTCCGGGTAGGTTACCACTTGCAAGGGAGTTTTGGAAGAGGATCTGCAGTGGTTTGCTAATGTTCATTTGCATGTTTTTAGGAGGATTGCTGGGAAACCATCAGGGCCGGCAGCTGAATTTGGCTTCATTTTGTCTGTGACTGATATTATATCTTTCTCTTTTATATTTATAGAGTTGATGCTTGTAATTTCTCTGTGTAATGCAGTGGTGTTAAAGAATTCATCTGGATTATTCATTTGCATGTGTCTTATTGGAGGTGTGAAAACAAATTTATATTGCTTGTTCAGTACCTCACTTATCCCATAGGGGGTCTGTGGTCAGTTAGTCTCTTTTATGAAAATGTGGCCCTATTCCATATTGTATCAAGTCGGTCTCTTTTGCAAATTTAAAGGAAGCCTGTATGTTTTCTACAGCCCTGGCTGCTCTTTCTGCCCTCTTCTTTTCATAGGAGAGTTTGAATTCAATTTCAAATTATATCTATCTATCTACTAATATAATATAGTTATAATTAACATGTATGATGTAGTTAATTAATAATTTCCAGTTATTCTATAAATGCATATAACATTATAACCATACTGAAATGTGCATACAAATGAAGGAATATCCATATATATATATATGTGTGTGTTTGTATATACTATGTATATATATATATATATATAGAGAGAGAGAGAGACAGCGAGAGAGATAGACATATTTGTATGTATATACTATATATATATACATTTATATATATATATATGTGTGTGTGTGTGTGTGTGTGTGTGTGTGTGTGTGTGTGTGTGTGTGTGTGTGTGTGTGTGTGTGTGTATATATAATCATCATCACCATTTAAAGTCAATTTTTCCACATTAGCATTGGTTCGAGTTGTCTTGTGAGACAATCCACATCGAATGACCATATTTTGCTCATACAGAAATTGTTATGACTTGGTTTCTACAGCTCACTGCCCTTCCTAAAACCAACCACATTTATAGTGTGTGGTCAATATTTATTTATAAAACAAATCTGTATTTTATCTGATGAAAGCGCACATATAGGCTTGGCAACTTGTTGGTTGGTCGTGATTTTCCTTATTGCGAGATTTGAAATTTAAATCGACAGAAATCGGAAAGTTATAACTTTACTAACTCTTTAAAATTAACCAAAAACCACTGTATCAGATGATGATTCGTGTGTTAGCGTTTTTAATGGGTTTATTTTCGCTGTCTAAAAAAACGGGACACACACACGTGCTCTCTTTGTCTGCCATACAGAATATAGAGAGCTAGTTAAGTAACGTAATGAAATTTTAATTTAATTTAATTTTATTTCATTTTGTGTAACGTGATTAATTTAATATAATTTAATATAATTTTATTTTTATTTTTAATTCAGTGAGCATATATATTTGTTATTGTTTTTGATATACTGATATTGTGATAACTACGTTTCACGATATATATATACGGTGTCCGTTGTTTATACTTGTAAACAAGCCGATACTGAAGTTAAAATCAGCTTATATAAATCCTTCGCTATTCTATATCTTTAACTTATTTGGCTTTCATTAACTTATTTTAATCTGTTTACTTTGTCTCCTCTCCTTTTATATTTCCTGTTGATATCATTTGTTTTCACTTTCTTTTGGTGTTTTAACCGCGAAATATTATTGTTTTTCGAACAACATTAATCATTCATATTTAAAGTTGTCATTGACCGTTTCAATTATACGCTGCTATCTTTCACGCTGTCTCTCTCGTTCTTTCTTTCTTTCTTTCTTTCTCTTTATCTCTCTCTCTAGATCGCACAAGCTCTCTCTCCCTCTAAATCGTACCTTGAATTTCTCTAGATCGCACAAGCACTCTCTCTCTTCCCCTCTAAATCGTACCTTGAATGGTGGACTTATCTCTCTTTCCCTCTCTAACATTTTCCCTACCCTTCCCTCTATCTCTCCCCTCCACAGCGAAATGGACTGCATGCAGGGAAAAGGTAAAATTAAAAGCCAGCGAAACTGGTCAAAGATGGAACTAGCGGTTTTGATCAAAAGGTGGAGCCTGGCTGATTGGTCACCACCAAGCAAAAAGATTGCGGAGACCCTGAGGAACCATGGCTTCCTGAGGACTCTGGTGCAGATAGAAAGAAAAAGAAAAGAAATCGAGAAGGCCTATGAACTCATAGCGCCACATATGGCGATGCTAAGCCGTGTCCTCAAGGAGGAGAAAGAGAGAGGAAAAGAAAAAGAAAAGGAAAGGGAAGAAAGCACAAGCATGGACCTGAAAGAAAGTGAGATACCCGCCGCCAGTCAGCGAGGGCAGGCCGGGCAACCAACAAGCAAATGGTAAAGGTGAGAAGCGAAATCACCTCCCGAAGGAGAACCATGCAGAGAGGGACCAGTGGACAACTGTCCAAAGGAAGAACAAAAAGCACTGAGACACCGGGAGCAAGAAAACCCAGGTAATGTGCAAGTTCTTCAGGAATGGGACCTGCTGGCATGGAGAGACAGGGGTGGGCTGCAGATTCGCTCACCGCAGGCCCCAAATGAACTATGCCCATGCCCCAGCCAAAGCCAAAACAAGCCGCTCCAGAAGTATGCTGATGTCGCACGTGCCACGCCAACAAGGAGAAGGCACGCACATGTCGACGAGATACAGATGGAAGCAGCAGAGCAGAACATTTTTTTAGTGATGGCAGAGAAGATTGTGGGACAGCTGACCTGGCTGCATCGTTTTCAGAGCCAGGGTCACCCACACCAGCACTCAAGACCACCACAATTAAGGGACCCAGAGTGGCCGCCACTGACACCAGGCCTGGTATCATATCGACAGCCATTGCTGGCACCCCAAAAGTCACACCAGTGCTGCTGCTGAATGTCAGAGGGCTGGTGAAACTCACTAAAATGAGTAAAATTTCCTACCTGGGAGACTTAGCCGTAAGCAATCAAGCATTATGCATGGCACTAACTGAAATGCACCTGACAAGCAGTATAGCAGATACAGAAATACATATACCGAAATATACTGTATTTCATTCGGACAGGAAGGAGAGAACTCATGGTGGGTTGCTCTGTATATCCGTGAAGATGTCACACCAATTGTACTGTTGACACATTCAAACTCAGTCTGTGACACACTGATAGTACATATGAAGCAACTAAAGACAGTAATATGTATAACATATCGGCCGCCCGATGCCCCCAGTCATGAGGGTAAATTTGAGGATAGCCTCAGTAGGATAGAAGAAGTCCTTGACAAACTGGACCAGAGTCTCAACATTCTACTGCTGGGAGACTTACACATGCCAAAGGTCAAATGGCCTGAGGGCCACCTCCTCCCTGGAATGACGTCAATAGAACAGAGACAGATGGGATCTCTGCTGGCCCTCACACACAGGCTGTTCATGGAACAAGCAGTACTCCTCCCAACAAGAGGCGAAAACGTCCTGGACCTCTGTTTTACAAACAACAAAGTGCTCATCCACAATGTAAAGGTGACCCCAACAATTTTCTCGGATCATAACTTAGTAGAACTAATGATATGTGGTCCGAGAGAACCAACAGAGACAAAACCATCAAGAAGCACCGGGACGTTATCCAGCCTTAACTTCTACAAGGCTAACTGGAAAAAGATCAAGAGAGAAATCCGGAAGCAAACATGGAGCGAAAACACCGCCACACAAGACACCAACACACAATTTCAAAACTTCATGACAACGATACACACTATATGCAAAAAGTTTGTCCCGGAGAAAAAGGCAAACAGATACAAAAATCTTATTCCCAGAGATAGGAAAATCCTTATGAGACGTAGAACCAAGCTCTCAAACCAGTTGAATGCACAACAAGAGGGTAGGAGCAGAAGGAATCCTATTTGAAATGTGCACTACTTGACACCGAGATTGCACTCAAACTTTCCCATGAAAATGAGAGGGCAAAGAAAGAAAGCAGGGCCATAGAAAATATTAAAACAAACCCTAAGGCCTTCTTTGAATTTGCAAAAGAAACTTCCTCGGTACACTGCAAGATTGGGCCACTCTTCCATACAGACGGTTCATTAACTGAGAATCCCCAAGAGATATGTGAAATACTGAACGAACAGTACAAAAGTGTGTTCACATGTCCACTGAGGCACATGCAAATAACAAAGAACAGAGGCGTTCTTTGATGCCACAACACTACATGAAGAAATGGCGACCATCAACCACATAGACATAACGGAGGAGGGTGTGGTATACATCGTAGATGAAATTAGAACAGACTGGACCTGATGCATTCCCAGCAGTCCTCTTAAAAACGTGTAAGCGGGCCTTAGCATCTCCACTGAAGATGCTCTTCAGAAGCTCCTTGGCTTGCGTTATACTACCCAGGGAGCTGAAAGAAGGCTCAATATGCCCTATCCATAAAGGAGGTAGCAGGGTGGCAGCCAAAAACTATATGCCAGTCTCCCTGACGTCGCATATCTGTAAGGTCATGGAGCGAGTCGTCAGAAAGAAACTAATCACTTTCCTCTAGGAAAATGACCGCCTGACTAGCACGCAGCATGGCTTCTGCCCAGGAAGAAGCTGCCTTACACAGCTGCTACATCACTACGACTGGGTACTGAAACAACTGCTAGACAGCTCACATGTGGACGTGATATATCTTGACTTTGCGAAGGCCTTTGACAAGGTCGACCATAGAATGATATGTCACAAACTACATGGACTCGGCATAACTGGAAAAGTAGGTGAGTGGCTGCATGACATCTTAAAGGACAGAAGCCAGGCAGTCGCAGCAAACGGGGCCCTCTCAAAGGAAACATCAATAACAAGTGGGGTGCCGCAAGGGACAGTTCTGGGACCACTACTATTTTTGGTGGCTCTCTCAGACATGTCCTCTGTAGTACATACAACAACATCCCTCACTAGCTATGCTGATGACACTAAGGTAGCACAGGTAATCAAAAACCCGGCTGACGCTTCCATTTTACAACAAGATCTGGATTCCATATACAAATGGGCGGAAGAAAACAACATGCAGTTTAATGCTGGTCAATTCCAAGCCCTACAATACAAACCTGCAAACACAAATACAGTACAACATAGTTACGCAGGACCACGAGGGACCGATATCCCCGTGTCAAAATCGATACGAGACCTGGGTATAGACATGAGCGATGATGCAACTTTTTCCTCACACATCATGAAAGTGGCGACAATGTGCAGACGACTCACTGGCTGGATCTTGAGGACTTTCCCTACAAGAGACCGTGACACCATGTTGACACTATGGAGGAC
>OZ024741.1:281349141-281431641 GCA_964016885.1 Eledone cirrhosa
AAAGGACCATGACAAGTGGAGAGATGCTGTGCTGAATAGGACCCGTCCAACTCTTGCAAGCAGGGAAAAGCGGACGTAAAATGATGATGATGATGATATATATATGTATGTATATTATATATATAGTGGTGGAACACTGGAAGGTAATATCCGTAGTGGTAGAGCACTCAGTCCAAGGGACGAGTTAAGTAGAAGTGGTTACACAACAGTTAGTTTACCATACCAAGAACAATTGTTTCACCTTAGCGGATCCTCAGCTTGTAAGCTAAGGATCCGCTAAGGTGAAACAGTTGTTCTCGGTATGGTGAACTAACTGTTGTGAAACCACTTCTATATATATATATATGTATGTACATATGCATGTAAAAATGTATGTATATATCATCATTTTTACCACATTTGCATGGGTTGGATAGGTCCTTTTCAGCACAGCATTTCTCCACTCATTGTGATCCTTCATCTCTTGTGTGAGTCTCAGCAATTTGAGGTCAGCTCTCACCACCTCTGCCCAGGTCTTCCATGGTCTACTTCTACTCAGCCCTCTACTACTGAGATTTCTTCACTCAGCTGTCATCATCATCCATTTGCCTTATATGTCTGTACCAGTGCTATCTTCTCTCTTGCACACCACTTCCAATTCCTCTAAAACCCAGTTTCGCTCTCAGTTCATCCAGAATCTATCTATCTGTCACACTTAGATTGCACATCCAATGAAGCATATATATATATATATAGCTACCTTGTTCCTTATTACATATCTATAATTCATCATAGTTCTCCAGACCATAACGGAGGAGTTTAAACTGGCTATCCATGGGGTCTTCTCTATATGGATGATCTGGTTCCTAAAGCTGAATCCATAAAAGAATTAGAGAATAATTTCTGACTATGGAAACAGAATTTGGAATCAAAAGGTCTGAGCATAAACTTAGCCAAAACTAAAGTGCTAGAAAGTAGGAAAGAAGATAGGATTCTGATTCCCCCAGGGAAGTGACCCTGCTTCATATGTAGGCATATGATGTGCACAATGTAAATCTTGGTTACACAAGAGATGTAGTGGGATAACAGGTAGACTAACAGGAAAGACTTTGTATCTAGAAGGTGCACTGTGGTAATCAATGGGAAGAGCATCAGTGTTATTAACATTTTCCAATCACAGGGACTGTCCACGGAAGTGGATGATAGCTTCTGCTATCTAGGTGACTTAATAAGCAGTGGAGGAGGGGCTCTGAGGGTATATATATATACATACACACACACATACACTTAGAAATGTAGACCCTCGGTATGTCAATAGGTAGATTTACAATGTCCCTCATTCTATGTAAGCTGGGAATAGAATTTGGTTATTTTCTGTTTTAATTTAATATCATCATCATCACCATCATTTAATGTCCATCTTCCACGCTAGTCGTCCCACTTGAAGCAAGATTGGTTGTCTCGCTTGTATAGGACTGGCAGCTTTTCTATGGCTGGATGCCTTTCCTAACACCAACCACGTTTACAGTGGGAGGTTTTTACCGTGTTACCTACATGGCCACATTACAGCATGGACTGTGTGTTTTTAAAATTCCTCTGCTTTTATTTGGCTGATGATAATGGCTTCCTTAATCCTTAATAATAGGTTAGAAATGCATAAGCCAGAATGGTTACTGTAGCAACCCTGTGCATGCGCATATGTTTTGCAAACACATAGATCAGTTAAGGAAGAAAACTGATTGCTCGTTTGTTTTATCTTGGACTGTTTCAGCTTCGTATCTGAAAAGAGGGTAATAGCCCTGAAATATCATGCTAAAATATACTGGGTAAAACATTACTTTTTGTTTTGTTTCATTTGCCCTTCATATTTTTCTACTGCATTGTACTGGCTTTTAAAAAAGTATTGGTATTTTACTACTTACTACATATCTCCCAATGCTTCATATTAACTGTGTACTGTCACCTCTCCTGTTTATTATTTTCATGAACAGCATTGATATGCACAGCTGGGTTGAAAGTGGTATCACAACTGGCAGGGGTACAATCTGTTGGCCAGAATTTGTAGATGATACAGTGTTACTTAACTCTTCAGAAGGTGATCTCTGATATGTACTTGATAAGTTTGATGCTAAGTGCTGCATGGCTAGAATGAAAATCAGTGTTGTGAAAACAGAGACTCATCCTCTCAAGGGAGCCTGAGCAGTGCACTCTACATGTGAATAGACTTCTACTGAAGCAGGTAGAGAGCTTCAAGTATTTCGGGGCCTTGTTCACGAGTGATGGAAGACAGGAGGCTTAATTAAGTGCAAGAATTGCAAGAGCTGGTACAATAATGCACCAGCTTCAGCATTCAGTAATAAAAAAAAATAGGACAGATGCTTATATATATACCCATGATCTCACAAATCACAACACCCTCTATATTTTTGTCAGATCGTCAGTCTGAAGAGCTGATCGATAATGGAGTCGGGTCCATAACTTCTATGGGTGACCCTGAGCAATAAAAATCTAAATACATGTAAATGAAATTTCATCATTCTTATTGATATATGCACACTGCCTGTGCATAGAGTGGTTGTCTTGGTACCACCACCAGTAATTCACTGAATCATCTACACTATGTGTATGTGTGTGTATATATATATATATATATATATACATATACATATACATATATTGTCACTTTCAGAAGATGAACCAAAATATTTACAACAGTATTTCATCAGTGATATGAAAACCCAAGCCTATCGAGATATGAAAGGAATACAGAAATTAAGTATGAAATCATACTGCAACTAAAAGATATGTTACATAAAAGAAACAGCTATATTAGAAGTTTCAAATATATCCTAGAAAAGGTTTTGAATGAAATTTCATTATTTTCTTGAACCCGGGCAATATCGCGTACTTTTGCTAGTGTGTGTATATATATATGTGTGTGTGCATATACATATATGTATATATATCACATTTTTCTTATTCTATATATATGTATGTATATATCCACTTCTCAGCTAATTTCATTTCTAACCCAGAAGAGCTTGTATTTAAACTTTTGTTTAGTGTCTTGCTAATGCACACCTCCATTCATCTCTGCTCAAGTGTCTCTACAATTTCACTTGATCTACCTTTCAGTGTGCCAACATTAAGTGTCACAGCTCTGATTTGAGTTGCATAACAAAAGTCCCCAGGTTGTTGGGTTGTCTTTTGCTAATAGCTCTCTATAGCTGAAAGGAAATGTGTGATTGCTTGATGAAATCAAAGGTTGTCAGATTTGGCTAGGTTAACCTTTGTTATTGTTGACATTAAATAATCCATCTGTATTGCTATAGTCTTCTATAGCACTATTCTGCATACACCCCACAACCATGCACATGTGCAGCTGTGTGTTTGTGAATTTATACATACATAAATATATATATATCATCATCATCATTTTATGTCCGCTTTTTCCCTGCTTGCAAGGGTGGGACGGGAACTGATTCTGGCTTGATTTCTACAGCTGGATGCCCTTCCTAACACCAACCTCATTTACATGAGTGCTGGGTGCTTTTTTGCCATGGCCCCTCCATGACCACTTTGCAGTGGAATGATATGGACCCTAGTCCCTATCATCTCATTTCTACAGCTGAGTAAACTGGAGCAATGTGAAATAAAGTGTCTTGCTCAAGGAAACAACACATCACCCGGTCTGTTGTTTCCTATATATATATATATATACATCGCTTACTAATGTTATTTCAGCGATCTCCGGCCAAATATATATATAAATATATATAAAAGATAAGCAGACATTAAATGATGACACACACACACATTCATACATATATGTTTACATTTAAAAGTTCAAGTATAGCGAACTAGGTCTGAATATCCCAAGTATAAAACTACCAGAAACTGCAGCACATTTTATGAATATTCAATGGATGATCCAAATTATTGACTAGAAACGGAGAAAGATTTTATAAAGAAATTCATCCTGAAACTAAACCATAACATCCCTACTTAAGATGTGAAAATACACATTGTGAACTCCCAGTTTCATTATCGTTTTAATAAAACTAAATTTCTATTTTGATAAATCTTAATCAGTCTTTTGAATTCAAATTATAGACACTTTATATTTTTGACCCAAGTGATAAACAGTATTTTATTATTTATGACAATTATACTGAATATATTATCCTGTATACTACCAAAGACATTTACCAAAGTCAAAATGGAGTGTATGGGCAGGACACAGCCACCTGACCAGTCTAGCTTCAGCACGTGAAAACCCAACTAACCCATGCAATCATGTAAATAGACGTTAAATGATGATGATAATGAAGATGGATGAAGATAATGATACACATATATGACAAGCTTCCTTAGTTTCCATCTACCAAATTATGTAACACACTAATATCATATACAAAAAACATCACCAATTCATTAAACACTGTAGAAACATGGATAACAACTTTGGCAAATAAGAAACAAAGCACAAAGGAGAAGTTTACTACAAGATAATATTGTTAATATCATTAATATCTTTTTATTATCACTGTTGCATCATTAAAAACTAAGTCATTAAATTTGCTTGCATTCAAATTCTTAGCAGTAGCATCTATTTCAGGTCTTAATAGTTTAAACACAGTTAAGGCCTAATTAAGTAAACCCAAGGTTCTTTTTTGTTAATATATGAGGACATTATGAATGAGAGGTTTCAATTATTTTTATGAATTAATGGTAAAACATCAACACAAACTAAATGGTAAGACATTAACCCTTTCATTATCATATTTCTAAAATGCCTATGTGTTTCAATTGATTTCGAAAATAATCAAGAATTTGGCAGGATTTAGTAAAAAATAGCTAATCTTTTTTCCACAGTAAATTGGTATTTGGAACATAACATAAGAAGTTATGATGGAATGTTTCAATTTAAATATGTATACTTTGAAATGGGTGGTTTGATATCATGAAACTAAAGGTGGTCTCATGCAATTTGGTATTGAAGAAGCTTAAATTATTAGTTACTTTGTCTTTTAGTTAAGTAAAGCAATTTCATGAAATAAAAGCTTAAAACTCAATAGTTCTTTTGTACAATAACCAATAATCAAAGAATGAGTGACTGCAGGCTCTTAAAAAAATATTTTAACAATCTATTTTATCAATACAAGGTATTTTCTTTTTATAAAATATTTACATTTTTGTAGCTTTTATTTCTGGTTTCAGTAACAATTTATCAGTACTGTATTTTCTGTTTGTTTCACACATTTTTCCCCAGAAAGCAAAATGTGTTGGAATTAAAATTTTTTTTTGTAATAGCAAAACAAAGAATGAAACTGAAAACACAAAAATTTTACAAAAACTTTCCTTAAGCCATCTTAAGAATTACACCATATTTTCAAACAATCTGTGAAATGAATCTGAATATTAAGTTGATTATAAAGTAAAGAAAATTAATAGATTCTTGTGACACTTTTTTCATGATAATTTCAAAAGTAAAAATAAATAAAAATATTAAAAAAATCTAAGACACACATCATTACCATTCAGAAAACACTTTTTTCTTTGGTTTTTGTGGTCATTATATTAAAATACATCATAGAATATGTAACAAAGTTACTGACTTTGTTACAATAAGGCTGTAATTTTTTCAGCATATGTGTATGCATGCATGTCTGTATTTATTATAAAGAGCAGTGTTAGTTGTGTTAATAAAGATTAATTACAGCGCCATTTTTCTTGAAGAGAAAAAAACTAAACAAAATTTATTTTTTCATTTCCTTTGAAACTTTTTACGACTGAAAAAAAAAAAAACTGAAAATAAAATTAAAAAGAAAAAAACCCTTTTATTTCATATGTTATGTTTACAAATATAATTCTTTAATCCTATAATCCATCCTATAATCATTTTATTGTTTGTTTGTTTTGGAACCAGCAATTAATACTTCTCAAAGTGTTTGCTAGAGCCAGGGTCAGTTTAAAAAGCAGCTAATTAGCAGCAACTGACCATTAGTGATACATCTGAAGTAAGGTACTCTTTGGAAGGAAGCTCTTTACATAAGTTGGGTGTAGTAATGCATGTATTGGTGAGAAATTGTCAAATTATAGATATTACCTGGACCAAGAACCCTCTGGAATCATATACCACACCAGAAACTTTTTGGAGAAAATACAACCTTTCCCTTTGAATTACCTACACTAAAGTAACCCCTCCCCCACCAAGAAAAAAAATGCTTCTTTGTTGTGGAAACTCCTCATGAGCGAAATGTCTTGATAACATCTTTAATTTCCTGTCTGCATATGGGGCAGAGGGCACCGCGTTCCTGCTTCACAGCCAGTGCACATTCAAAACACATACACATGTGGCCGCAGGTGTAGAGTACAGAGTTTATTGGACGTTCATAGCATACATTACACTCATTGCTCTCATTGTCTACAATAGGACTATCATCGGAGGCCGAGCTAGTTATAGAAGCCAGGCCAGAGTCGTAAGTTGAAGGGAAGGAGAGATAGGGGTTAGCTTGTCCTCCTCTGTTTTGATTTGAAGCAGACATTGGAAGCGCCGTGAAGGTGCTCATCAAATTCTGACCTTCGACAGGTGATGTGTTGGTTGTAGTTTGGGACGTGTGGAATGATGTGGAGGATGATGATGTTGATGGTGGAGGCATGCTGAGACTGCGCAGTACCAATGTTGACATGGCTGCAGTTGGTGACGAGGGTGACAAGATGTTGTTGTTATTGTTAGGATTGCTGTTGCTGATAGTGTTGTTGGCATGGTACTGTGTAGGCGTAGAAGGGGCAGTAGAGACACGGGGTGGCAAAGCTACTGTTAGGCCACTACTACCACTACTGTTGGCAATACAAGCAGAGGCTGGGCGTAACCTTCGAGTCTGTGAAGGGTTCGCAGATCCTGAAAAACAAGAGAAGAATAATAATGTAAAATATAAAGAATAACTAATAATTATGAAGTTATAATAGACTTTGATCTTAACCAAAAGGCTGATAGATAGGCAGAATCGGCGGAGTGTCAGACGAAATACTTTGCGGCATATAGTTATGAACCTTTATGTTCAAAATCTCCCTAATGTTAGCTTTGCTTTTTGTCCTTATGAGGTTTGGTAAAATGGTTGTCCCCTGCTCCCTCAATGAAACAAAAAATGAAGTGCTTTCTTTTAGAATTTTGTTGAGGAATAACTGATGAACAAAGCCAAAAGGATAAATTGATATATATATACACATCTGTATTCAGATTACAAAGGACCAGAATCCGCTAGGTTGAATAGTATACTAACTAAAAACATAAGAAGACCAGATTCCAATATCTTCCTTTATATATAAAAGAAGATATTTAATCAGGGGTAACCACAATAAGTAAGGTACTCAATACATAGCAGAGTATAAATATTTAATATAGAAATGGTTTCTACAGGACTAGAACTGTTTCGTTCAGGAGAAACCATCAGGGCTTCCTGATGATTTCTCCCGAATGAAACAGTTCTAGTCCTGTAGAAGCCATTTCTATATTAAATATTTATACTCTGCTATGTATTGAGTACCTTACTTATTGTGGTTACCCCCGATTAAACCCGGGATACACACATATATATATATATGTAGAGAGAGAGAAAGAAAGAGATATTGAATCCAAATCTCTATTTACAATATTATTTTCTGAAACTTGACAGTATTATTTAGTAGAATTATTTTATTTCAATGATTACAATTTATAAAAGTCTAGCAGGAGGAGGAGTTGACTATATAACTGAAGAAAATTTAAATATTATTGCCATAAAGAAAATCCAGCAAAAAAACGTTATATAATCTTGGAGAGGTTTTAAAATAAAGAAGTGAGATATAGTAATACAACCTTTGATAATTTGCCAGTTAACAATACACTGGTATCAAATTAAATAACTGAAAGAATTGGAAGACAAATGTGCTGCAGAGAATTTTGAGTTTGAAAAAAATCTGGAATCTTTATAACAACAAAACAGGTTTTCTTGACTTCAAGATGAATATCTATATTTTTAGAGTTAGGTAGCACTCACATATTTCTTTTATTCTGCTGTTGCTATAAATTTCCTTCTAGTATAATATATGATGTACTGGTGCAACAACAAAATGCACCTAATGGTAGTACTAGTATTATTAAAAAAAGCACACAGTCCACCCTGTAAGATGATTGTTTAATGATAATGCTCCCAGTACATGCTGTAATTTGGTTTGCATTAGGAAAGGCATCCAGTTGTAGAAACTAAACTAAAAACGGAACATACAAGTAAGACCTGACCTGTCTAGTCACAGTAAGTGACAACACGTGAGCATGGGAAATAGTTGTTAAATGATGATGACAATGTTGATGATGATAATGAGTGCAGATTCCTAGTTGTAGTATATTTTCTGTATTATTGTTTATTAATCTAACTAGGAAAAGGCACCACTCATAATATTTTAAGTAACATACTTAATTTCTAACCCTTTCTAATGAACTGTATTTGAATAATTAAGCAATGAGAAATTTGGAGAGATTCACAAAAGTTATGAATTATCTCATTATTAAGATGGTATTTGTAACATAAAAGTTTCTATCTCAAATTTTGTTGGAAGGTTTTAATTTTAACAGAAACTCTTTAAAATGAACTAGAGATAGCTTTGGGCAGATTGGTATCAAAGAGGTTAATAACTGCAGGCTTATAGTTAGCAAATCCTGTGATATACAAGGTGTATCAAATAGAATCATCTGATTTACACACAAACACACATGTATATATATATATATATATATCTAAATCAGATGATATTCTTTGATACACATGTATATCTGACATTGCAACATACAAACCTGAAACTATCAACAGACCCTGTATAACCATAGACACCTTATCCTAGAAGAGGATTCTGAGATATGTCCCTAGTGTAGTTTTTATAGTAACTTCAGTCTTCTATAAGATTGTTGGTATGAACATTTTGGTAATCTTCCTGGTATTATTCAGAAATAATCAGTACAAATGAATAATGGATCACTATTGATTTTGATGATAAGCAATCTGTTTTTCATGTCTGTTCATTGAGTTATCCAGTAAGTAGTTGAGTATTTCAAAGACATGTGTACCCTTAATGAATTTTGAAGCCTAATCACAGTTTCTATCTACCTAATTTTGTTCACAAGGTTTGGGTTGACACTTGCTTCACACTGATAAAATTACAAGATTACTCTAGAGAAATGTATCACTATAAATAAAATTACTGGTTATACCAATGAGAAAAAGAGAAAAAATAATTTGCTCAACAAAATTTTAATTGCTTACCAAGTATTTTTATTTTCTGAACATTGCCATAAACATCGAAAAACATCCACAATGGCAATGTAGGGTCAACATGCATTAATGTAGTCATTTTGCTGGTATTTCTTGCATAGCGGACTTCACCTGAAAATAGTAGAAATGGACAAATTGTTAGTTTGGTCTCTTTTAAAATCAACTAAACAAAACAATATAGAGAGAAAATGAAGATATATCTAATGCTGAGGTTCTAATTTTCACCAGTACAGAATATATCTGTTTTAACCATGGATTCAGCATGCTCAGTCGGGTGTGTAATGTTAGTGTACATGAATGAACTTAGAAGAGGAATCAGATACAGTGTGCAAGAGAAAAGTGTGCTGGTACAAGTATGTACTTAGATGATGATCATTTGATGAAGTGCCAGGAGTTATCAAAACTGCAGAAGAAAAAGAAATTTAATCTCAAAACATGAACCTTGTGATGATGAAGGGAATGTAACAAGTAGGGAGAGTTCTGTTGGAGAAGACATGTCTAACTCCTGACAACAGAAACAAGTAGGGGGAAATTCTGTTGGAAAGCATTGATTTAGATGATTTTCTAAGCTTCAGAAGGTTAGTTAAGTTTGTTCTATTACAACTGTACGTAAAACAACTGAGGTACCATTATATGTACCAAGGGCAATGGATTGGCTGATAAAATAAAGTACCAGTACAGTACCGGAGTAAATATAATCAACTTTCTCCTCCCTTCAAATTGCTGGCCTTGTGCCTAAATCAGAAATCCCTATGTGCACCATTAGATATAGAATTAGATGGATGGAGGAAAAATAGTGTATGATAAACCTAGGTAGTGTATTTCATTATAAATATGGCAACAAAAGGGTTAAAGTGTTTATATTTATATTAAAACCTTCCATTATACTTTTCTGTAAGAATCCTTGTTAAATTGTGCTCCGCACGGAAGTTAGTTATATAACTATACCCCTCCAAATTCTTGATTAATTTCAAAAATTATGGACAGTATCTTTCATTAGGTTACAAAATGTCAAGGCAGAGGAATAACCAAATTACTATTTGCTAATTATGTAAATGTGTGTTTATATATATAAATTACTTATAATTATAACATTTAAAATGTCATATTTCTCTTTAATAATTGGAAATTGTTTCAGATTAAATCTTTGCAGGAATCATGGGATATATACAAAAAGTTCTTAGTATTATCATCTTAAATCTTAACATCCACTAATGATTTAGCAGAAAATATCTAAAATAATAAAAAAGGTTTGTCAATTCAAATGTTTATAGTATCTTTATTAGTGGACGAAGTGTTGTGAAAATTTACAGCATTAGAGTAATCCTTTTGACACCAAATCCTAGTTCTATGATACAGAACTGTTTATTTTAAATTGTCCACATATATCTAAAAACCTTCCATCAAACATTCATGTAAGAACCTTTATTAAGTTATGTTCCATACACTGGCTTAATAATGACAAAGTTATTTTACTAAATTTTTTAAAGTTATTGATTATTTTAGAAACATGTTAATGAAAGAGTTTATGAAATGTTGTCATAGTGTTGTTCTGCTAATGCAGTTTCATGCAATATAAGAAAACAGTGAGAGGGAATCAGTTTTTTTATCTGAGTAACAGAAGAAGATATAAATCAGTAATGAGTAAACTGCAGCCTGCAAGCCACATGTGGTCTATTTGACTTTCTGAGTCTCTCTCTCTCTCTCTCTCTCTCTCTCTCTCTCTCTCTCTCTCTCTCTATATATATATATATATATATATATATGTATATATGTATGTATGTGTGTGTGTGTATGTATGTATGTGTGTGTGTATGTATGTGTGTGTGTGTATGTATGTATGTGTGTATGTATGTATGTGTATGTATGTATGTATGTATGTATGTATGTATGTATGTATGTATGTATGTATGTATGTATGTATGTATGTATGTATGTATGTATGTATGTGTGTGTGTGTGTGTGTGTATGTATGTATGTGTGTGTGTATGTGTATGTATGTATATGTATATATATATATATAAAATAGTTTAGATAAGTTCATAATAAAACCATACAAAGGCAAACAACAATTCAAAGCTCAAATGTGATATCTTATAGACCACAGCAACACAGGTAAGAGTTAATCCATGTGATATCTTATAGACCACAGCAACACAGGTAAGAGTTAATCCATGTGATATCTTATAGACCACAGCAACACAGGTAAGAGTTAATCAAATCAGTAAATTTCCAATCACAGTAGTTTTACAACATCATGTAGCACATTATATATATATATATATATATATATATATATATAACAGAATAAAGAATAACCAGGATTAAAATTAAATTAATTTATTGATGAACGTTTTGATTAACATAGCAGGAATATTGATTCCTGTTATATTAATCTCTTTAGAATAGAACCTATTTAATAACATTAATATTTACCAACAGATGTCCACAAGATGATCACAATTTCTTTGACTTCTGTGATCATCTTGTGGACATCTGTTGGTAAATATCTAAATGTTATTTAATAGATTCTAAAACAGTAATGAAAATTCCTGCTTTGTTAATTGAAACGTTTGTCAATCAATTAAATGATTAAATTAAATTTTAATCCTAGTTATTTTTTTTATTCATTATATATATTGGTGCAGTAGCATCATTGTCAACTGCTACAAAGGTAAAGGCGATGCACTAGATAGAGGAAACTATAGAGGTATAAAGTTGATGGACCAGGTCATGAAAGTAACAGAAAGAGTTATAGCACAGCTGATTAGGGACCGGGTGAATATAGACGAGATGCAATTTGGGTTTGTACCAGGGAAAGGCACCACTGATGCGCTCTTCCTTGTGAGGCAATTACAGGAAAAGTACCTAGCTAAAAGTAAGCCACTCTACTTGGCATTTGTCGACCTTGAGAAAGCCTTTGACAGAGTTCCACGTGCAGTAATCTGGTGGGCTCTTAGAAAACTAGGAGTAGATGAATGGCTTGTGAAAGCGGTACAAGCCATGTATAGGGGAGCAGTCAGCAAAGTTAGGATTGGCAATGAGTATAGCGAGGAATTTAGCGTACAGGTTGGGGTCCACCAGGGCTCTGTTCTTAGCCCTCTCCTGTTCATCATAGTCCTGCAGGCAATAACGGAGGAGTTTAAGACCGGATGCCCATGGGAACTCCTGTATGCTGATGACCTCGCACTCATAGCTGAATCTATGGTAGAACTAGAGAATAAATTCCAAACCTGGAAGCAGGGACTAGAGAGAAAGGGCCTCAAAGTCAACATGACAAAGACTAAGGTCCTTATAAGTAGACGAGAAAACAGAACCCAGATCCCCTCAGGGAAATGGCCTTGCTCAGTATGTAGGAAAGGTGTAGGTAGGAACTCCATTCTTTGCCCCAAATGCAAACAATGGGTACACAAGAGATGTAGCGGGATCTCAGGAAGCTTAATTAAGAATGTAGGAGTCACATGCAGCAGCTGTGCTGAAACAGCAAGCAAACAGCCACAGGAAACAAGTACCACCAATCTCTGGGAGGGCCCTGTAGAAACAGTAGACAGCTTCTGCTACCTAGGTGACCGAATTAGCAACGGAGGTGGGTGCTCAGAAAGTACAATAACTAGGGTAAGAACGGGATGGAAGAAGTTTAGGGAACTACTACCACTGCTAGCTGCAAAAGGCTTCTCCCTCAGAATGAAAGGCAGACTGTATGATGCGTGTATCCGAACAGCGATGTTGCATGGTAGTGAGACCTGGGCGCTGAAGGTGGAAGACTTACGTAGATTAGAGAGAAACGAAGCCTGCATGCTCCGATGGATGTGTAACAGTAATATACGTGAACGACAAAGCATAAATGAATTGAGAGAGAGACTGAGCATAAGAGGAATCAAATGCTGCGTGCAGGAGAGGCGGTTACGCTGGTATGGACATGTGATGCGTATGAAGGATGACAGCTGTATAAAAAGGTGCAGAGCACTAGAAGTTGATGGAAACCGCGGAGTGGGGAGACCCAAGATGACTTGGGATGAGGTGATAAAAGCCGACCTTACCCAACTACACCTCTCAAAGTCAATGACACACGACCGTGACTTCTGGCGTCACGCAGTAATACAGGGTACCCGACCTCCCATGGGTACATGCTGAAGCATATAAACAATATGCCCCCCCCCCCCCCCCCCCCCCACCGCAAGGTGGTCGTGGAGGTGCCACGGCAAAAAAGCACCCAGCCCACACTGTAAAGTGGACGTGTAGGCGCCACGAAAAAGCACCCAGCACTCACTGTAAATGAGGTTGGTGTTAGGAAGGGCATCCAGCTGTAGAAATCAAGCCAGATCAGTTCCTGTATGAGCAAGGCATGGTCAGCCGACCAGACACTGCCCACAACAGGACAACCCGTCTAACCCATGCTAGCGTGGAAGAACGGACGTAAAACGGTGATGATGATGATGATGATGATATATATATATATATATATATATATGGTCGGGTCGTTGGCGACTAAACTGGCAACCCCACCAAGGTTTCTTGGTGAGGAGGGTGACTTTGGACATCCTGCAGGACTAAAAACAAAACCTGTCAAAGGGCAAAGGAGCTCTTAAGAGTCAATGGCCATCCAAAATCACTGGGAGAGATGACCCCTTAGCCTTTGTCAAGGCAGAATTCTAGGAGAAGGAAAACTCTGATATAACACCTGCAACCCTGATGGTATCCAATGATATTGACTTGTTCTTCTTTTTGGTAAATATCATCTTGGTTAAGAGAGTGGGACTGGCTTTGTGCAGTGCCTTTGCTCACTATAAAAGCTTCACGGCACAGGCATTGCTTTATATCTGGAGATCTCTCTGCACTTGTCGTCACATGGTACCAAAGGCAAAGCACTATGTGTCAATAATTGTCACAAGTGTAGTGTTTGTACCAGAGTTTTCAAGTCGCTGGCTGGACTAAAAAGTCACACTCGTTCAGCGCATCGGTAGGGGTTCTCCTACATGGATATAAAGTAGTGGCCGTACTCGAAAACGAGTTGGCAGCCACCATATATATATATATATAATGAGAGTTTAGACAAGGATTATTATTAAAACATTTAATGGACTGATGAATGTTTTGCTAGACTAACAGGAATGAAAAGTATAGGAGAGTGTGTGTGTGTGTGTGTGTGTGTGTGTGTGTGTGTGTGTGTGTGTGTGTGTGTGTGTGTGTGTGTGTGTGTGTGTGTGTGTGTGTGTGTGTGTGTGTGTGTGTGTGTGTGTGTGTGCGTGTGTACGTGTGCACGCACATGCACATTTATCTCCATGTATCTTTGGTGGTGTTTGTTAATGTTCTGGTTTCACATGTGTACTGAGTGCATTGTGTTGTGGTGCTAACACTAGGGAGGTTGTCTTGTTCACTGAATGGCTAAAGAGACTCCTCCACTCCATGCAGTCTCCCTTCTTTCAAGGTAAGAGGATATGATTGAAGAAGAGCCATGACCAAGAGTTGGAAGAGGAGACAGTATGATTTGTGTGGGGGGGGGGGGCAGTGATAGAATGGTAGGAAAGGGAGAGTGATAGTAGGAGGTTGAGCAGGTAAGCAGCATGACAAGATATGGAAATGTATTGTGTTATGAGAGTGATTGATGGGTTCCTCAGGGAAGAGGGAATGACCATTGTCAACTTAGAGTTCCATAAAGTGCAGGGGAGGGGTGCAGTGCTGGTATTGAACACTGACACAAGTTATGGATTATGGATATCATTAGACATGGAGGATAGGCCGGTACATGGGAATGATAAATGTCCAACAATGTGTCTTGTGATGGGGACAGTGGGAGGGAGAAAGAATGATATAAATATTGTCAAGTCTGATGTGAAGGTAAGGGGTGATAGTAGAAGAGAGAGAGAGAGAGAGAGAGCGAGAGTTAATGTTAATGGGAGTGGTAAAGATAATGATAATCAGAGGTGATGGTAGAGGGATTGGATACAGGCTCCTTCCCTGTTGCTCAGTATCATAACAGGGTTGTGAATAATTCCTCAGCTCCATTTACTTTCAGTAACTGTGTCGCTATGCTTGTACAGGTGGGTGGGTCTCCTCCATTACAGTGAATCACAGAGTGGGCAAATGCTAGGAGGTACAGATGCTTACTCCAAGCTAATTACTTCTGCAGCAATCTCACTAGGAAGACAGCATCAGTAATACTTTTCCATGGCATAACGCCAAACTGCATCTCATCACAGATAACCCTGTTCTGAATCAATTACACCATAACTCTTTCTGAGACTTTCATAACCTGGTCTGACAATTTCATACCTTTCTCTAGTGTATTGCCTTTGTCCTTCTAGCACTTAACAATACTATTGTTACACCAACTATTGAGTATGACACCTTTTCTGTATTACAAAATTACTGTATACACTCATATATAAGCTGAGAAATATGTGACAAAATAATCAATGGAAAATACCCAAGCCGGACAAGATTAACAAATGAGAAGCAATCCAACTAAAGATGTAAGTCTGAGTTGTTTGTCTAGTGAACATTCTATCCAAAATTATATTTCCACATTTTCATGGTGTTCTATATCTATCAATCTATCATTTTAAAGTTGGAGTGGAACCAAAGTTTGAGTTATATCTAAGAAGGTGGGATGAGAGAAACCAAGAAATGAGGCTTCTTCCAATTTTCAAAGAATTAAAAAAATATTGTTTTTATTAGAGTTATGATGATATTGGCTTGATCTGAAGAGGCTGTGCTTGTGACAAGCACAATCCCCCCACCACTGAGACTGTTTAGAGAAAATATGGATATTCAGTGAAAGGCATATATATATATATATATATATATATATCATCATCATCATTTCATTTTACGTCCGCTTTTTCCCTGCTTGCAAGGGTGGGACGGGAACTGATGCTGGCTTGATTTCTACAGCTGGATGCCCTTCCTAACACCAACCTCATTTACAGTGAGTGCTGGGTGCTTTTTTGCCGTGGCGCCTACACGTCCACTTTGCAGTGGAATGATAGGGACCCTAGTCCCTATCATCTCATTTCTACAGTTGAGTAAACTGGAGCAATGTGAAATAAAGTGTCTTGCTCAAGGAAACAACACATCGCCCGGTCTGAGAATTGAACTCACAACCTTTCGATTGCAAGGCCAATGCTCTAACCACATGTGCCTCCATAATATATATATATATATATGATGGACATTAAACGATGATGATGTATATATATATATATATATATATAGGTAGTCATCATCATCATCATTTCATTTTACGTCCACTTTTCCCTGCTTGCAAGGGTGGGACGGGAACTGATTCTGGCTTGATTTCTACAGCTGGATGCCCTTCCTAACACCAACCTCATTTACAGTGAGGGCTGGGTGCTTTTTTGCCGTGGCGCCTCCACGACCACTTTGCAGTGGAATGATATGGACCCTAGTCCCTATCATCTCATTTCTACAGCTGAGTAAACTGGAGCAATGTGAAATAAAGTGTCTTGCTCAAGGAAACAACACATCACCCGGTCTGAGAATTGAACTCACAACCTTTCGATTGCAAGGCCAATGCTCTAACCACTAAGCCATGTGCCTCCATAGTAGAGGTGCAAATGTATTGCGACCACAGGCGGTATGCCAAGATGACCACTCGATGATCATGGGGAGCAGAGTATCAATAATAATATTAAAAGGGAAAAAAGAATCAGTATTGCATCATATACAATATATATTATATATATATATATATATATATATATATATATATATATCAAAAGTAAGTGTAGAAACCATTCAAAAAGGAGAGATAGGAGATTAGTTGTGAGAATTATAAGCCAGTAGTGAATTTGGTACTGTATTCTCTGACAATAATTTATATATATATATATATATATATATATATAAAGTAAATCTAGCTAAGACAAAAGTGTTGATGAGTAGAAAAGAGGACAAAACCCTGATTCCGTCAGGGAAATGGCCATGTTCGATATGCAGAAAAGGAACTGGCATAAATTCTATAAAATGCACACAATGCAGGTCCTGGGTACACAAGAGATGTAGCGGGATAGCAGGCAAACTAACAGGTAGGGAGAAATATGTATGCAGTAGATGTACAGGGAAATTAGACAGTAGAAGTCGCACTGATAGACACATTTTTCCAATGCAGGCGGGTGCTATAGAAGTGATGGATAGCTTCCGGTACCTAGGAGATCAGATTAGCATGGGAGGAGGGTGTTCTGAGGCCATAGTATCTAGAATAAGGACGGGTTGGAAGAAGTTTAGGGAGCTGCTTCCTCTGTTGACGAAGAAGGGTTTCTCTCTGCGTACGAAAGGCCGGTTGTATGATGCCTGTGTGAGGAGCGCGATGCTGCATGGTAGTGAGACATGGGCAGCAACTGCAGAGGATATGCGACGGCTGGAGAGAAATGAGGCAAGCATGCTCCGTTGGATGTGCAGTGTAAATGTGCGTGAACGAACCAGCATAAATGTGTTGAGAGAGAAACTGTGTCTGAGAGGGATAGAATGTAGTGTACGGGAGAGGAGACTGAGGAGGTATGGACATGTGATGCGCATGGAGGATGACCGATGGGTGAAGAAGTGCCAGGAAATGCCAGTTGAAGGAAGACGTGGTAGAGGTAGACCACGAAAAACATGGGCGGAGGTGGTGAGAATAGACCTCAGATCATTGAAGCTCATGGTGGAGATGACGAGGGACCGTGACGAGTGGAGAGATGCTGTGCTGAATAAGACCCATCCCACCCTTGCAAGCAGGGAAAAGCGGACGTAAAATGATGATGATGATGATGATGATGATAGTAGTAGTGTAATAGTTTGGTAAAGATATCCAAGGTATAGAGTAACTCATGTCCTCTTTTTTTTCTTTATTTTCTTTCTTTTCTTTTCTAGTAAATATTTTTCGACTTCATTTTCAGGTTGAACAAGTTGGTCCTGCGGACTGTAATAATCCTGTAGTAACTGGTGTGTGTGTGTATATATATATATATATATATATATATATATATATATATATATATATATATGTATATATATATATATGTATATATGTATGTATGTATAAGTATGTATGTATGTAAAAGGTAAATAGAACAATCGGTACAGTATATGGAAGGAATATATTAGGTTAACGCTTGAAGTAGCAGGAAGAGGGTCTTAACGTTTTGGACGCTAGTCTTTCATCAGAAGAAAGAATGAGAAATAAGATAGATTGAGGAGACAGGCGGGTTATATTATAAAGAGTCAGGATGAACTTTCGCCAGTTTCAACAGCCATATATATATATATATGATGATGATGATGATGATGACAAGATAGCAATTGTGATGGCAATGATAATGGTGCTGATAATAATAATAATAATAATAATAATAATATTAATAATAATAATAATAATAATGAAATTATTGTGTACAGTGCTCAGGTGCACTACAACTCATCAGTGGTGCATGTATAGTACATAGAATAATATACAAATGTCAGGGAAGTGAATAGTGTAGGAGTCATGATATACATGTATGCATGTGTATGGAGGGGAAATATTAGGTGTAGTGTTGGCGAATCTCAGGAAGCATGGAGGTTTTAAAGGATGCAATGTCTCGACAGCTAATAACTGATGCAGGTAGTTTGTTCCATGCTTCAGCAACTCTGAGTGTGAAAAAATGTTTCTGAAAGTTATGAGAGCTGTGCTGTTTTCTGACTTTGTTGGCATGCATACGCGTGTTAGATACATGGAAATCAAAAAGGTATTCAGGGTTGTTGTTGGCAAGATGGTTAATAACTTTGGTGTTTACCAAGTCAGTTGCCAGAGGTCAGAGCTTCAATGTATCCATGCCCAGGGAAGCAAGGAGTCTGATGGAGGGAATTTGCTTAGTTACACGTCTCTGAACAGTTTCCAGGCGGTCAATGTTTGAAGCAAGATAGGGGTTCCTGACTGGTGATGCAAATTCTAAGTGTGGCCGCACCACAGCTTTAAATAAATAGCTGGAGAGCGGCTGACAAAGGTCTTGCTGAGTGATGCTAAGCACCCTCGGCCTTCTTGACAATTTTAGAGACGTGCTTCGTCCAACGCAAATCGCTGCTGACAGTAATGCCCAGGTCATGTTCATAAGAAGACTTCTTGATATTAGTGTTGTGGAGGGAGTATGTGGATGCTGGGTTTTTACTCCCAAAATGCATGGTGGTACACTTGTTCACAGCTAGCTTGAGTTGCCAGTCTGAGATCCATTGTTGCATTGTATCCAGGTCAGACTGCAAGCAAGATCTATAGTGTTCAGGATCTGTCCTTTTTATCTCAAGGTACAGCTTGATGTCATCTGCATATTTCAGTACTGTGGCATTCTTTAAGTTGGCATCTATGTCATTAATATATGCCATACAGTGAGGAATGCTGTCCTAGAACCGTGACTACCTCTCTTCGACTGAGAATGAAGGACTTCAAGCAGTTAAAAAGATCATCCTTCACACCCATTGCAGAGAGTTTCGCCATAAATCTTTTGTGTGGCACAGAATTGAAAGCTTTCGCAAAGTCAAGGTAAACAACATCCACCCATGAGCCGCCATCAGTGATCCGGGTGATGTCTTCAAGAAACTCATTAAGTTAATCACAGCAGCTGGAGTTAGGGATAAATCCAAATTGCGAGGGCTGGATAAGACTGTGAGAGTTCCAAAAGTTTCAAAGTGTTTCTCTGACACAGGATTCCATCAGTTTGGCAATGCAGCTAGTAAGACTGACTGGACGATAGTTCACAGGTGATGTGCAGTTACACTTTTTGAACAGAGGAATGACACTGGCAGTTTTCCACTGTTCTGGAGTAGCACCATTGTTCAGACAGATTTGGAAGAAGCGTGAAAGCTGGTGCAGAAGGAAGTACCCATCACGTTTGTAGCGATTAGTGATGACAGAAATCACAGTGATGATGATAATGACAATAGTTTGGTGATGAGACTGATAGTAATGGTGTTGATAGCAATAGCCATGATACCTAAATAGTTACATACAATGAAAATCAGCATTGATTACAGACAAACATTTTCACAACTACATCTATGGGTGGAAGGTTATTTCAAATCTTGTCTAGATTCCTTTCTGTGTTTATACATACATAGATTTCTATTTTCTCTCTCTCTCTCTCTCTCATATATATGCTTTGAAAATGTTTTAGCTGATTATACAATGACATATATATATAATGAAAATTATTGTGTACAGTGCTCAGGTGCACTACAACTCATCAAAGGTGCATGTATAGTACATAGAGTAATGATACACATGCACACAAACATACTCAGTGGCAGAACAGTGCAATCTCATAAGATGTCACGAGGTGCAACAATTAGCTCTCCGTTGTCATATTCCTAATTAAATATACTGTTTATTATTTTTCAAACAATTTTGAAAATAAGTAAGAATTTAGAGGGGTTTAGTATTATAACTAACTTTCTTATTTTTAAGAAACTTCTTACTTAAAATTATGATGGAAGATTTTTTTAAAAGATAAATATAAACATTTTCAAACGGCTTTATATGATAGAACCAGGGGAGGTTTCAAGCAGTTTGTTATCAAAAGGGTTAAAACTCTTAACATTCTGTACCACATGAACTCATATTATCAAGACATTTTTGCAAAGTAAAAAACAGCACTATGATTGCATCATATTGAAAATTAGTAATTCCTTAAGTTTACTGATTGAGCAAAAATATGATGAAAGGAATTCCAGGGCTGTCTAGCCAGTCTTTGTGTATACAGTAAAACATCAAACTATTATCAAACCTATTGTATCCTCTATTTATAAGGGAAACATGAAGTGCAATTTTATTGCTTTTCTTGATAACTTTAGCAAATTAAGGGAAGTGGAATGATACAAAGAAAAAAGAAGGGAACTACACTCAGTTTTTTTTGTGTGTGTATAAATCAATATATATATATATATATATATATATATATATATATATATGTATGTATGTATGTATATCACTATATTCATCATCCTTTTTATATTAATTTTTCAGTGCTGGCATGATTTGGACAGGATTTTTTGAAGAGAATAACATGACCTGATGCCATTCCTGACACCTACCCTCAATTGGTAAGCAACACAACATATCAATGTATGAGTTAGTGATATCAAATGCAAAACAAAGATATGAAGGACATATGTGTGTGTGTTTGTATATATGTCACATTCTGAAGCCAGACAGGTCAGATGATTGCATCTTGCTCATACATTCTATTTTGGCATGCTTTCTACAGCTGGATGTCCTTCCTAATGCCAACCACTTTACAGGGTGTACAGGGTGCATTTTATTGTGACACCAGTAGGGTGCTCTCTACTCTAAGTTATCTCTGTCATATTTTGAGGTCAGGCAGGTCAGATGACTGCATCTTGTTCATATGTTCCATTTTAGCATGGCTTCTATGGTTGGATGTCTTTTCTAATGCTAATCACTTCACAGCAAAGACCAGGTTTGTGTTTGTGTATGTGCGCACTTTCTTTTCCTCCCAGTTACCAGTGACACATACGAAATGATAGCTGAACTATTCCAAACTGGATGAATAATGGTTTCTGATTTAGGTACAAGGCCAACAATTTTTGGGGAGGGGAAAATCGATTAAATCAATCCCAGTGCGTTACTGGTTCTTTATTTTATCAACATATCCCATAAAGATAAAAGGCAAAGCTAACCTTGGTGGGATTTGAAATCAGAATGTAAAAGGACGCCTTACTGATACTGCCAATCCACCCAACTCTGGCTAAATAATACTATGAGTGCATATATGTGTGTACTAAGAGAAGAATGGAATGTGTATGTATGTGAGTGGTAGAAAATGTCAGTACGTATGTATGAAAGACTGTCCATAGACAGAAATAGGAAAAAAACAAATATGTAGAATCCTAATTGATATATGGTGTTTCTAGGGCATTGATGTCATATATTTCATTATGAATTTTGTTTATTTACATAAAAATTGGGATGCATGTTTCTGTGTCCGATAGAACAATAGAACTGTGTTTGTAGCATTTTCCCAGACAGTAGGGCTGTGTTGTTGAAAAATTACTTGAAATAAGAGCTGACATTCTCAATCACTCTCATTCACACACACTGACATTCAATCACACACATGCACTCATAGTATTATTTAGCCAGTGGTGGGTGGTTTGGCAGTATCGGTCATACATTCACATTGCCAGCTGAGATATTTTTTTATAAAATATATATTTTTTTAAATTCAGAAAGAAAAGAAATTATCATCTTGATTATCATCATTTAACGTTCGTTTACCATGCTAGCAATTGGATGGGCTTTCACAAACCAAATCAGTACTGAAGCTGAGCTACTGACTTCACAGATGGGCCATGTGGGGGTGGAGGAGTACATCTTGCTTACATATGTTCCTGCACTCTACCATCTTCAGGAAACATTCACATGGGTGAAGTCATGAGCAAGAAACCACAGGAACTCACGGTTGAATATTTTCTTCCTACACACACACACACACACACACATACACAAATGAAACAGTTGACTTAAAAAGCATTGGCAAAATTTGAAGTTTGAAATGTGTGCATCCCAACACCAATGACCAGAATAATAGCTGATCACTATAAATAGCTGAGAAAATTGGGTGAAGTATCCCTGAAGATGGAAAAAGGTGGACAGAAGCACCTGTGAGGAATTAGAACCCAACATCACCCAGATGTCAGGGGAGTGTATTAACCCTTACATTTCCCAGATGTCAAAGGAGTGTGTTAACCTTTACATCTTCCAGGTGTTGGCTGAGTGTATTAACCCCTGTATCTCTCAGATGTCAGGTGAGAGTGTTAACCCCTGTTTCTCCCAGATGTTAGCTAAGTGTTAACCCCTGTATCTACCAGATGTTGGTGAGAGTGTTAACCCCAGTATCTCCTAGATGTTAGGTGAGTGTTAACCCCTTATCTGCCAGATGTTGGGTGAAAGTGTTAACCCCTGTGTCTCCCAGATGTTGGGTGAGAATGTTAACCCCAGTATCTCCTAGATGTTTGAGTGTTAACCCCTTATCTGCCAGATGTTGGGTGAAAGTGTTAACCCCTGTATCTCCCAGATGTTGGGTGAGAGTGTTAACCCCAGTATCTCCTAGATGTTAGGTGAGTGTTAACCCCTTATCTGCCAGATGTTGGGTAAAAGTGTTAACCCCTGTGTCTCCCAGATGTTGGGTGAGAATGTTAACCCCTGTATCTCAGATTTCTGGTGACTATGTTAACCCACTAAACTAATGAGTCATAGGTCACCAATGTCATTATTTTAAAAGATTTTAAGCCTCTAGCTAAAAGTGTAAACAAGGTGGTTGACTTAAGAAGCATCGGAAACATTTGAAATTTGAAACATGTGCATCTCAATGCAAATGACCATAAATAATAATTGAGACCCTTTCCTCTCCTTGCTCATATTTTCACTCAAAATCAAACTAAGGATTCATTAATATCAACTTCTACAGCAATTTGCATGCAGGGTTTGCCAATGTTTGCATTATCGATCAGTCCTAGCAACCAGTACCAAATCCACCTATGTCATCATCATTGTTTAAGATCTGCTTTCCCTGCAGATTGTCAGTAGATATGGTCAATACCTCCACAACTTTCCCTGCTAGCAAGGGTTAGACAGGTCGTCAGTAGAACTGGTCAATATTTCCACCTCTTTTCCAACTAGCAAGGGTTGGACAGGTCATCATTACTGAGGTCAATTCTTCCGTTATATATCTTTCTCACTCCTTCCCTGGAAGAAATTGACTGTGCTCAAACATGGAGAGAATATGCCTAAGATACACAGTATGTCACGATACAGATCCCCTACAACTCCATTAGGGGTTATGGAACCATACATACATGACTACACTATCCTTCCTATTTAAAATGGTAGGGTGTGATTTGAAAGAAATTTGGTTGGTATTTCTATCAAACTGAACCAATGCATAGAAGCTTACCCAGAAGGTAATTTTATGAATGGGCTGGCATGTTATGAATAACATAAAGAAACAGAAAACGATAAAAAAAAATAATGAGCTTTCTGATGCAAGGGAAATAACTCTTTTCATTAACCCCTTTTAACCAAGTAAACTCTGGTTAAATAAAACTGTCTGGTTAAGGGGCATTCTAGCTATGCTTATCCTATAGTTTTTGTAGATAGTTTATCTACTGTGAGTTTCAGTGATTTGAGATATAATAATTAGTTCAGCTATTTATACTGCAATCTAATAAAATACTAACAAGAAAATGTAAATCTTTTGCATTTCTTAATTTTATTTATATAAATCTGTAACTGAATAGAAGCCAAATCTTGGGGTAAATAAAGCTTACAGTCACTGTATCCCTCCCCCACGCAACCTTTTCTTAATGATGTAATGTTCAAGCCGGAGACTGACTAAGCTGATATCATCACAATCATCACCACCACCCCACCATCCTATGTTTAAATTTAATCGTTCTGCCTAGATACACACATACACAGTCAGATTAAAACTGTACGGAGGTAGGCTGAAAAATTCCTAGGCTGACTATGAAGGACTTGATACTAGAGCCGTGAAATCTCGCACACATTAATTTCAAATCTTATTAATAACTGCATTGTTTCTTTCCAGTTAAACTGAAATCCGACTCTTCAAAGAAGACTTCAAATTTAACTAGTAACGATTTCTCTTGAAAGTTGACAAAAATTGGCATTGTGGTGTTATCAAGTACATGCAGAAAAAGAGTTTAGCCCGTAAGGACATTTATGCTGACATGGTTGCTACATTAGGGGATGACATTCCAACTTTATAAAAAGTGCAAAAGTGGGCAGCTGAATTAGGAGAAATGAAAGTCTTGAAGATGACCCAAAGTTTGGACATCCTTCAACTGCCACCACCAAGGAAAACATTGATCATGTTTATCACATGGTGATCGATGACAGGTGCCTGATTATAAATAAAATAAACAATGCCATTGGCATATCCTGTGAGAGAGTTGAGAATAGTCGAGAATATTTTGCACAATGAACTTGGCATGACAAAAGTTCCAGCTTGGAGGGTGTCACATCTAACACTTCATCAAAAACACAACAAATTGATCACATCAAAGGAAAATCTGACATTGATTGAGGCAGATCCAGCTGGTTTCATCACTTTGAGCCAGAGTCAAAGAGACAATCCATTCAGTGGAAACACCCCTCCTCACCTACTAAAAAAAAAAAAAAAAAAAGGCCAAGGTCGTTTCATCTGCAGAGAAGGTGATGACCTCAATTTTTGGGGATGCAAAAGGCATTGTGTTTATTGACTATCTTCAAAAGGGTCACACCATTAATAGAGAGTACTATGCCAACTTTCTAAGGCAGTTACGAAAGACCATCAAGATCAAACACCCAGGAAAACTGACAACTAGTTGATCCCCCTCCCTATTCTGCTGATTTGGCCCCATCTGACTATCATCTGTTCCCCAACATGAAAAAACACATGATTAGGAACCAGTATATCAATGATGACATCCTATCTGCTGTTGATGACGGTTTTTCACCAATGGGATCCAAGCACTGAAATACTGATGGAAGAAGTGTATAGACTGCAAAAGGTACTATGTTGAAATATAAACATCATTTGGTAACTTTCGATGAGAGTATCTTGGTCAGCCTATCCACTTCTCAGCCAACCCCCGTATACCCAGAGTCTGAATTGATAAAATATATTAAACCACTTTACTATGTACATACACACATCTATCCAGACAGACTCATACACACACACACACACACACACCTACCTATCTACACACCTACTTACACATGCCTACCTATCTACACACACACATACTTAGACATGCACACATACCTACACACACACACACAGATACTTACACATACACATCTATTTATCTACATATACACATAAATATGAATCAGAGATTATTTAGGATTAAAATATTACTACATAGATTTGAATAAAACAAACATTTTTAAAAATCTAAAAAAAGATGAATAGATTTCATGATAATAAGTAAGAGATTCAGACATGGTTGTGTGGTTTAGTACGTTGCTTTGTATCCACGTGGTCTAGGGTTCTATCCTACTGTGTGACACTTTAGGCAAGTCAACCAATAATTTGTATGTAAATTTGGTAGATGAGGACCATAAGGAAGCATGCTGTATATATGGCTGACTGAACACACACGGGTTTTATCTCCTCTTCTCACTCTCTTCTATCTTTCTATTCTTTTATCTCTCATTTTATCTTCTGATGAAAGACTAGCATTTGAAATGTTAAGACTCTTTTACTACTATACCAAGTGTTAAACTAATATATATATCTTCATTGTTCTGTATTGTTTGTTTTGTTATTTTCTGTTTACTATTCACACACACACACATATATATAGAGAGAGAGATTGCTTATGAGGAAGACAATACCACTAATGACTGCCAATTTTCTGCCATTACAAATAGAAATATCTATAAAAAACATGGATTTGTTTGTTTTCTTTTCCATAAATTACAATGGTTTCTTATTTAGGCACATGGCCAACAATTTTGAGGAGAGGGGAAAGTCGATTAAATCAACTCCAGTGTTTTACTGGTACTTTATTTTATTGGCCCTGTCAGAATGAAAGGCAAAAGCTAACCTCAGCGAGATTTGAAATTAAAACGTAAAAGTCCATAACAATGTCACAAAGCATATTGTCCAATGCTCTACCAATACTGACAATCCACCAACCTCTCCATAGATTATAATAAAAAGACACAGACACAGATGTGTCTTTTTATTATTTTATTTCTAATGAAATACACTATGTGTTTTAATTAATTTTGAAAATAACCAAAAACTTGGAAGAATTCATTAAAATAAGTAAGTTTTTTTATTAGTTAGCTGATATTGAGAAGCGGGATGGACAACATTTTTCGAGCATTGGACCACATAGGATGTGGCTTCATAAGTCGGGCTGCACTATTAAAATAATTCAAGGAGATTCTGAAATTAGGTGTGCCATTCAGAAAGCCGAACGAACTGCAGTTTTCCCATGCCTGATTTAGAACATTAATTAACAAACATTTCTAAAATAAAAAGATATTTTAAAATAAGGAGTTTTGTATCATAAATCCAGATAGTTTGGTATCAAAAGGCTTTAACCCTGCCATTACTTTTTTTTTTAATGAAAGATACTGCCTAAGGATTTCAATTAATTTTGAAAATTATTAATTGAGAGATTTAATAAAATAGCTTTTCCATTGTTTTGGGGCATAACAAATGTTCTTAAACAAAACTTTAATGAGGTTTTTAGATAAACACAAACGCTATTTCATTCAAATTTTTAAAACCTTTCCATTACCATATTTCCATTGAAAGACACTGCCTATGGTTTTCAAATCCTTTTGAAAATAATCAAGAATTTTGAGAGATTTAATAATATAACTAACTTTCTCATTATTAAGTTGGCATCTGTGTCATAAGAAATGTTCTTACATAAACACTTCAAAATAAACAATTCCTTATGATAGGGCCAAGGGCAGTTTCAGGGTGGTTTAGTATCAAAAGGGTTAATAAAAAGCATAGTTAAATATTTCTTTACTTATGCAGTACAATGTAGGTAGAGAAACAAAATCTTTATTCATGATGCCAACCAAAGCTTCTTGTCAGAAGTTAATAATAGAAAAGGAAATATAAATCTTGGTTATTTCTGCAATGCTCAACATGGCAACAACCTATCCAAAATGTAAGAATTATTTCCTGCTACTGCAATAGTAATAGTAGTAGTAGTTCTTGTAGTAGTAATTGTGTTTGTTGTTGTAGAAGTGGTGGTGGTTGTAGCAGTTGTTGTAGAAGTGGTGGTAGTTGTAGTAGTGGTGGTAGTTGTAGTAGTGGTGGTAGTTGTAGTAGTGGTGGTAGTTGTAGTAGTGGTGGTAGCTTAGACTTCGTCTTTAATAGTGTTGGTAAAGTGTGTAAGACATGACAAATTACACGCGAAAGCCTAACAACACAAAACCAACAACAACACCTATAGGAGGATTTCTGGGTAGGGCACAATAGCAGGCTACACCCTGTTGAGTAAGGAAAAACAAAACTGCATGAATATCTAAAAATACACAAAAACACAGTGTGTGTGTGTGTATGGGGTGTATCATATATTATATAAATATTATCATCATTGTCGTTTTAATGGCTGTCCACTTACCATACTAGCAAGGGTTGCACAGGTCTACATATATATATATGGGTGCCCCAGCATGGCCTCAGCCTGTTGGCTGGAACATGTAATAGGGTAATATATATATACACATATACACACACACACATATATTCACACACATACCTACTGTTTCCTTGAGCAAGACACTTTATTTCACATTGTTCCAGTTTTCTCAGCTGTAGAAATGAGACGATAGGGACTGGGACCCCTATCATTCCACTACAAAGTGGTCGTGGAGGTGCCACAGCAAAGAGGCACCCAGCCCACACTGTAAAGTGGTCGTGTAGGCGCCACGGAAAAAAAGCACCCAGCACTCACTGTAAATGAGGTTGGTGTTAGGAAGGGCATCCAGCTGTAGAAATCAAGCCAGAATCAGTCACCGTCCCACCCTCGCAAGCAGGGGAAAGCTGATATAAAATGATGATGATGATACATATACAATATATACACATTATATATATATATATAAATTATTTTATTATATTATGGTGCACTTTCATCAGAAATATATATATATATATATATATATATATATATATATAAAATAGCAGAATACCTGTCAAAAATAATAAAAAATATTTTATTTAATAGTTAATTTCTTGATTACAACATTCTATGTAAAGATGTTTAATCCTTGGTTTTCCTTTACCTTCTCCCTCTGGTCATTCCAGTCATTTTACATTCATTTAAATTAATTACAATAATTTTTTTTTCACATTTTCTTTAATCATTATCAAGCATATATCCACTAATTTATGATACTTTTGTTCCACTTATCTATCTACGGACTGCTATAATATTGGGATTTGTGCTTTATTATTGTTGTTGTTCTTTACATTGATAAATATACAGTGGTAAGAAACTTTCATGAGAGCAGGACAGCAGGTCTTCAGAGAAGAAACCCCACTCAAGCAAATATTTTGGCCATTAACTTCTTACACTCTAAGACAGCCAGGCAGCATCCAGATTATGACTCTTGGGTGCCCTTCTGCTGACATTTAGCCATTCAGATATTGAAGACTTTCTGTTTATTTAAACCAGATGGAGATTTTGTTGACAAGATCTAGCTGGAACTCCTCTCCATTGCCTCTGCTTTCAAACTTATATTTAAACGTTTCCTTGAGATAGATAGATAGATAGGTAAGTAATGAAAGATTATTTTGAAAATAATGAATAATTTGAAGGGATTTCTCATTATTAAGTTGCTGTCTGGAATACAAACAGGGTGTATTAAAAGGAACCATCTGATTTTATTTACAATTTTTACAAATGTTCAGTATGTAAATAATTTTATAAAAATTCATAAAAGTTATAAAAAAGAAAACTTTATATTCAGTCAAGTATTGTACAAATTATCACATGATCATATGGCCATTTGTTTAAAAAAAATATAACCTTTTTGACACACCTTATATAACCCTTTAGCATTTGCATTATTCTATATTTACTACTGTAATTTCATGGTAAAGGCTTTATCTTACATAATTATCTCACATAATATCAAATCTATGAGGTTTTGATATTTATTTTGAGAACAATACCTTAACATCGATATGAGTAGCTGGTTACAGCCAGTTTGAACAGAAAGAGATAAGAGAATTCTGGTCGGATATAGCCGGTTTAAATGCTGAAGGTTTAATAAAGGTTCTTAAATAAGATTTTATGATGGAAAGTTTTTATATGAATATATGCACTTAAAATAAACAGCTTTGTATTGTAGAACAGGGGCGGTTTCAGGATGTTTGTTAACAAAAGGAATAAATAACAAACATACATTCTCAATCACCAATTCTGTGTGTGGGCGAAGTGACTTACAAAAATCAACCAACAGCAGCAGCAACAATGGTAACAAGAGTTACTGTTTGTTTGTTTCTGTCTGTCTGTCTGTCTCTCACATAAACACACATATGCATTGAAGTAAGTGCATGGTTGTGTGGTTAAGGAGTTGCAGCCATGTGGTTTACAGTTTGTGCAAGATTCTTCTACTACATATAGCCTTATGAATGAAATTTAGTAGACAGAAATTGTAGGTGTGTGTGTGTTCACTTCACATTCACTGTCTGTAATTTAACAGATAAAGAACAAAAAAAAAAAAGATTGATAAACTAACTACCAAACTTGAAAAATATAAAGGGATCATTCCTTCATGGAGGTACCCCATCATGGCCAGAATCTAATGAGTGAAACCAGTAAAAAAACAAAACAAAATAAAGCAAATATATATATATATAAACAGGAGTGATTTCAGGTTGTTTGGTATCAAATGTGTTAACTATCTAAAGTTTAATTTTATTAAACTGTTTGGGAAATGTTTAGAAAAAAAAAATATATATATTTTACATTCTTTTATTATTTTACTGGTTTCAAATTGTATATGGCCTTGCTGGAGTCCCACCTTCATTAAAGCTTGTATTTATTTTATTATATCTATTTGTTTAAATGTTAAGATACAAGGCATAAAAAAGCGAACAAAAAACAGCAATTGTTAGGCATTATAAATGTGAAAGCAGATGGACACACATATGTATGTATGTACATACGTGTGAGAGTGTGTATGTATATATGTATGTAAGTGTGTGAGTGTGCATGTATATATGTATGCATATATGTACATCATCATTATATGTCTATTTATGCATGGTTTTTCATGGGTTGGATGGGTCCTTACCAACACAACTTTACTCTATTCATAGCATTCCTTCATCATTCCCTCTGTGAGGTTCAATGTTTTGAGATCAGCGTCATTTAGTTGTTAGGTTATATGGCTCACAATCATAAGGTTGTGAGTCCGATTGTTGTGTCCTTGAGCAAGACACTTTATTTCACGTTGCTCCAGTCCACTCTGCTGGCAAAAGTGAGTTGTACCTGTAATTTGAAGGACCAGCTTTGTCTTATTCTGTGTCACGCTGAATTTCCCTGAGAACTATGTTAAAGGTACAAATGTTTGTAGAATGCTTTGCCACTTACACATAAATTTCATGAGCAGGCTGTTCTACCTATCATTTCAACTAGAACACTCGTCACCATAACCTATGGAGTGCAATATATGTTTATATATATATATATATATATATATATATATATATATATATATATATAGGAATGAGTAGGACCCTGACGGCTGAGCTCAAGCCGTTTCGATGGCTTGAGCTCAGCCGTTGGGGTCCTACTCATTCCTATTACCCACTCTACTACCCTGGTTCCTTACCACATTTCCTCCGTTATATATATATATATTTAAGTGATCCCTCCTGGAGCCACGACAAAGAGCCCAGCCCACTATAGTGGTCATGTAGGTGTCATGACAAAAGCAAGTGCCCAACCTGCACTGTTAAGTGGTTGTGTAGGTGTCACGACAAAAAGCACCCAGTCCACGCTGTAAAGTGGTCGTGTAGGTGATACAGCACACACTGTAAATGTGGTTGGTGTTAGAAAGAACACCCAGCCATAGAAACCAAGACAAATTAGTTCTGTGTGAGCGAATCACGGTTCTCCGACTTGATCCCTCACAAAGGGACATCCCGTCTTACCCATGCTAGGTGGAAGATGGACGTTAAAAGACGATGATATATATGTGTGTATATATATATATATATATATATATATATATATATATATATATATATATATATATAGTAGTGGGGACTGACCTCAAACCCACATAGTTGCAAGGGGGACTTCCTGAATGACATAACTAGGAGGGCACATAGGTTTATCATCTTTTCAATATAAATCCTATGAGTAAGACACAGCCATCTGACTTAAGAATGTGACAGCCTGTCTGACCCATGAAAGCATAGAAAATAGACATGATGGTGATAATGATGATGGTTGTGGTGATAATGATAAACTATTTTATCAAACATATTCTATTCAATATCTAACATATAGTCAAACATTGGATATTTATATTCCAACTGACATGTCTCCTGTATAGGGTTAGAGCTTTCCATTGTTTATATATTGAGTATTGAATGTTTGACTTTATAATACTAGATAGCGTTTACATGCAAGTGTATATACATGTATATGCATATATCTCTATATGTATATATATATGTATGCACCTTACTGGTTGAGTTCTATATTGGCAGGAATTCCACATTTTTTATTCATCTACCACAATGGGTTTTTTCTCATACAGCGGTCTTCCTCTATTTTTATTAGAGGTCATGTATCATGATAGCGTAGAACTGCTTGATTTATTATTGGAGCAATACACACTAGCATGCACACTAACTGCTAATGTATATCACCTGCTGAGGACATTCAATTGTTCAATTGTATAATATCTACTGATAATACAGCAGATATTACACAATCGTAATATCTGCTGTATTATCTGGCAGAGCCCAACCTTCTCCAGGTCAGAATTCAAACAGATTCCTCCCAGAGGAGGATAGAGAGAGTGAGAGAATAGAAGTGAGAAAGCGGTATAAAGGAAGAATTGACCCCAGTACTAGACTGGTACTTTTATTGACCTGGAATGGATGAAAGGCAAAGTTGACTTCAGTGGGATAACATTGCCAATTTGCCGCCTTCAATTTTATTATATGGTGTTTGTCAATAGAGTATGGTTATATGACTATATATAATGATTTTTAATTTAGGTACAAAGCCTGCAATTTATGGGGAGGGTAAAATTAAATATATCGACCCCAGTCCATAACTGATATTTTATTTCATTGGTTCCAGAATGATAAAAGGCAAAGCTGACTGAGACAGGATTTGAACACAGAGTTATGACTGAATGTCATAAAGCATTACCCGGATCACTGACAGCAGCTCATGGGTGGATGTTGTTTACCTGTGCCACACAAAAGACTTATGGCGAAACTCTCTGCAATGAGTGTGAAGCATGATATTTTTAACTGCTTGAAATCCTTCATTCTCAGTCGAAAAGAGGTAGTCACGGTTCTAGGACAGCATTCTTCACCATATGAGATGTCATCTGGTGTACCACAGGGATCTGTTCTTGGTCCCCTTTTGTTTGTTGCATACATTAATGACATAGATGCCAACTTAAAGAATGCCACAGTACTGAAATATGCAGATGACATCAAGCTGTACCTTGAAATCAAAAGGACAGATCCTGAAATCTACAACTCTTTCCTAGAATCAGACCTGGACACAATGCAGCAATGGATCACAGACTGGCAACTGAAGCTGGCTGTGGACAAGTGTACCACCATGCATTTTGGGAGGAAAAATCCAGCGGCCACATACTCCCCCCACAACACTGATATCAAGAAGTCCTCTTGTGAACGTGACCTGGGCATTACTGTCAGCAGCGATTTGCGTTGGACAAAGCACATCTCTAAAATTGTCAAGAAGGCCGAGGGTGTCTTGACATCACTCAGCAAGACCTTTGTTAGCCGCTCTCCAGCCATCTATTTAAAGCTGTATACAGCTATGGTACGACCACACTTGGAATTCGCATCATCAGTCTGGAACCCCTATCTTGCTCAGAACATTGCCCTCCTGGAAACTGTTCAGAGACGTGTAACCAAGGGCATACCATCCATCAGACATCTACCATACTCTGCATGCCTTGCTTCCCTGGGCATGGATTCATTGAAGCTCTGATGTCTGGCAATGGACTTGGTAAACACCCACAAAGTTATTAACCATCTCGCCAACAACAACCCTGAGCACCTTTTTGATCTCCATGTGTCTAACACACGTGGACATGCCTACAAAGTCAGAAAACAGCACAGATCCCATGACTTTCGGAAACATTTTTTCACGCTTAGAGTTGCTGAAGCATGGAACAAACTGTCTGCGTCAGTTGTTAGCTGCCGAGACACTGCATCCTTTAAAACCCCCATGCTTCCCGAAATTCGCCAAAACTACACCTGATGTCCCCCTTCCATACACATGCACACATGTGAATATCATGACTCATGCACTGTTCATTTTCCTGATGTTTGTACATTACCCTATGCACTGTACATGCACTTTTGATGAGTTGTAGTGCACCTGAGCACCGTACACAATATTTTCATTATTATTATTATTATTATTATGTCTGGCACACTACTGATTACTGCCAACCCACCACCCTTTTACTCTATATAATTACACTTTACAGTCATTATGGTGAATTGGCAGTATCGGTAGAGGGTCGATACTATCACTGTATATGTATACTTCAGAGAATATTATGAGGGTCGGACGCCATTCTTTCCAGCATAGTTACGTCCCTTTACAGTCTGAGTTCAAATCCCGTCGAGGTTAACTTTGCCTTTCATCCTTACGGGGGTCGATAAAATAAAGTACCAGTAATACACTGGGATAATTGCCGGCCTTGTACCAAAAGTAGAAACAATTATTATAATCAATTTATAATCATTAGCATGAGGAAGCCTATCTTTTGTATGAGTGTGTGTGCATGTGTGTATGTATGTGTATACAGTTAATGTATACATATAATGTATGTATGCATGTGTGTATGTATGTGTGTGTATTTCTGTGTCTGTCTGCCTGTATGTGTGCATGTGTGCGTGTGCATGTGTGTATGTATGTGTGTGTGTGTGTGTATGTATATCTGTGTGTGTGTGTCTGTCTGTCTGTCTGTATGTATGTATCTAATGTCTATCTGTCTATATGTATGTATGTAATGTCTGAATGTAAGTATGTATGGAATTTAAAAGGTGGGATAGATAGAGAAAAGATTAGAGTAAAGTCGGTATATGTATGCATGTGTGTGTGTGTATATGTGTATTGTAATTATTTGTGTTGGCTTTAGGATTGTGCTTGTAAGAAATTATTATTATTAGCACTGTGTGTTTGGATATACTCCAGCCATGTTCCTGACCATATCATCTATTAATTCTCCTTTCCAGATTAAAGATGAAAGCTTGCCAAACAGAGGGTCAGGAAGACTCTTCAGCTATGTCAAAGGCATGACAACCTCCCTGCCTCCTCACTTGTGCTGGTACATTTTGATAACTTGCACTTAGTAGTGTGTGGGATCACATGTAAGCAAGTTGTGGGCTGCAAGCCTGTCTTAACACTAAGTTGAGTGTAGGATCACATGTAAGCAAGTTGTGGGCTGCAAGCCTGTCTTAACACTCAGTTGAGTGTAGGATCACATGTAAGCAAGTTGTGGGCTGCAAGCCTGTCTTAACACTCAGTTGAGTGTAGGATCATATGTAAGCAAGTTGTGGGCTGCAAGCCTGTCTTAGCACTCAGTTGAGTGTAGGATCACATGTAAGCAAGTTGTGGGCTGCAAGCCTGTCTTAACACTAAGTTGAGTGTAGGATCACATGTAAGCAAGTTGTGGGCTGCAAGCCTGTCTTAACACTCAGTTGAGTGTAGGATCACATGTAAGCAAGTTGTGGGCTGCAAGCCTGTCTTAACATTAAGTTGAGTGTAGGATCACATGTAAGCAAGTTGTGGGCTGCAAGACTGTCTTAACACTCAGTTGAGTGTAGGATCACATGTAAGCAAGTTGTGAGCTGCAAGACTGTCTTAACACTCAGTTGAGTGTAGGATCACATGTAAGCAAGTTGTGGGCTGCAAGCCTGTCTTAACACTAAATTGAGTGTAGGATCACATGTAAGCAAGTTGTGGGCTGCAAGCCTGTCTTAACACTCAGTTGAGTGTAGGATCACATGTAAACAAGTTGTGGGCTGCAAGCCTGTCTTAACACTAAGTTGAGTGTAGGATCACATGTAAGCAAGTTGTGGGCTGCAAGCCTGTCTTAACACTAAGTTGAGTGTAGGATCACATGTAAACAAGTTGTGGGCTGCAAGCCTGTCTTAACACTAAGTTGAGTGTAGGATCACATGTAAGCAAGTTGTGGGCTGCAAGCCTGTCTTAACACTAAGTTGAGTGTAGGATCACATGTAAGCAAGTTGTGGGCTGCATGCCTGTCTTAACACTCAGTTGAGTGTAGGATCACATGTAAGCAAGTTGTGGGCTGCAAGCCTGTCTTAACACTCAGTTGAGTGTAGGATCACATGTAAGCAAGTTGTGGGCTGCAAGCCTGTCTTAACACTAAGTTGAATGTAGGATCACATGTAAGCAAGTTGTGGGCTGCAAGACTGTCTTAACATTAAGTTGAGTGTAGGATCACATGTAAGCAAGTTGTGGGCTGCAAGCCTGTCTTAACACTAAATTGAGTGTAGGATCACATGTAAGCAAGTTGTGGGCTGCAAGCCTGTCTTAACACTCAGTTGAGTGTAGGATCACATGTAAGCAAGTTGTGGGCTGCAAGACTGTCTTAACACTCAGTTGACTGTAGGATCACATGTAAGCAAGTTGTGGGCTGCAAGCCGGTCTTAACACTAAGTTGAGTGTAGGATCACATGTAAGCAAGTTGTGGGCTGCAAGCCTGTCTTAACACTCAGTTGAGTGTAGGATCATATGTAAGCAAGTTGTGGGCTGCAAGACTGTCTTAACATTAAGTTGAGTGTAGGATCACATGTAAGCAAGTTGTGGGCAGCAAGACTGTCTTAACACTCAGTTGAGTGTAGGATCACATGTAAGCAAGTTGCGGGTTGCAAGACTGTCTTAACATTAAGTTGAGTGTAGGATCACATGTAAGCAAGTTGTGGGCAGCAAGCCTGTCTTAACACTCAGTTGAGTGTAGGATCACATGTAAGCAAGTTGCGGGTTGCAAGACTGTCTTAACATTAAGTTGAGTGTAGGATCACATGTAAGCAAGTTGTGGGCAGAAAGACTGTCTTAACACTCAGTTGAGTGTAGGATCACATGTAAGCAAGTTGTGGGCTGCAAGACTGTCTTAACACTAAGTTGAGTGTAGGATCACATGTAAGCAAGTTGTGGGCTGCAAGACTGTCTTAACACTAAGTTGAGTGTAGGATCACATGTAAGCAAGTTGTGGGCTGCAAGCCTGTCTTAACATTAAGTTGAGTGTAGGATCACATGTAAGCAAGTTGTGGGCTGCAAGACTGTCTTAACACTAAGTTGAGTGTAGGATCACATGTAAGCAAGTTGTGGGCTGCAAGACTGTCTTAACACTAAGTTGAGTGTAGGATCACATGTAAGCAAGTTGTGGGCTGCAAGCCTGTCTTAACACTCAGTTGAGTGTAGGATCACATGTAAGCAAGTTGTGGGCTGCAAGCCTGTCTTAACATTAAGTTGAGTGTAGGATCACATGTAAGCAAGTTGTGGGCTGCAAGACTGTCTTAACATTAAGTTGAGTGTAGGATCACATGTAAGCAAGTTGTGGGCTGCAAGACTGTCTTAACACTAAGTTGAGTGTAGGATCATATGTAAGCAAGTTGTGGGCTGCAAGCCTGTCTTAACATTAAGTTGAGTGTAGGATCACATGTAAGCAAGTTGTGGGCTGCAAGACTGTCTTAACACTAAGTTGAGTGTAGGATCACATGTAAGCAAGTTGTGGGCTGCAAGCCTGTCTTAACACTCAGTTGAGTGTAGGATCACATGTAAGCAAGTTGTGGGCTGCAAGACTGTCTTAACATTAAGTTGAGTGTAGGATCACATGTAAGCAAGTTGTGGGCTGCAAGCCTGTCTTAACATTAAGTTGAGTGTAGGATCACATGTAAGCAAGTTGTGGGCTGCAAGACTGTCTTAACATTAAGTTGAGTGTAGGATCACATGTAAGCAAGTTGTGGGCTGCAAGACTGTCTTAACACTCAGTTGAGTGTAGGATCACATGTAAGCAAGTTGTGGGCTGCAAGCCTGTCTTAACATTAAGTTGAGTGTAGGATCACATGTAAGCAAGTTGTGGGCTGCAAGACTGTCTTAACATTAAGTTGAGTGTAGGATCACATGTAAGCAAGTTGTGGGCTGTAAGCCTGTCTTAACACTCAGTTGAGTGTAGGATCACATGTAAGCAAGTTGTGGGCTGCAAGACTGTCTTAACATTAAGTTGAGTGTAGGATCACATGTAAGCAAGTTGTGGGCTGCAAGACTGTCTTAACACTAAGTTGAGTGTAGGATCACATGTAAGCAAGTTGTGGGCTGCAAGACTGTCTTAACACTAAGTTGAGTGTAGGATCACATGTAAGCAAGTTGTGGGCTGCAAGCCTGTCTTAACACTCAGTTGAGTGTAGGATCACATGTAAGCAAGTTGTGGGCTGCAAGCCTGTCTTAACATTAAGTTGAGTGTAGGATCACATGTAAGCAAGTTGTGGGCTGCAAGACTGTCTTAACATTAAGTTGAGTGTAGGATCACATGTAAGCAAGTTGTGGGCTGCAAGACTGTCTTAACACTAAGTTGAGTGTAGGATCATATGTAAGCAAGTTGTGGGCTGCAAGCCTGTCTTAACATTAAGTTGAGTGTAGGATCACATGTAAGCAAGTTGTGGGCTGCAAGACTGTCTTAACACTAAGTTGAGTGTAGGATCACATGTAAGCAAGTTGTGGGCTGCAAGCCTGTCTTAACACTCAGTTGAGTGTAGGATCACATGTAAGCAAGTTGTGGGCTGCAAGACTGTCTTAACATTAAGTTGAGTGTAGGATCACATGTAAGCAAGTTGTGGGCTGCAAGCCTGTCTTAACATTAAGTTGAGTGTAGGATCACATGTAAGCAAGTTGTGGGCTGCAAGACTGTCTTAACATTAAGTTGAGTGTAGGATCACATGTAAGCAAGTTGTGGGCTGCAAGACTGTCTTAACATTAAGTTGAGTGTAGGATCACATGTAAGCAAGTTGTGGGCTGTAAGCCTGTCTTAACACTCAGTTGAGTGTAGGATCACATGTAAGCAAGTTGTGGGCTGCAAGCCTGTCTTAACACTCAGTTGAGTGTAGGATCACATGTAAGCAAGTTGTGGGCTGCAAGCCTGTCTTAACACTCAGTTGAGTGTAGGATCACATGTAAGCAAGTTGTGGGCTGCAAGCCTGTCTTAACACTAAGTTGAGTGTAGGATCACATGTAAGCAAGTTGTGGGCTGCAAGACTGTCTTAACATTAAGTTGAGTGTAGGATCACATGTAAGCAAGTTGTGGGCTGTAAGCCTGTCTTAACACTCAGTTGAGTGTAGGATCACATGTAAGCAAGTTGTGGGCTGCAAGCCTGTCTTAACACTCAGTTGAGTGTAGGATCACATGTAAGCAAGTTGTGGGCTGCAAGCCTGTCTTAACACTCAGTTGAGTGTAGGATCACATGTAAGCAAGTTGTGGGCTGCAAGCCTGTCTTAACACTAAGTTGAGTGTAGGATCACATGTAAGCAAGTTGTGGGCTGCAAGACTGTCTTAACATTAAGTTGAGTGTGGGATCACATGTAAGCAAGTTGTGGGCTGCAAGACTGTCTTAACACTCAGTTGAGTGTAGGATCACATGTAAGCAAGTTGTGGGCTGCAAGCCTGTCTTAACATTAAGTTGAGTGTAGGATCACATGTAAGCAAGTTGTGGGCTGCAAAACTGTCTTAACACTAAGTTGAGTGTAGGATCACATGTAAGCAAGTTGTGGGCTGCAAGCCTGTCTTAACATTAAGTTGAGTGTAGGATCACATGTAAGCAAGTTGTGGGCTGCAAGACTGTCTTAACACTAAGTTGAGTGTAGGATCACATGTAAGCAAGTTGTGGGCTGCAAGCCTGTCTTAACATTAAGTTGAGTGTAGGATCACATGTAAGCAAGTTGTGGGCTGCAAGACTGTCTTAACATTAAGTTGAGTGTAGGATCACATGTAAGCAAGTTGTGGGCTGCAAGACTGTCTTAACATTAAGTTGAGTGTAGGATCACATGTAAGCAAGTTGTGGGCTGCAAGACTGTCTTAACACTAAGTTGAGTGTAGGATCACATGTAAGCAAGTTGTGGGCTGCAAGCCTGTCTTAACATTAAGTTGAGTGTAGGATCACATGTAAGCAAGTTGTGGGCTGCAAGACTGTCTTAACACTAAGTTGAGTGTAGGATCACATGTAAGCAAGTTGTGGGCTGCAAGCCTGTCTTAACATTAAGTTGAGTGTAGGATCACATGTAAGCAAGTTGTGGGCTGCAAGACTGTCTTAACATTAAGTTGAGTGTAGGATCACATGTAAGCAAGTTGTGGGCTGCAAGACTGTCTTAACATTAAGTTGAATGTAGGATCACATGTAAGCAAGTTGTGGGCTGCAAGACTGTCTTAACACTCAGTTGAGTGTAGGATCACATGTAAGCAAGTTGTGGGCTGCAAGCCTGTCTTAACACTCAGTTGAGTGTAGGATCACATGTAAGCAAGTTGTGGGCTGCAAGACTGTCTTAACATTAAGTTGAGTGTAGGATCATATGTAAGCAAGTTGTGGGCTGCAAGACTGTCTTAACACTAAGTTGAATGTAGGATCACATGTAAGCAAGTTGTGGGCTGCAAGACTGTCTTAGCACTCAGTTGAGTGTAGGATCACATGTAAGCAAGTTGTGGGCTGCAAGCCTGTCTTAACACTCAGTTGAATGTAGGATCACATGTAAGCAAGTTGTGGGCTGTAAGCCTGTCTTAACACTCAGTTGAGTGTAGGATCATATGTAAGCAAGTTTTGGGCCACCTACTTGTTTTTAACACTCAGTTGAGTGCAGGATCATACGTAAGCAATTTGTGGGCTGCCAACCCAACTTAACACCCAGCAGTGTGCAGGAATGTATGTAAGCAAGATACAGGCTCCCAGCTCATCTGTCAAGTCAGTACTTCCACTTGGGTACCGACCTGACCTGCTGACGACCCATACAACCTTTACTAGCAAGGAAAGGAAAAATGAAATGATGATCATTGAGTAATGAAGTGCCAGGAGTTCCAAATGGAAAGAAACCATGGAAGAAGAAAGCCAAGAAAGATGTTGATGTGGTGAAAGCTGACCTCAAGAAACACACCAAAGAAAGGTGATGACTAGGGAAAGAATCAAGTGGAAGGATGCTCTCTGGGAGAGGACTTGTCGAACCCATGCAAGTACAGAAGTTGTATGTAAAATCAATGATGATGATTAAAGCAGCTCACAGTGATTAAAGACTTTTAGAGTTTTTTTTTTTATTAATATAACTGTAGTATATAAAGAACTCAATATAAGTGAGAGGTGACACCCAATATAACCTATCAGTGGGTGGGTGTTTATGTATGTATGGACCCATAGCTCCTGATGGAATATTGAAGGTGCTGTAGTAACATACAATGTGTCTTGGGCATTTTAAACCATGCAGAACCCATCCCCTTTCTAGGTCTGAATATAGTCAATTTCTGCCAGAGAAGAGAGAGAGTGAAAGAGAGGAAGTGAAAAAGAGATATAGAGGAAGAATCAACCCCAGTACTAGACTGGTACTTTTTCATCAACCTCAAAAGGATGAAAGGCAAAGTTGATCGTAGTAGGTTTTGAACTCAGAGCACAGAGAGCCGGAAGAAATACTACAAAGCCTTCTCTCCAATGTTCTAACAACTCTGCCAATCCACAGTTCATCACTATAGTTTCACCTTGCTACAGTCTATTATCAACTTAACCCTTTTGTTAATGTATTTCTAATGAAAGACACTGATATTCAAATAAATTTTTAAATAATAAAACATTTAATAAGATGAATGACTTTCTCATTAGAAAGGATTGTAAATATAATTATGATGGAAAATGTTTAGATAAGTAAAAATACTTTAAAATGAACAGTTTTGTATTGTAGAATGAAAAGTGCTTTCAGATGATTTAGTATCAAAAGGGTCAACTCATCTAAAGACTACTCAGTAAAAATTGAAGATAAAAAAAACTTTCAATTAAGTTAAAATTTTACAGAAAATGTCAGATGAAAAAAAAAAAAAAAACCTATTTCAAAAGTTACTTTGAATTCTGATGTGACATTTTAAAAATGTTTACAATATACTATTAAATAACTTAATACATGGAAATAAAAAAATATCTTAACCTTTAACGTCCTGTACCACATGAAACCACATTAACAAGACATTCTTAAAAAGTACAAAACAGCATTACAACTGCATCACAATAAGAATTGAAGCAAATTTTCCCCAATGATCTGTCCACTTGTAAAGATATCATAAACATTTGAATTAACAAACCACATTAGCAAGACATTCTTTAAAAGTACAAAACAATACCATGACAGCATCATATTAAAAATTAAAGTTTTTACTCTAATACAGTAAATGTTCACAATGCTATAGCTACTAGTAAAGATACAGCTTAGATTTTAATGTCCTGTTTTTCATGAAACCACATTAACAAGACATTCTTGAAAAGTACAAAACAACACTATGATTGCATTACATTAAAAGTTCAGCAAATTTTCACAACAATCTGTCCTCAGGTAAAGATAATCTAAAATACTTGAATTAATAAAATCCATTTAAAAAGTACTTTCAGCTAAATCATAACATAATTGTTTCTACTTTTGGCACAAGGCCAGCAATTATCCCAGTGTATTACTGGTATCGACCCCGTAAGGATGAAAGCAAAGTTAACCTCGGCGGAATGTGAACTCAGACCATAAAGGGCCGTAACTCCATGCTGCAAAGCATGGCATCAGACCCTCTACCGATACTGCCAATCCACCACCCTGCTAAATCATAACATAATGCTAAGAGATAAAGGCTAAACTTAGAATTCTTAAAAGCTTTGATAGTAAAATAATTTTCAAACTCTAAGACTGATTACAGGAGAAATTTCAATGTCATGAACATAATAGAAGGGGATTTTGAAAAATACAAAAGAAAGAAACAAAGAATCAATAAAACAGTGTATTATATAACAATAATGGCTATTGAATTGTTGAACTGTTTGTAACACACACACAGATATATATATATATATATATTTCCTGATGATTTATTTCGAATGAAACAGTTCTAGTTCTGTAGAAGCCATTTCTCTCTCTCTCTCTCTATATATATATATCATATTATATTATTTATTTATGTTCATACACAGAACAAAAGCGCTACCCAAGGTTTCAAGGCCCAATTTTGACTACACCTCCAGAATGAGTTTATATATAATCATATTGATGTTGCAACTTGCAGATAGTATCAGATATGGAAAGACCAAGGGAAACATAGTTTCCTTGGTTCAATGCGATGATTGGTTTCTTTCATATATATATATATACACACACATATATATACATACACATATATATACATACATATAACAAAACAAACAACTCTACAATCTAGGTGTCTTAATTAGCAGCAGAGGAGGCTGCTCTGAGAGCATAATAGCTAAAGTAAGGACAAGATGGAAAAAGTTTAGAGAGCTACTTATACTGATAACAACAAAAGGTTTCTCCCTAGGTACAAAAGGATGACTGTATGACACCTGTGTATGAAGGGCAATGCTGCATGATAATGAAACATGGGCTGTGACTTCAGAGGACATGCATAGAATGGAGAGAAATGAAGCAATCATACTCCGTTGAATGTTCAATGTAAGCGTGAGAGGAAGGCAGAGTTTGGGGGAGCTGAGGGAGAAGTTGGGTTTAAGAGGAATCAGAGGTGGTGTGCAGGAGAGAAGACATGTGATGTACATGGATGATGATCACTGGGTGAAGAAGTGGCAAGAAATCCCAATGGAAGGTTGCTGCAGTAGAGGTAGACCAAGAAAGACCTGGACAGAGGAGGTGAAAGCTGACCTCAAATCACAAACTCTCAGAGAGGAAATGACGAAGGAACGCAGCAAGTGGAAAGATGCTGTGCTGAAAAGGACCCATCCAACCCTTGTAAGTGTGGAAGAACGGACATAAAAATGATGATGATATAGGATGATATATATATATATAGAGAGAGAGAGGGAGGAGGGAGAGAGAGAGAGAGAGAAAGAGAAGGCAGAGAAACAGGATATTGCCAAGACTGTTCAAAATCAGTATTTTTCTTGGCAGCAAAGCCAATTCAGAAAGTTTGACATTCTACATTAGTCTACCATTTCATGCTTTTGAAAATAGTTAAAAGTGTGTTTTCTGTCTGTGATTTTTTAATCTCAGTATGGTTACCAGCACCTAGTTATTTTACTCTTCTCGAAAAAAAAAAAAAAATAAAAAAGTAAAATGAACTCAAATTATACATAATCAATCTAATGAATGCATGTATGGGCCCATAACTCTTGATGGTGTCGTAAAGGAACTGTCATGACGTTTTAAACTTGGTGATATAATAACAAAAGGGTTAATGCAACTGAGCCTAGATTTAAGTGTCTCTTGTATCGGTTATTTTGAGTCATGCAAATAATTTAACTTATTTCAAATTTTGATTTTACTAATTATATTTCAATAGTTCTATCAACATATGTGCATGGACCTATATCTCCTGGGGGGCCCATAGGAGTCACATCATGTTATATAGTGAATGTTGGGCACTTTAGATCTGGTGGAGCCCAAATCCTCTCTATGTCTGAACACAGCTGATTTCTTAGAGCGAGAGGAGTTATAGACGAAGAATTGACCTCAGTATTAGACTGGTACTTTTTTTTTTTTTACTTCGAAAGGATGAAAGGCAAAATTGTCCTTGGCAGGATTTGAACTGCCAGAACGAATACAACAAAGCATTCTATCTGATAGTCTAATGACTCTGCCAACTCTCTGCTTAAATCTAGCAATTAAGGTTACATTATTTACCACAAAATTGACACATCGGACATAACAAGAAGAATGATTTGTTTCCTTATTTTCATCTCTTATTATTTTTTCTTTTCATCTAAATATAACCCTAAAGCTTGTAGAACTTCAATTTAACCCTTTTGACACCAAATCACTCTGAAACCTATGATATAAAGTTGTATATTTTAACCTTTAGCATTCACATAACTCTATATATACTATTATATTTTCATGGTAAAGACTTTACCTCGCATAATATCTCACATAATCTCGAATCTATGAGACTTTGAAAGTATTTATTTTGAGAACGATACCTTAACATCAGTTTGAGTGGCCGATTACAGCCAGTTTCAACAGAAAGAGGTAGAAAATTCTGGCCCGTTTTAGCCGGTTTGAACATTAAAGGGTTAAAGAATTTATATTTATCTAAAAGCTCACTATCATAATTATATATAAGAACCTTTTTTAAGTTATGCTCCAAACACCAACATAATAATGGTTTCTGATTTAGGCACAAGGCCAACAATTTTGGAGGAGGGGAAAGTTGATTAAATCGACCCAATGCATTACTGGTTCTTTAGGATGAAAGACAAAGGTGACATTAGTGGGATTTGAACTCAGAATATAAAGGGCTGTAATGAAATAATGCAATGCACTGAGTCTGCCAATCTTAATGAGAAAATTAATTATATTACTAAATCCCTACAAATTCTTAGTTATTTTCAAAATGATATTTTGTGCTTTTTATTAGGAATATGGTATTGAAAGGGTTAAAGATATAGGCAGTGTCTTTTACTATAAATGTGGTTATGAAAGGATTAATGACATAGGCAGTGTCTTTTATTATAATATGGTAATGAAAGGATTAAGAAAATAATTGTTGACCCATAACTATCACCCTAAGCATTCCCCTATTATTCACCAAGTAGATTAGATCAATGATAGACAACATAGTCCAGGTGGACCACTAGCTGTCCATACCAAAGTTTTAGTGGTCAACAGCAACTATTATGTCCTGTGGTGTATTATGTAATTAAAAGTAAATTTATATTTTTGGTCCATGAATTTTTCTTCAGAAATTTTGTGAACCTCTTTTTCATAATGCTTGTACATCATTGCACTAGACTAATCTATATTATGGGTATCCTGGTTTTTAGAATAGGAACAAAATATTTCCACGTGTTATAAGAGGTATCTAAAAGGGTTGACCTGAGTAAGAGCATCCAGCTGTAAAACATTGTCTCAAAACATCCCATCCAAAACTATCATGAAACATTATATGTAAAAATAGCACCACTTCCGTCAACAATCAGAGATAAAGACGCAGACAGAAGATAGACAGTATTGCATTAATGACATCTTTCAATAGCACAATGTTATATATTTGACTCAATTGAATTGTCCCTATTTTATCAACGATGAAAGGGACCCACCCCAACACAAAAAAACAACAACAAACAAAGAAACAAGTTGATCCTAGTCAGATTGGAAAACAAGATTATTGAGGGCTGGAATAAGAGATTTAGTTTCCACAACTTCTATAGAATATAATTTAAAAACTAAAGAGAATATTTATTTTTGGGACTCAGGCTGTGAATACCTTGAACAAGCAGAAAGAGCAGGCAGTAAGTGTGTGTGTGTGTGTGTGTGTGTGTGTGTGTGTGTGTGTGTGTGTGTGTGTGTGTGTGTGTGTGTGTGTGTGTGTGTGTGTGTGTGTGTGTGTGTGTGTGTGTGTGTGTGTGCGTGTGTGTGCGCGCGCGCGCGCGCGCATGAATTTATGGACCTGTAACCCCTGGTAGAGTCATAGGGGCTTGTAAGATATGGCATGTCAAAGCCATCCTTCTCCAGGACTGAACACAGGTGATTTCTTTGGAAGGGAGAAGGAAGGGGTGGGTGGATGGAAGAGATAAATAGGAAGAAATGACCCCAGTACATGACTGGTACTTTTCTTATTGACCTTGAAAGAATGAAAACTAAAATAGAGATCCTGGAGGAAACCAATAAGGAACACTTACCATCTATAAGATAACATTTTTTTTATTTCACTCTACATTGAGTTCTTTATCAGATAACACTTTAATCACTATCTGACATACCTCCTTATACATTAAACACCTATATACTGTGTGTGCGTGTGTGTGTGTATATATATATATATATATATATATATATATATATATATATTTTTCCAATCGATCGACTTTCGTCAAATCGGACCGAGGAAACAATGTTTCCATTGGTCTTTCCAATTGCTAATACTATCTATCGGTCGCAACTCCAGGTAGAAGAAGCAACGTGAAATAAAGTGTCTTGCTCAAGGACATAACGCATCGCCTGGTCCAGGAATCGAACTCACAACCTTATGATTGCGAATCCAATTCTCTAACCACTCAGCCACACGCCTTCACCAATATATATAAAGAAAAACGATGAAGTTTTGTTTACATGTATTTAGTTTTTTATTGTGTATAAATACAGGTAAATAAAACTTTAGTGATTTTCTTAATATATACACTCTGCTTGTGCTCATATTGGGACCACCACTAGTAATTCACTTAATCACATACACTATATATATATATATATATATATATATATAGACTAAAAGGGCAGACTAACAGGAAAGGAAGACTTTGTAGAAGATGCACAAGAGTAACCGGTGAGAAGATAGCTAGTGAAGTTAAACTATTCTAGTCACAGGAAGGACTCATAGAAGTGGTTGATAGCTTCTGCTACCTAGGCAACATAATTAACAATGAAGGAGGGTGCTCTGAGAGCATAATAGCTAGAATAAGTATAGGATGGAAAAAGTTCAGAGAGCTACTTTCACTGTTGACAACAAAAGGTTTCTCCCTACATACAAAAGGACGACTGTATGGCACCTGTGTGTGAAGTGTGATGCTGTATGGTAGTGAAACATGTACTGTGACTTCAAAGAACATGCATAGATTGGAGAGAAATGAAGCAACCATGCTCCGTTGGATGTTCAATGTAAGGAAGGCAGAGCTTGAATGAGTTGAGGGAGAAGTTGGGTTTAAGAGGAATCCAAGGTGGTGTGCAGGAGAAAAGATTGCATTGGTATGGACATGTGATGCACATAGACAATGATTGTTGGGTGAAGAAGTGCCAGGAAATGCCAGTGCAAGGAAGCCACATTGGAGGATGACCAAGAAAGACCTGGGTAGAGGTTGTTAGAGCTAACCTCAAATCACTGAGACTCACAGAGATGACAAAGGATAGTGACATGTGGAGAAATGCCATGCTGAGACGGACTCGGCCAACACATGCAAGCATGGAAAAGCAGATGGAAATATGATGATGATATATATATATATATATAACTGGCAAATACTAACATTTACAATTGTTTCATTAACTCTTAATGTCTTGTACCACATAAAATCGCAGTAGCAAGATATTCTTAGAAAGTACAAAACAGCAATATGAATACATCACATTAAACATTTTTCACAAAATGCTGTCCGCTAGTAAAGACACTACAAACATTTTAACTTACAAACCTGTTATTTTTTATATTTTCTGCTAAATTGTTACAGAATGTTTAGAGTTAATTTGCATTTTTGGGTACAACTGCTCGTAAGAATATATTATCTTGGGCAGAGATAGGCTCCACCAAACTGGGTAAATCTAGATTCTAAGTAAAAAAAAAAAAAAGAAAAAAAAAAGAAAAGAAAAACAAGTCTAAAGCCTGTCTTCAGCCCAGAGGCTTATCAGGCTGGTGCTTATCCCGGTTTCTGTGTGTGAAGCGATTGAGAGTACAAGACTTCCCGCTGTACTGAAGATAACCATTACAACAAGTTTGATTAGTTTTAGTGTAAGGAAATGAAGTTATGCTGTATTTCATATAAATATATATATGTGTGTATATATGTATAATATAAGTATATATATATATATATATTGTCATAGAATCATGAAATTCAAACAAATACTGGAAAAGAATGCTGACACACAAAATTAACACATAGTTAAGCCCTCAAGACACACACACCCATACAAACATACACACACTTCACACATGGAAGAAATTACCCTAAGAGCTAAAGTTAATTGAATTTAGAAATTTGAAACTTGTTAAATTTCTTTTTGGAAGAATAAAAACAACAACTACAAGGAATATGGAAGTAAGTTGAGTAATGGGGTCTTTGGGCAATCAATGAAAGTAGCTGGAATAAAACCTGGGAAGCTAGAAAATATGTTTACCAAGTTCTAGAGTACAGAGAATTAAATTCGCAATGATTTTATTCCCCTTGGCTATAATGATATACCATTTCTTGAGCAAACAAGGGCACATGGGAGCCTAACTTGCTAGAAATAGCAAAAAGTTCTTCCTCAAATCACATCCTACCATTTTAAAGAAGAAAGAAATGACAAATTGGATAATGTAATTCTAGGTACACTGTCTTTGAAAATAAGTTTGAATGGTTGGTTAATCAGCTTGCTCAAAGCTGATCTGGGCTTAAAAACAACATGAACACAGCAATATTTCACTGAAGGTATCTCTGGGTGCAAAATTCCATTTATATTAATGTCCCAGGAAAATCAGTAGTTGAATAGGACTAGAACCCAATTCTTGCCCAGTGTACTAGACTTGGTACTAAATCTTGCAGACAAAAACACTAATATCTCATATTTTTCTCTCTGGTTTACTTCTGGCTATTGGTACCTGACACTTTTAATATCTTTTACCTATAAACTCTGTCTCTTTCTCAGTCTCAGGAACTCTACCAGGGAATTAATCACCATTAAATTTGACAATACAGTTTTTTTGTTTTTTTTTAAAAATCAATGTGGGACAGCTTGCTCATAAAATTAATGTGAGCAACATTTCACAGATATGTATATTCTTAACCTAATTCTCAAGGGAGATTGAGTGTGACACACTATGTGTCAAGGCTGGCCCTTTGAATTACTGGTATAGTCCATCTGATGGACTTTGAAACAGTTTTCAGTTTCATTCACAAGGCATGGGTTGACCCAAGACTATGGCAAACAACACTTGCCCTAAATTTCACATTGTGGAAGTGAACTACTTAAATATTTGACAGGATTCTCAGATCATTATATCTCCCCTTCAACTGAGTATAAAAATAAAATTTCATCCCACAACTCTGTTTTGTAGAGACAGGTTAATTGTTTGAACTTCTTCCAGTTTTATGTTGACATCAAACATTCTTCCCTTTGACCTGTCTGGGACAGTTAGATGACAGTGACAAAGACAATTGCTTCAAACTGATTTACACATTACCAAACATCAGATGGTTTAGCAGAAGTTATGTCACTAAAATGAGAGAGGAGTGGGGAGGAAAATACTCTCTGCAATTAACTGGGAAATATGAATTTGTAAATGTAGTTCATGAAAACAAATCAACAAAAGAGTGGAACAAAATATCTACAGGTTATACATGGTATGGTATGGTTCTATAACTCCTGAAGGAGTCGTAGGGGCACCATATTAATATACATTGTTTCTAGGATATTTTTTAAAACCAGGCAGAGCCCATCTCCTCTCCAGGTTTGAATACAGCAGATTTCTCCCAGAGAAAGATAGAAAGTGAGAGAGAGGAAGTGAGAAAGAGATACAGAGGAAGAATCAATCCCAGTACTAGACTGGTACATTTTTTTCTTTTTATTGATCTTGACAAGATGAAAGGCAAAGTTGACTTCAGTGGGATTTGAATTCAGAGAGTCGGAATGAATACTGCAAAACATTCTATCTGACATTCTAACAACTCTGCTAATTAGTTACCTATGTGTTAGTGTTATACAAATCAACAAAATATCTGAAAACTGTCAACTCCCTTCAACTGTAGTCATTTAGCTTATCTGCTGCCACCCCAGTAGTTAGGTTTAGTGCTGACATATTTGATGCAATGAACATCAACAAACTAATTGTTTACATCCAAGCTTTTCATATAGCTTCTAACATTGTTGCTTAGTTTAATGGTTAGAGCACTCAGCCAGAATTCAAGTTATACCAATAACAATACCTCATAGCAGCTGTTGACCACATTTTCCCATCCATTGGGGTATTTTACCTGATTTTCTAGGCTAATTTATGGTGGTGGATTGGCAGTATTGGTAGAGCATCAGACAACTTTCTTTACATTCTGATTTTAAATCCTACCGAGGTTAGCTTCACCTTTCATCCTTATGGGGTCAACAAAATAAAGTACCACTGGGGTAAATTTTCTCAACTCCCCCTCTCTCCCAAAATTGTGCCTAAATAAGAAACTATTGCTTCTGGCAATCAACTGTTGTTACAATTTTTTCTGCATTTAGGATTCCTACATTTTCTAAAGAATTTCTTAGAAATATTTGTGTGGGGAAGAAAATTTCTTATATCCTTCTAAATTGCTATCAAATGCAACAGCTCTAAGGTGATAAAAACAGTAATAAATAATCACCTTATAATCCATTTTTAATCTCTTTTTTTATTTCAATAACCTTTAACCCTTTAGATACAAAACCAGACACCACACCTAGTTTTGTGATACAAGACTACTTGTTTTATAGTGGTCATATTTAAATTACCACCTTCCATTAATAACCCTTGTTAAGTTATGTTCCAAACATAGCTTGATATTGAAATATTCAATTTAATCCTCTATTTAACCCTTTTGTTACCATTTTTCTAATGAAATACACTGCTTGTGTGTATTAATCAATTTTGAAAATTTGAAGAATTTAATGATATCATTTTTCATTATTAAGCTGATGTTTGAAATATTTCTTAATAAAAAAATTTCTTAAATGAAATTATCAGGATGACCATGAGGTCAACTTTGCCTTCGTCCTTCCAAGGTTGATAAAATAAAGTACTAGTCAAGTAAAGGGGCTGATTTAATCAACTTTGTATTTCCTTAAATTTGTTGGCTTTGTGCCTACATGAAAAATTGAAATAAATACAAGTATGTATGTTTAGAAAACAGTGAGCAGGATTTGAAAATTGAATTAGAAGATCTCAGCGTAACTTTGACTAAATAAAATAGATGCACATCAAAAGAAGAATATTTTAAAACAAGCAGTTTTGTACTATAGAACCAGATGCAGTTTCAGGTTAGTCGATACCAAAATGGCTGATTAGAAATATGGTACTAAAAGGGTTAATAGCACCTTTCTGCTAAGTTTAGATGTTTTCCATAAATGTAAACCCCAAAACCATTTTGAAAAAATGACTGCACAGTTTAGTTTCTTCAATAGCAAAGTCATTACACACTACAACCCCCCCCCCCCCAAAAAAAAAATCACATCTTTACTCTTTTACATGCTTCAGTCAGTAGACTGTGGCCATGCTGGGACACTGCCTTGATTTGGTCAATTATATCAACCCCAGTACATATATTTTGAAGTCAGCTACATATTTCATCAAAGTTACTGAACATAACAGACACAAACATAAACACAGACATACTCATATATAAACCTATATATATATGAGTTTCTGCAATTTCCACTGACCAAATTCCATTCACAATGCATTGGCCAACCTGAGCTTATCATAAAAGACAATAGCCCAAGGTGTCATACAGTGAGACTGAACCCAGAACCAACTGGTTATGAAGCAAACTCCTTAAACACTCAACTATGTCTGTGAACCATATCTAGCTCAAACTGTAACACTACCTGAAATGCAATGCTTAATCTCCAAAAAAAATTCATAGCAAGTTTCCCATTTTTCACATAATTTGGACCACATAAGGGATTCAAAACATTTCAGTTTTGCATAACTTAGTAGGTAAACTGCCTTTAACTCTTGATGGAGATGCCGGGCGCTGTCCTGATATCGTGTATCGTGGCTCATTTAAAATCTGATGGAACCCATCTCTCCACATTGTCACAACTGATTTCTGCCTCAGAAAGAGACATAAGAAAAATCAACCCCAGTATTGAGCTGGTACTTTATCAACCTCAAAAGAACAAAAGGCAAAGTACACAACTCAGTAACCTCTTACAAAATGCAAATATACCTTGCATTAGGGAGGGTACTATTCATGGGTCTAGAATGGTATGTATACTTTTCTAACCGTATATTACAGGTGTGGGTCCCACATGCGGTGCTGTACAATTTTTTTCTGTCTCTAGGGTTTATATGCGTTATAACAACATTGATGCGTCTAACTTTCAGATTTAAAAAAAATCTTCTATGTACATTCAATATTAACCCTTTTGTTACCATATTTTTGGTTTTCAAATAATTTTGAAAAATAATCAAGAATTTAATAATCGAATATGATTTGGTCTGTGATGACCAGTCCAACCCTTGTCAGAAGGGACAATGAACATTAAAAGATGATGATGGTGATGATAAATACTTTAAAACAAACAGTTTTGTATCATAAAACCAACAGTGGTTTCAGACAGTATGGTATCAAAATGATTAATCTATTGTTCCATGTTCTAAAAAGGCTGGATGGCTCTCTAAGTTTGGATCTTGGCATGAAATGTGAAAGTTAATTTATTTCACTGATAACATGTTGAAATAAAATAATAACAGGAAAAAAAAAAAATGGTAACTACTAAATTAAATTAAAAAAAAACTGACAAAACTACTAAAAAACTAAAAAAACTATGACTACGAAAATATTGATTTCTTAAATAGTACAAGGTCATATACTTTTAAAGGAAAAATACATTGACACAAGTACATAATTGATACTTATTAGAAGGCTTTGACATTTTGAAAAACCTATCTTTAAAAAAATGTCAATAACATTTTTATTACAAAGAAACTTTATTATTGAATAATAAATGTAATATTAATACAATTATATTAACCCTTTCATTACCATATTTCTATGGAAAGATACTGCTTAGGATTCAAGTAATTTTGAAAATAATCAAGAATTTGGAGGGATTTGGTCATAACTAAGTTTCTCATTATTAAATTGGTGCTTGGAAGATAACTTAAATGTTCTTAAATAAAATTATGATGGAAAGTTTTAAAATAAATATAAACACTTTAAAACAAACACTTACCAAAATGAGTGAATATGCTAATTTTTATTTAACCATGTTAATAGATGGTGGGAAATTGACAGTCATTAGAATATCAGATAAAATGCTTCATTATATTTATTCTAGCTCTCAGAGTTTAAATCCTTCCAAGGTCAACTTTACCTTTCAAAGTTAATAAAAAAAAGTAGCAGTTCAGTACTGGAGTCGATTCTTCTGAAGGAAATTGTCTGTGTTCTAATGAAATACACTTATTTCAATTAATTGATAAAGAATTTTTAGTGATTTACTAAAATTATTAATTATTTCATTACTAAGATAGTAACTTTACAAATTATTTGTATACAAAATTATGTTGGAAGATTTTAATTTAAATAAGCACCCTTTAAAATGGTGTGTTTTGTTTCATAGAACCAGAACCCTTTCCAGCTCACATCATTATATTTATTAGCAGCACTGTCACTTAGTTTAATACTGTGTTTTCTTTGCTTTATGATTCTATTCTTTCAGATTCAAATGTACCAGGATCACATAAGGCCTTCCTTTAATTCTTAAAGTTCTGTTCTGCATCAAAACATAATAGCAAGACATATGAATATTGATGTTTTAAATGATAAATTTATAGCTGATAAAAATATTTGGCTTTTGAAGATGTTTGTGATGTATGTATGATGTCTGTTACTAATTGCATTTAATGGTCTGTCCTTAAATAAAAAGATACTATAAACATTGGAATTAACAAACACATTTTAAACAATTTTTTTGAAATCATTACAGAATGTTAAAAGGAAATGAAGTGATTGACAAGATCCTAGACCTCATTTGCTTACGAAGTGGGGTAGAAATAGTCAAATTGAACCAAGGAAACAATGTTTCCTTGGTTCAATTTGACTATTTCCATTGTTGATACTATCTACCAGTCACAATTCCTGGTAGAAGGAGCAATGTGAAATAAAGTGTCTTGCTCAAGAATATAACACATCAGCCAGTCCGAGAATTGAACTCACAACATTACAATTGCGAATTCAATTCCCTAATCACTAAGTCACGTATCTACAGGATGTTAAAAGATAAGTATTGTTAGGTTTTGAAGTGTAAAAAAACTAATTTCTTTTTCCTTATCAAAATATGAAGACACTGTGAGCATGTCACTGAAAAGATAGTAATATATTCGAGTCAGATGTGAAATGTAGGCCTCATTTCAAATGATAATAAACTGTAACAACTAAATCTCATTTCAAATTGCTCAAGTAATATAACAGGCTAGAATGATTTCTAAAAAAGTTAATGCTTTGCCTCTAACAGAGGAGAATAAATCTTCTTAAAATCATAGTCATGATAACTGACCCAGCTGGCTCTCTTCCCTGTTATGACCAGATTGTCAGCCAATGGCTATTAAGCTTTGTTTAACTCTTAACATCTTGAACCGCATGAAACCACATTAACAAGAAGAGTACATCAGAATACTGTGACTGAGTCATTGAAAATTCAAGTGTTTACTTTACTGCAAATTTTCAGAACAATCTGTCCACCAGCAAAGATACTATAATCATTTGAATTAATAAACCAGTTTTAAAATATTTTCTGCTAAATCATTACAGAGTGTTAAGGCTTAGTACTTTACTGATTATATATAACCATGTGTCTCCAATTTAGAATAGATACACCATAGGGTTGGAGTTAAGATGAGTATCTGTCACAATGCCTCAAAAAGACCTGGCCAACCCATGCCAGCATGGAGAATTCTATGCGAAAACGATTATGTCGACGATGATGATATCATCATCATCATTTAACATCTACCTTCCACGCTAAGCCGGATGTCACTAAAATGAATTTGGTGACTTTTGTAATCTATTTATCTAGCAATATATATATATCCAAACATGCGCTGAGGCTGCGGCATCTCCAGGTATTCCTCACCGACCCCCAACCGGTGTGGGCACCGTTTGTGAGACAGGCTTTCCCACAGCTCGTCTCGCTAACGGAGCTGCAGTCCTGGGTGAAGAAAAGACCGAAAACGATGGGCGCCTGGCACATTGAATGCGCTCAGGCGCTCACAGTCCTCTGGCAAGCGGGCGCAGCAATCAGTGGATACTCCACTTCGACATTCTATAGAGGGATTGTACGTTACAAGGGCGACGACGTGCTCGGAGAGACTCTGGGCGTCGAAGACGATGAGCTCACCAGTATGTTTGGTAGGACTTTCCGCCCGGGACCTATGGACAACTTCCAGAGGTCCCTGGCCTGGCAGTGCTACCGAGCAGCTCTACCGGTTCGTGACAAGATCTACAGGCACGGACGCCCTGGCAGGTGTCCTTCCAAGAGGACGTGTCCAAGATGTGCGCAGGACATTGAAACAGTTCTGCACGCAATTGTACACTGCCCGGGCGTAAGCGACCTGTGGAACTATGCAGAACAACTGCTGTCGCGTATGGGACAAATACAGTTGACTGCCGAATCCATAGTAAGGATCAAACCGCCAGACTCTTTCAAAAACGAAAGAGAGGCGGTTTTCCTCTGTACGGTGGCTATGGTGAAAGAAGTTATATGGTGGACGAGGTTGAGAGGACTGAGGACAGATGCCTTTCTCTCCGGACAACAATTGATTCCATTCTTTAAGTATCACTTTAGAAGGAGAATCAGGGTGGAGAGAGAGGCACTGCACCCCAGTAAATTTACTGAAAGGTGGGTGAATGAAGCGAAAATGGCCCGAGTGATTGGGCCTTCTCTGTTTATAAGCCTGTAGGTTGAGGAAGAGAGCAAAAGGAAGAAAGGAGCACTTGCACAACACGCTCCTTGAGTTGAGGGTTGTTCTATCGACGGGGTATTAAACAACCCATTTGTGGCGCCTCCCCCCTATTGGGGATTTCGATTGTTGAAATTGTTTGTTTTTATATTTTTAGACGACTGTATGTAAAATCCCCGGCATGTCTTTGTATTGTCCCCTTTCTTGTTGCGCCCTTGTGGCTAATAAAGAAATCAATATATATATATCCAATTCTCTACTCACACAAAATCGTTCTTCTCACTATTTAACATAATACTGAGCACTCTGTTTTCATTTGGGTTGGTTCTTAAAGATACTAGCTAAATTAAAACATTGAGTGAGTGGGAAAGCAATTGAAGATTTTTCGGTCATATCCGATGACTTTGTTTCAGTATTATATATATATATTTGTTTCTACTTTTTGGCACAAGGCCAGCAATTATCCCAGTGCATTACTGGTGCTTTATTTTATTGACCCTGTAAGGATGAAAGGCAAAGTTAATCTCGGCGGGATTTGAACTAAGACTGTAAAGTGCTGTGTGTATCTGGTTTAGAATAGGTACACTGTATCCCTATGTAACAATGAAAAAAGTGACTAAAAGAGTTGTGTCTGAAAGGACATCCAGCTGTAAAACACTACTTCAAAACATGGAAGAGTCAACGTTTAAAATGACGATGGTGATGATGATGATGATGATGGTGGTGGTGATGGTGATGATGATGATAATATTTATCACAAGGAGGACTAATATATAAGATATATCTCAATTATTTCAGAAAATAATCAAGATTTTGAAGAAATTTAGTAAAATGTAATTTTTTGTTTGTTTATCTGTACATTCCTACTGATAAAATAGCTTTTTAGTGGAGGGTGGGAGTATATCATCATTACACTTGGGGGGTATCATCATTACAGTGTGGGTGTGGAGGATATCCTTATTACAGTGGGGGTGGGGTGAGTGCAGCTTGGTAACAGGTTAAACATGTTATGATCTATCTTGTGTGGGATAGAATGTATAGGGCTAAAGAGAAATATTTTCAAACATTCTTCGGGGTAGATTTATGTAAAAAATAAATGCGAGCAAGACAACCACTCTTGCCTCAAGTGGGAAAACCCCCGTCCAAACCCATGCAAGCGTGGAACACGGACGCTAAACCTGATGATGATGATGATGATGATATATAATCAACTGAACTGAATAAGTAAATTACTGGTATTTATACTGATAATATAAATTTGTTATAAAAGCAATGAAAATTGTATATAAAAGAAAATACAATTTAAGATACATGATATTATTTGAAAAATATGTTCTCATTATTATTGTCCTCAACCACAATCAACCACCACTACCAGCATTATCATCATCCACCACCGACACCATCATCATCAACCACCAACACCAGCAGCAACATCAACATCGGCACCAACACCATCACTATCATTAACTACCAACACAAGCACCACCATTAACATCACCACCTACAACCACCATCATCATCACCAACAACCACCACCATCAACACCACCACCATTAACACCAACGCCATCAGTAGCACCACTACCAGTACCACCAACATCAACACCACTACCCACAATCACAACCAAATCAGCACCAGTCACATCAACATCATCACCATCACCAATGTCATTTGTTCAGTGATGGTTAGGTAGCTGGTGAAAAGGTGATGTGATTGATATAAAAAGGGGCTGTTTTTCCCCTCAAATAAAACCTTTCATAATCAAATAGAAAGAGATTGTGGTGTGCCCCAAAGTAAACTTTACAAAACATGAGTTATTGTTAGCTCTAATCAAATAGATTGATGGGAAAAAGGCATTCCAGCCATAAACATCCTGCTTAATATATAGAGACGCACATTATATCATTTTCATGAAACCACATTAGCAAGACATTCCTGAAAAATACAAAACAGCACTATGTTTGCATCTCATTAAAAATGATTTAGTTTACAAATATTCACAAAGGTCTGTTGACTGGTAAAGATACTAGAAACATTTGAATTAACAAACACATTCTTATATGTTTTCTGTTAAATGATGTTAAGAATTTACTACAGGTCAAGGGTCAGTTTGGGTTACTGGCTTTTGGAGTTCTGGTGCTGCAGTGGCCCTTCAGCATTTACATTACTCTATATTTACTATTATATTTTCATGGCTTTAACTTACATAATTATCTCTTATAACATTGAATCTATGAGATTTTGATGATATTTATTTTGAGAACAATACCTTAATATCAGTATGAGTGGCCAGTTATGCCAGAAAGAGGTGAGAGAATTCTGGCCGGATATGGTCGGTTTAAATGCTAAAAGGTTAAATTTTCACACCTCCTTATGTTTTATGTGAAAATATGATAAAAATATGATGTACAAACTTTATACCCAACATTGCCAATATGTCTTATAAGATTTGTCTGCTATTTGTACCAAGTAAAAAGACCACGTAGAGGCTTCTCTGAGTAAAAATGACAAGTTGAATCTTGTAGTGTTTGCCAGCAGAAGCTAGTTTGGGTTCCAGCATAACCCAATTTTGGCTGAATTGCTGTATCCTTTTCTCTTCTTTGCCTAGAGGGTTGTGGGGGAAGAGTCATAAAACACTCCTTCCAGCAGGTCCTGTTTGAAGCAATCGTTTTCAACTGATCCGGCTGGATCACCAAGCGAGACCAGCCAAACTCATGGATGTTATCCTACTATCTTGCTTGAAGTCTACTCCTGGATCTCCTGCTGGCTGGTTTTGCCCAGAAAATCTGTCCAGTGATTCTTTCCTGAGACATTCTAACCATATGCCCATAGTATCAGAGCTGTGATCATTCAATTCGGAGAAGTAGCAGCTCTACTGGAGCGACTCTCTGATCTCCAAGCTACACTACTGCAAAGACCCTTCGGTGGAACCCCATTTTGGCCACTTGCATTCGCGATCATATTCTTTCAGTCATTACCCAAGATTCATGGCATGAATACCGAACTGAATTCTCTTTTGCTTATGTTATTTATTATCATATGCATGTGTGTGAAGAGGTGTAGGTTTGTGATTAAGGTACTTTGTTCACAACTGTAATGCTGTGAGATCAATTCCCAGTGGCATGCTGTGCCACTGAGTAAGACACTTTATTTCAAGTTGGTCCCGTCCACTCAGCTGGGAAAAATAAGTTGTACCTGTAATTTGAAGGGCCAGCCTTGTCACATTTTCTGGCTTTTTACATTCTGAGTTCAAATCCTGCTGAGGTCAACTTTACCTTTCATCGGGGTTGATAAAATAATTTACCATAAATCAACATTCCCCTCTCCCCCAAATTGCTGGCCTTGTGTCTAAATTAGAAATCATATGTATGTGTGTGCAAGTGTGTTGTCTGTGCGTGTGTGCAAGTATGTTGTGTGTGTGTGTGTGCCAGTGAATTTGTATGTGTTGTGTGCATGTGCATATATGTTGAGTATGTGCAAGTGTGTTTGTTTGTGTGCAAGTGTGTTGAGTGTATATGTATGTGTGTGTGTGTGCAAATGTGCTGTGTGTGTATGTGCAAGTGTGTTTGTGTGTATATGTATGTATTTGTGTATGTGCAAGCGTGTTTGTGTGTGCAAGTGTGTTTGTGTGCATGTGTGTTGTGTGTGTTGTGTGTATGTGCAAGTGCCTTTGTGAATATGCAAGTGTATTTGTGTATCGGTAAATGTGTTGTGTATATGTGTATAATGAAAGTGTGTTGTGTGTGTGTGTGTTGTATGCATGTCCAAGTGTGTGTGTGCAAGTGTGTTGTGTCTATGTGCAAGCATTTATTTTAAGTCTTTGACGTTGCAGTGTTTTGTAATAAAGTGATATACATTTCACATTCCTGCAACATCGTTATTATAATTTAATAATTAAGCTTTGATGACAGCAATAATAATAAATAAAACTGATGTCACAGTTTAAAAAAAAAAATCTAAATACAAGGTATAGTTTTAACATTCCATGATTTAAAAACAAGCTACATACAGAGTTATCAAACTTTTAACTGTTACAAATAATTTAGTTATCTTGAAATGATCAAATAGGGAACAGCAGGGGAGACAACTGGATAAAAGACACAGACCTAGTTGACCCATACCAGATGTTAAAATGTTAATGTTGATAAGAGAGAGAGAGAGAGAGAGAGAGAGAGAGAGAGAGAGAGAGAGGGGGGGGGGGGGGAGCGTTAGTGAATACATCATAAATTTCTATGTAATCTACAAGTATATGCTGTTCTGGTATCAAAGAGCTGATTGTTTAACACATAAACTGAAAAAAAAGTCATATTTTAAATATTTGAGAATGATACAATTTCTATGTACTAATGCCACTTGAAATTAAGAATACCACAAATAGCTTTGATATATGTGTATGTGTGTGTGTGTATAAATTTCTATAGTGTTAGTAAATAAAAGTAAACCTGTATTACTTACAAGCTGAAATACTATTCAATCATTTAGAGAACTGAGTGAGTGAGGAAGATGGTAAATCAAAAATAAAAACCAAGGAGAATAGTGCTTGGTAACAAGTGTAGAAACCAGGAACATAGAAATATAAATAATTCCTAGAAACATACTTTTAATTTCGGGACTTGTAGCAGAGTAAATTCCCTGAGTTTCACTGTTGGCATTTCTGTCAGCGGTAGAGACTGGAGCAATATCAATACAGCTAAGGAATCTCCTCGGGTGTCCAGGGTGACCTGGGTGATTTCCTGTTCTCCCCCTTTTATCACCATCATTCTTATCAGAGTCTAGAGGTGACAGAGACACTGTCAAGTTTTTCACATATTCAGAAAATTCACAAGCTGCTGAGTTAGATTCAGCTTCTTGGAGTTCAGAGAGATCTGTAGGGAGTTCAAATTCTTTGGGGCTAAATTTAATGGATGCAGGGTCTTGCTGTGCTAGAATATATTTGCTTGTGACAAAATTAGGCTTGCCAATAGAAAGAGATCCTTCTGAGCTAGAGCGTCCTTTGCTGCTAAATTCTGTTCGCCGGAATGTGGCATCTTCGCATGGTGAACTGTTTTCCGAATACACTTCCCTCTCAACAGGCAAGTCAAATGAACGAGCCCTGTTCTTAAATTCTGAAGATTCCTCTTTCATTATGAATGATTTAGTTGGTTTATCAGGATAAACAGAGATTTCAGAAATTGTCCTCGTTCTTATACTCTCTTCCATTATGGAACTGAGAGCAGATTCTTGAAATTACGTTTTAATTGTCCCTCTCTGTAGTCTATGAACCACAAGGTGTAGTAGGAGTAGCTTGTCACATGCCAACCCTTGAATACACATGTTTTCCTTTTGTTTTTGTCTTAAATTTTACCTGTGAAGAACAGGTGTCATTTACATGGAAAATCAAAATATATATATTTATTTCGTATCTCTCTCCCTTTTTAAGAAGTGGAATAATTATCACTGCTGATTACACTGATATAGTTCCAGTAAAGAATAAACTAGTGTCTAGAGTTTTGCTTTTCAAGTATTCATCCAATTTTATATCAATATGTCCGAAATAGAGTAATTTTTGTCCTTGTAGTATGTAAACAAAAAATAAAAACCTTGAAAATTGCTTATTTTAAAAATAAATAAATAAAATAAATTTCAAATTTTTTTAAAATATTAGTCAAAATTTCTGTTAAATAATTCCAAATGCATAAATTTTAATAATGGAATCAATCAATAATCAACAGGCGCTTTGTTAAAATGTCTGGTGTATAAAGCAAGAAATAGACCAGAGGAGGTAGGTGGCTGTGACAGAAACTTAAATAAGGAAAACAATTTTGTAAAAGATGTCCTTCATTGTGAGAGAGATTTTAGCAGAAACAGCAAATAAAGCAGCTTCTAGCAGAAAGAAAGAAGAGATATAGTGTAGTAGTAAGCAGCTTTGCCTTTCTCACATCGAAGATCTCAAAAATTCAGCGTGGGTCTTCATTTAGAAGTAAAAATGAACAGAGCAACAGATAGATTTTCTTGCCTGTTGAGAAGAGAAGACAGACAACCTGAACAAGTTTGGTTAGTATCAAGTTTATAGCAGTGCCTCACAGACTGGTTGGTAATAATAGCAGCAGCACTACTGCTTCCAGATTTCATCCACATTTTAACATGGGTGGATGGCTGGGTCGGTGGAGTGGTGGAGCAATATTGTATCTTATTTTTTTCTGTTTGTTATTATTATTTCATCTTTATTTTATTTCTTTTTCCTCTGTAAATATATCTATAGGAAAATTGTCAAAAAGTATAGAACAGAGAACGCAGTAGTTGCTAGGAGTGTTTGAAGATATGTATCCAAGAAAGGTAGAGTAGCCACAAAGTTGCTAGTCACCTATAACAAGGATACCACCAACAGGTATAAGATGATTTGAAAGTAGAAACAAAGCAACTGTACAGATCCATGTGTAATAAATGTACTTTTCCCACTTGGCAGTCCATTTTAGTTTCAGTGGTGTTGCATTTAGTTTTGCATTCAGGTAGGACTTGAAGGATTAAAAATATTTGGAGGTAGGTAGGTATACAAAAATAAGAATGAGGCCTCACAAGAATATGTTCTACTGCCAGAGACACTTTTAGGAAGTGTTTATTTATGTTAGGTCTTCTTTACTCAAGTTCTCTCTCTCTCCTCTCTCTTCCACTCTTGCTGTCTGTGTGTATGGGGTGAGGGAGGTTGCTGAGAGCCCTGCTAGTCACTGACTGGATGGATGGACAGTGGTAAATAGTTAACAAAAACAAAACAAAAAACCACTACTGTCTGTGGCAGTTACTTTTGTTGTTGTTGTGATATTTTAGCTGCTGGTGGGATTAATGATGTTAGTGGTGATGGTTCTAGCTGCTTTTGTAAGTATATAAGTTACACACAACAGTTAAAGGAAGGTAAAATAAGGAGGAAGATAGGAAAGAGGGAGGGATGATATAGTAGAAGTTGTGTTAGACAGATATAGAGACTTATACATATGTGAGGCAGTATTATAGAGACAAACACATAGAGTGTGTGAGGAAGGCGTGAAATAGAGACAAACAGATAGAGAGAGCGAAGAAGGGGTGAAATAGAGACAAACACATAGGGAGTATGAGAAGAAGGGGTGAAGTTAAGGGAATCAAATAAATTTAGTTAAAACAAAAAGAATCATAGAAAGAGAATGGTAGAAAGAATAAGTTTGAGAGAGGGGGGGGGGGAGTATGAAGAAAAGAAAAGAAAGAATGAGAAGAAAGGTGGCAGGAAATGAAGAAATAAAAAGAGAGAATATGGAATAGAAATGAGTAGAAAAGGGAAAGAGGGCAAGTGAGAGAGAGAGAGAGAGAGGAGGTTGAAAATGTGAAAGGGGATACAAAATAGGGAAAACAAAAAAGAGAAAGAGAGAGCAAAGAGGGAGAAGGCAGCGGGGTAATCAAAGAAAGACTAAAAAAGATAGAGAGAGGAGGGAGGGAGAGAAAGCAAGAGAAAAAATAGAAAGAGAGAGAAGGCAGAAGGTGATCAAAGGAAAAGGAAAGATACAGAGAGGGAGAGAGCAAGAGAGATGAAAAAGTAGAATGAGTATAGAGTGAGTAGTTTAATTTTTGGCTCCTCTACCAGTAAAAAAAGCATTTTTGTTCAGTTCCCATAATGTTTCAGAAAGGACACATATCTAACCAATACTACTATATAAGCAGCAGCAATAACAACAACAGGAATATCTCCTGGTGCAAGTTTGAAGTAGTGAAGGAAGCTAGTTGTTAATACCTATGATTAGAGAGAGAGAACTTCTAGTGAGAAGTAATCAGCCAGCCTTCATCATTTTATACACATTAGCTTTTAACTGATGCCTTGCACATATAATATATATATATATATACACATACACCTCAACACATTCCAGTTTTAAACAGATTCCTTCCTTTGTGTGTGTATAATATATACACGCAGGGTGTATAAAAAAGAATCATCTGATTTTATTTACAATTTTTACAAATGCTCAATATGTAAATAACTTTATAAACATTTATAAAAGTTATAAAAAAAAGAATAAAACTTTATATTCAGACATGTATTATACAAGTTACCACATGATTATATGGTCATTTGTTTAAAAAATATAGCCTTTCTGTGGACAATGGCCAGCAACACCTGCTGCAACAGCCACTCTCAGCTCCTTCCTCAGACGGGCTACTAACTTTCTGATTTTGCTGTATGGAGTCTGAGGACGCCTGAGATCTCAACAGTAAACAGTACAAAGAGGAAGCAGCCGGACAAGCCCCAGTATTTGTCGTCCTACAATCATGTTATATATGCTTTTACAGCTCAGCAAATCTGTGCTACACACAATTCCATATGTGAAATATTCTTTAGATTTGTTTAAGTTTGTAGCCCACCAAAATCATATAATAATAAAAGTCAAGGCTGTATCAATGGTACCTCAGTTTATTTCTTTTTATCTATTTTGTGTATGTGTGATGTCTGACAAGTATCCTCCACCTCCAACTAACTTACCTTCTCTGTCTCTTGGTCCCAGCTGACAGGATGGAGAATACATTGCCTCAGAGGACGGCAAAGGAGACATGCTGGAACAACCACTCCACCTCACGGGGCTCACACCTGCAGGCAGCCAACTCTGCTCCAATAGTAATTAGCAGGGATGTGGTCTGGGGGCCAAGAATGTTGGAAGTCTCCACTCTTGTGGGCTCTACTACAAATTTATCAGAGAGTGACCGATACTCGAACAATTTGCCCTGGTCTTGTAGTCAAATGTACCAGGTTGTCACTAGAGAAGGTGTCCAGCATGTAGCATCCCAGATGAAGAACCTACCCCCTGCAAACCGGGAAGATTGTCATGCAGTTTGATATCAAATACACATCCAACATACTACTTGTCAAATACATTGAAATAGCAGTCCCCACCGTTGTTTTACACACACACACATGTATATAATGCTAAGAGCACCGTCTTTGATTAGCTGTCTATATACCAGCATGGAAACCTCTCCCTCTCTCCTCTTTTTTGATGAAAGTCTATTCAATATTAACATTTGCACAGCAGGATTGATTCATATCTTGTCCTGTTGCAAGTCGAAATACACTTACTCATCGTCCCCTGCTTGCATGTTCTCTCATCTTTCCAGCAGCTTGCTCTAAGCTGCCATACAACCTGGGCTCAGTATTATGCAATACTACCCTTATGCACAAAATTGCATTATCCAGGGGGTGGCTGAAGAGGAAGTTAGATGATTTTGTTTATTCACCTCACATATTTTGATTTCTCTTGTGCAAATTTGTTATATATATATAATATATTCCTGGTGAGTATCAAGAGGTAACTACAGTAAAAAAAGTACTCAATATATTGGTAGAGTACAAGAATCTTGATTTTATATAGAAACAACCTCTACAAAACCAGAACTGTTTCATTCGTATGAAATCATCAGGAATATCGCGCGTGTGTGTGTGTGTGTGTGTGTGTGTGCGTGTGTGCGTGCGTGCGTGTGTGCGTGTGTGCGTTTGTTTTTTAAATATATATATAAGCTAGACACACTCTGCTACAATGTTGCTGAAATGGCTAAAAGTTTTTATTCCATCCAATAAAGTGGTCATACTGGTGACACAATACAAGCCCTTAGTCCACCAAGTAAGGGGCTCATGATGCTGATGTGACTATCACCACAAACCTTCTATCTCTGCTGAGAGCTAGGTAGATAGATATATAGATAGAGCTCTACACAGAGGTAGATAGAACTCTACTCAGAGGCAGGTATGAAGGTAAGTAGAACTGTGCTGAGAGATAGGCAGGTAGAAGCCAGCAAATGAGCCTGGGCATCAAATGTAGAGAAAGTAGTGTGAATATGGAAATCTCCTTTACTAAATCTTTTGAAACAAATATAAAGTAGGTGGCAACATGTGGAAGGGTGTACAAATAACCAGTTAGTCTGGATGCTGGAGGCATTTATTATTATTATTATTATTATTTTATTGCTGGAAATACATCTCTATGTATTTCTCCTCCAATCTTTCTCTCCCTCCTCTCTCTGATCTGCCTTCTCTAAATTACATTCTTCATTAGAAACTTATGAATTAAATTATCAACAATGTGTGTATGTGTGCATATAGCATTTATAAGATATTTTGCTGAGTATAAAAACTACTGCTGCCGCCACCCCCACCACCATGTTTATTATTACTACATTATTGTTATTGTGAAACAGTTTGACCGAATGGCTAAGGAGTTTGCTTTGCAATCATTAGGTCTTGGGTTCAATCCAACAGTGTGGCATCTTAGGAAAGTGTCATTTACCATAGCCTCCAGTGGGATCATGCCTTCTGGGTGAAATTGGGTAGACAGAAACTGTTTGGAAGCCCATTAGATGAACTATATTTGTAATTCAAAGGACCTACATTATCACACACTTTGTCACACTGAATTTCCTTGAGAATTACATGTCTGCGGAATGCCCAGCCACTAATATGTTAATTTCATGTGTTGGCTGTTCTGTTTATCAAACAACAGGAACACTCGTCATCAAATGTGATGGAGGTCCACTCCAACATGCAACACTACTGTCATCACCACCAGCAACGCTAGTTGTAATATTGCCACTATCATCTACAACCTGAGAAAAACAGCATGTCTCTATGTGGTCACTTGATTTACGAAAGATAACTAAATACCACTGACATCTCACCCGAACATCTAAAAACAAACGGCAGGACATATTGGATTAGCCCTTTTGATATCAAACACCTGAAACTGCCCCTGGTTCTACAACACAAAATTGTATATTTTTTAGGGGTTTATATTTATTTAAAATCCTTCCATCGTAATTTTATGTAAAAACCCTTGCTAAGCTATATTCCAAATACCAGCTTAATGATTTCTAATTGAGCAGAAGGCCAGCAATTTGTGGGGAGAGGAAAGACGACGATATTGACCCCAGGTCTTTACTGGTATTTTATCAACCCTGGGAGAATGAAAGGCAAAGTTGATCTCAGCAGGATTTGAACTTATAACACAAAGAATTGGAACAAATACTGTGAAGTATTTATCTGACGCTCTGACAACTTTACCAATCCACCGCTCTTACACCAGCTTAATAATGGAAAAGTTAGTTATATTACTAAATCGTTCTAAATTCTTGTTTATTTGAAAACCACAAGTAATGACTCATTAGAAATATGGGTTAAGTACTCTAAGATACAAGACAGGGATGGATGGCCATAGCTGGAACACCTTTGATTATAGGCTGCTGTTCAATCAAAGCTGAACTGGAGCTCTACTACTATTACTAATTAACTATACTGTCCAAAAATGTTAGAAAGATTGGAAAGAAGACAAATAAGGAAAAAATACATAGTGTAAACATGACACATTTAGTATTGTTTTTAAAAAATCAAAATAGTCAGCATTACCACGTATAAATGCACTTTACTGATCACTAGCACAACATGCTGACCAAACACACACATACAAACACATATATACACATACAAACATACAAACATATATACACATACACACACACTCTCTCTCTCTCTTAGGTTGGATTATTATCTTGGCTGATAAGCTCCAGCTTTGCTGAGGTTCAATTCTGCAGATATAAACTCTGCTGGAAAAGGCAATGAGAGTCATAAAATAGGACTCAGTCTTCTTTCAAAGGAGATTTTGTTTCAAATATTCAAAGAAATATCTGTTTTGTCACTAGAATGTCAGATAGAATGCTTTGTCGTATTCATTCTTGCTCTCTGTGCTTGACTTCAAAATACACCAAGGTCAACTTTGCCTTTCGTGCATGGTAGATAAAAAAAAAAGCATCAATCCAGTAGTGGGGTTGATTCTTCCTCTATATCTATTTCTCATTTCCTCTCAATAACTCGCTTGCTTTCTTTGCAAGAAGGCTGTGTTCAGACAGGGAGAGGGGATGGGTTTCACAACGTTTAAAATGCCCTAGATATGCCATATATCACGTTGGTGCTCCTATTTCAGAAATTACAGGTCCATACATATTTACATACAGTACCTGTTCCAGCTTTGTTTGTTCTGAGTTCAATTCCCACCTCCTGCAACTGGGGAAAATGCTGACATGGTAGGAATGGGGCCTCCTATCATTAAAACACCCAAGAAAACTTAGCCAAGTTTTATAGTTTCAATCACTGAAGAAATATTGATGAAAAGGTGCTCACAGACCCTAACTAAGTAATATGAAATATTCAGTAATATCTAAATTTTAAAAAGGAAGAGTAACAATAATGTTGTTACAGGCATTTCACCGTTCTAGCTATAAGGGAAAATGTTATTCTTAACTCTATTCATAATCTCATACCCAATTTTAACAGTGTTGCCAATTACTTTTTTTTTTCAAGGTTACACATGCTAAATTAGGATCAAAATCACCAACATTTTGTTAAAAGGCACTAAAAAAATGTGTTGAGATAAAAAATGTTTAAATGTGAGCATTCTCTAGGTAGCAAGTAATGTTACTAAAACATTTAAAATAGATTTTAAAAATAGACATAAAATTGATCGACGAGTTTATTAATTCAAATGATTATAGTATCTTTACTATTGGACACATTGTTTAACCACATAGCTATGCCTGCTCTTATATATGAGAATATATTCCTAATATAACCAGATGGAATACTGACCGTTCTCCAAATCAGATTATCATCATCATCATTTAATGTTTGCTTTCTCTGCTAGCAAGGATTATATGGGTCTACATAGACCAAGTCGATACTGAAGCAGGGCTACAGACTTCCCAGACAGGCAAGAAGTGGGGTGTCTGCATCTCACATATGGTCTCATGTTTTATTGAATGCACAGGTGACATTGTCATGTCTGACACAACTGACGGGTTCTCCAAACTCTTTGACGACATTTTGAGAATATTTTCCTAATATAACCAGATGGAATGGTGATTCTTCTCCAGATCAGATCAGATTATTATCATTAATATTATTATTTTATTTGAGTTGGAAGAATTCTGAGAGTGACAGACAAAATGTACAACAACATTTGTTCTGGCCCTTTACGTTCTGAGTTCAAATCCCGTCAAGGTTAGCTTTGCCTTTCATCCTTACGGGGTCAATAAAATAAAGTACCAGTAATGCACTGGGGTTGGTTTAATTGACTTTCCCTTTCCCAAAAAAATTGTTGGCCTTGTACCTAAATCAGAAACCATTATTATTACAAACCCAGAAATCCCTAACCACCATCACCTCAATAATCATAAAAGATATTTGGTTTGTGTTCTTTTTTTTTACCATGAAAAATATGTTTTTTGCAAGAGAGAACTGGTAAAGGTGAGAAATGCCAGGATGAAGATGGAAGAAAGAAGAGAATAGCAGTGTGTGTGTAGGGGTGCCACCATGACATACTGTGTGTCTTGGATATTATAAACCCAGGTTTCAACTCAGTTGATTTCTTTTTTATATATATATATATATATATATATATATATATATATATATATATATATATATATATATAGAGAGAGAGAGAGAGAGAGAGAGAGAGAGATGGTATTATGTATTGACTCCTGATGGAGTCGTAGAGGTACCATAATGAGATACAGCATGTCTTAGGCTTTTTACGGCTGATGAAGCCCAACCTCTCTTCAGGTCTAAACACAGCTGATTTGTTAGAGAGAGAGAGGGGGTGTAGAGAGAGAGAGGGGGTGTAGAGAGAGAGAGAGAGAGAGAGGGGTGTGTGGAGAGAGAGAGAGAGGGGTGTGTGTAGAGAGAGAGGGTAGAGAGGGAAGGGGGTAGATATAGAGGGATATATAGAAGAAGAATCAACTCCAGTATTTGACTGGTACTTGCTTTTTTAACGACCTCGAAAGGATGATAGGTAAAGTTAATCTCAGCAGGATTTGAAATAGGAGAGTGCAGAGAGCCAGAACGAATACTGTAAAGCATTCCAACTGATATTCTAACGACTCAGCCAATTCCCTGCCTGTGGGTAGTTATATTCATTGATAAAAGAAAAAAGAAAATAGTTAACTGAGAAGAGGGTAAAATAGAAAGCCACAGACAGGCGTAATACTAGAGTTAAGTAGTAAAGAACATGAAATGGAATCCTAGTGTTACATATGGCAGGTTTTCTGACAGGAATATAAATAGCAAAAGGTTTCTACTATGTTGATAGAAAATGAAGAATGATAACTACACAGAATGAACTAGTGGAATGACAAAAGTAGTACAGCTGTAATCATGACACTAGATGGTGAGTACAACTGGAGTTATAACCTCATTATCACCGGAACCACTGCCATCATCAGTTAACGTCCCTCCCAACTAATAAGGGTGGGGCAGGTTGTCACAGACCAAGTCATTACCCAATCAATGTCACCAATCTCTCATATAAGGTAGAGGCTACATCTCGGTTACATACATTGTCGCACCTTACAGGGTACCCTGGGCATGTTTTATTGTGGCAGATCCTTTGTTTGGTAAATTTTCTACAGCTTGATGCCCTTCCTATCCCCGACCACTTTACAGAGTGTACTGGGTGTATTTTATCATGGCTCCAACAATAGGGAGGTTGTTGTGCCCTTGTCATAAATGAAGAGTCCTCAATATTTTTAGCACAAGGCCAAAAAGTTGAAGGGAAGGAAGAAAGTCAATTAAATCGCCCCTATGGTATTACAGGTAATTTATTTTATCGAACCTGAAGGATGAAAGGCAAAGCTAACCTCGGTGGGATTTGAACTCAGAACATAAAGGATCATAACTATATACAGCAAAATCATTAACACAAAGCAAAAAGTTTGTAACGGAAAGGCATCGTCGATTGAATTGACATCAGATATGAAAGGTATCATTCTCCCCTGTAGGCTTTGAATGTGGAATATAAAGAGATGGAAGTAAACACTGCAAGGTATTCTATCAAATGCTACATAGTTTCTGGTAGTTCAAACAGCAGTTGTGTTTTTTTCCAAACAACAATAGCTAAGGTCCCAGTTGTTTAGTGGAATAAACCTCCATTAGTTTTGATTGACCAACAGAACAGTCTGCTTGTGAAATTGGCATGCAAGTGGCTGAGCATTCTACAGACTCGTAATTCTCAGAGATTTACCATGACATATATATAACAAGGCTGACCCGTTGAATTACTGGCACAAGTTTTGAAACCTTTTCAGCCTTTCCACTTTGACTTACAAGGCTTGAGTTGACCAGAGGCTATGGTAAATGACACTCGCTCGAGATACCTTGCAATGGGATTGAACCCAAGACCAAATGATTGCAAACAAACTTGTTAACCATTCAGCCACAGTTACTTAGTGCAGTAGTTATCACAACACCAGTTGAATAGCCCAACAATGACCAGTCTTTTCTCTTGTGTTTGACTATTAAACAGTCAGTATATCTATCTTAGATCAGTTCTGTTGATATGTTTCATATTCAGTGAACCTTGATCAGTGTCTTTCTCTATACCATTTCTATTTTTACTCCACAAACCCAAATATTATAAATCTGTATTATACAAATGTAAATAGCTCTTTGTTAACACAGTGAAAAGTTGTCTAATGTTTTCCCCTTCCAGTTGTTGCTACAGACCTCAGTTACTGTTCTATTAATGGCTGCACTGCTGCTGGTGCTAATTCAGTTACCAAAGCATGCAACTTGATCAGGAGAAATATGGATACACCATCAAGTTGGCTGCTAAATCTTCCACCAACTCTAATGATGAACTTTGTCAGTGAGTTGCACTGCACACACTTCCACTATACACTGAACATGCTATTTCTTGTTGCTGATGTAAAAATATATTTTAGTCTTCTTATTCAATTCAATCCTTTTTATACTAAACTGTCTGAAACTGCCCTGGTTTTTACGATACAAAATTGTTTTCACATAAAATTATCCTTGGAGGGTTTTAGATAATTCTACCACTTTCACTCTTTTGTTTACCATATTTACAATGAAAAGGTTGTGGATACTAGATAGCTAGAACCAAGTAAATAACTAGGGGAAAATAAATACTGGATATCAAGCCTGTAGTTGGTACTAGACAGCAACAAAAGACACTACTTATAATTTCCAAATAATTTTTAAAATAATCAAGACTCTGGAGGGATTTAATAATATCTCTGTCATTTTTAAGCTGCTGTTTGGAGTATAACATATCAAAATTAAATAAACACTTTAACCCTTTCATTTATCCTATTTATAATGCCAATGATTTTCAAATAATTTTGAAAATAATCATGAATTTGGAGAGATTTAGTAATAAAACTATCTTTTTAAGTTAGTGTTTGGAATGTAAAAGATTTTTCCATAAAATTATGATGGAAGGTTTCTCAAGAAAAAATTGTCTAACAGATTTTACAAGGAAAACCAACTGGCAGGAGATCCAGAACAATATGATTGGATAACTTGTCTTGCTTTGGGATCCAGCCAGATCAATTGGAGATGGTTGCTATTAACAGGAGCCACTGGAAGGAGTGTTTTATGACTCTGGTCAAAGGACCCTCTCAGGAATAAGTGGGTGAAGAAGATTTTTAGATAAATATAAACACTTTGAAATAAACAGCTTAGTACCATAGAACCAGAGCCAGTTTCAGGCAGTTTGGTGTCAAAAGGATTAAATGGATTCTATGGATTTGAAACTTGAGATTAATTTTATGAATTGAAAGCTTGTAGTCAAGACCTGTTTCTTAACCATGGTTTTATGTATGCTTAAGACCACATACATTTTTCACATTCTCCTCATTTTATAGCAGAAAATTAAAAACAAAATGTGTATGTATAATCAAGTTAGTGTTTATGTGCATATGTAATATCCAAATGACCTCCATAATTGAACCAAAACAATCTTGTTCTAACTTTGCTTATCTTCCAAGGTAGGGAGGGAGAGGGTGATGGTATTCATATATGAATTTGGCTGTGACCATTAACATGTTTATCAGCCCCACATGTCAGCTCCTTCACTACAACTAGCAGAAGTTAGTAGTCAAAATTGCTTCTGGAGGAAGTGTGTGTATGTGTCTGTAAGTATATATATATATATATATATATATATATATATATATATACTCACACACACACACATATACATGTGTGTGTGTAAATGGTCTGCATAGCATTTTCCTGCAGACATGTTTATGTATTGCTTCTTTCTCCACCCTCCCACACACCTCTGTCACTAAATTAACCAGCTGTTGGATAAGTTCAATCTTTAGTGCTGCCATAGTCTGCATGAGAGTATAGCTGTATGTATGTGTGTGTGTGTGTGTTTGGGGGAGAGAGAGAGAGATGAAGAAACTAAGTACATTACCATACTGATCAGAAGTCTAAAGAAAGCCAGTTCAATCTCAGTTTTGCCCATAAAAATACACTTCTTTTATTTCCTATCTCTGAGGTAGGGCCTTTGTCATTCTGTCTACAGGCACAGGCTCAGCCAAATCAACACTGACTGCGGTGTAAAGTCTGTCTCTCCCTGGATGAAAGGCAAAGTTGACCTTGGCAAACATTGTCAACATTTCCCAATGAATTTTCACAAAATAACTAGATCTTACCTAGTATAATCCATGCACAAGAAAACCCTGACTACAAGCTCACCTCCCACTACCTTTGAAATAGTAGGGATCAAGAAAGTAGTTGCAGAAAGACTGGAAGTTCTAATGGAGTAGGAGTGAGTCACTTCAGTGAGAGTAGGGGTCTAAAACTGAATGTTATTTTGGGAAATGACAAGATAGGACATTGCCATTTTGTGTTCTAAACTAGAACACTGTCATGTTCCTTCTGCAACCACTCTTTGATCTTTTTCTTTTCTCTATGTGTATGTGCATTTGTACATGTGTTTATCAATCCATATATATATATATACATAATGTGTGTGTAGATATGAGTATGAAATCATTACATGTTTGTATCCAGACATATGTCTATATCTGGATACATATATATATATATATATATATATATCTATTATATGGATGTTTGTGCGCGTGGATGTACACACACACACAAACTTAGAAACATTTGATGTATATACATATATGTATCCATACACACACACATGCATATCAACAATCTTCTGTATGTCACAGAGACAAAGTGCATGTTTATTAATTTGTGTGTATGTAAGGAAAATTTATAAAAGCCATTTCAGTTTAATAAAAAACAAAACCTTTCTATATATATATACACCACCTGGGGTAGGCACCACTGTTGGATTTACTATATAGAGAGGGTGTGCTTCAAATTGTTAAAGACTACAAAATTGCAATACACACCACAGCTAGTTTTACTATATATATACTATATAGAGAGGGTGTGTTTCAAATTGTAAAAGTATTCATTCCATCCACCAAGGTCATATGAAATCAATTGTCTAATCATAATATAATAAAGGGAGGAGTGGGGGATTGTGTCCTGAATATACTTTTTTTTATCTCATTAGTAAAATAAGTTGGATTACTTTGAATAAATAATGAATGAATATTACATAATTTATGTACTAAATTTCATAACTGTTGATTAAACATAAATATTCCTATATATAATGATTGCTTATTTTAAGATTCAGTTCTTTAAAATTTTTTAAATGTCAACACTTCCGATTATGATATAACGGACACTATATCATATTGCTTATATAAATGTTCATATATTTGCACTGTTATATCATAACGTTAATATTTCTGTCGCTAATTTTCTCCTTTTTTGTTTTCATTACATTTCACCGTAATGCAGTTTATATATAATATTGTCTTTTTTAAATGTATCATGGATTACTTTACTGATTACAGAAGACAGTGTAACACAGTCTCTCTTCAATTCCTGTGCATATTGTCAATTACGATTTTATTTGACGTATCATATCTACATGCATGTATATTTCCATATAATATGAATATGCACACTACACGTTAGTAGAAAACCACCCTTCAGGTGGTTTTTCTGCTAGTATATGTAAGCGAAATAATACATCTGTGTTCTCTCCTCTGATACTTAGCATATATGAAGTATAAACAGCACAGACATACATTCATTAAACATATACATACATTACACACACACACATAACAAATTTTTATATATATATATATATATATATATATACATATACATTACATATGCAGGAAGGGCATCCAGCCATAGAAACTTAGCAAGAAACAGTCCTATATGAAAAAGACACGGTCACCTGATGCAACTTGCTTTAATGGGACAACCCGTCTAAACCATACTAGTGTGGAAAATGGATGTTAAATGTTGATGATACACACACATATATAGATTAGATTACATACATACATTACACACACGTATATACATAGGATAAAGATCCTGTAACTCCTTGTGAGTCATAGAGGCATAGTCATACAGTGTTATGTATCTATCGTACACTCTGTGGCATCCTTTTATAAAAAAGAGACTCATAACGAACTCAAGATGACACGATAATTATTTAAGCTAATGTTCAATATCTCATATTAGATGTGTTTAGTAATGATTAATACGAAATGCACTTAAACCGAATTCTATATTATATATTCACTTAAATAATTATCGTGTCGTCTTGAGTTCGTTATGAGTCGCTTTTTTATAATAGGATGCCACAGAGTGTACGATAGATAATGATTACAATATTTTTGAGCAACAACTCTAGTCCCACACTTTTGAAGGTTTATTATAACATTCTGTGGCTCTTTTGAGCTTGTGCATTTTTCAGGTCTAGTTTAATATTTTTTTAAGGCAACGCTTGTAATAACTCTAGTTAAACATGATATATATTAATAATAAATTATCGTTGTAATTTAATTAGATTATATAATTGTTATTTTATAAATGATCCTATAAATATTATTGTAAGATGTATAAAAATATTTTCAGACTTTTAATAGTTACTATAAATTTTAAAAATCATATATAAAGTAACAATATAACTTACCAAAACGAGAAAAATATTTTCATGATAAACGACAAAATACTGGAGGAAGATTCAAAAGCGAAATGATAAATAAACGTGCAAACAAAGTGGCGGATGCTTTTGAGCAACAATTACTCTCGTTGGTTGATTAGCCGATAAGACGATACATTACAAAAGATGTTTGGGAGGCATCACCACGGCCAGTGATACCCCTTAAATTTTTTATTCACAAGCTACGCATATATGTCAGACACGCAGACTTAAAACATTCTGTTGTTAGTCACTGTGTGTCTAACAGATTGAATTACAAATACACACACATATATATACATGCATACATACATTACACACACAAATCTCTCTCTCTCTATCTATACATATATACTTAGGGTAAACATTGATGTAATTCAATTCAAGCACTCAACGTACTTATTCCACATAGGAGTGACGGAGTAAATATAAGGAAAAGCGAAGTAGTTTCAGATGTTCAAGTCTTTTAATAATAATGCTGTGATATATATTTCAATGGCGACAGTGGTCACACTGTTCCGTGCGCTAGTGCGGCAACATCGTCAGACAGCTTGTTACATAATAAGGTTATGTTTCCAAGGCAATCCAAATTGAATCGACATGGGAACGGATGAAGTGTGTGCTCTCGGGTTCTTCATTCGTTCCCCTGTGAGTACCAATTCACTCCCACCGGTCTGCACAGGCGCAGGTCCGAAGGAAGTTGACCATTAGCTACCGCAGATTTCAACGAAATTCGCTTAGTCAGTTCCCCCCCTCACCCAAACAATGACCCATTCAGGCCTGTTATATATAGCTTACTGTTACCTACCTCGTCCGTGGCAGTCAGCCGAAAGCCAGTGGGGATGGGAGCGTGTGAGAGAGCATGGACAGTATAATTGACCATCAACCTCTAAGAGAAAATATACTTAATTCTAGGTATCATGGTTTCACAGTGGAAGTTATGAATGACAGTTGGAAATTAGAACTAAAAATTAAAAATTGAAAATCAAATATTAAAAATTAGAAATTAAGAATTAAAAATTAATAATTAAAAAAATATAGATTGGAGTGAGTAAATAATATATTCCCCTATACTATCTACTACGTAGAGAGATGTTTAAGTAAGAAGTTTTGAAAGGGGTATTAATGTTACAGTTATACTATCTACATACTGAACGATAGTACCGTACAGTAGAATGGAGGGTAAATTACAGTATGAAAGGTTGTAGTTAGTCGGGTACATAGTTAGAATTTCCATCACATGGAACAAAACTAAAAAAACACATATAAAGTACACAAAAGAAAAAAAACTAATAAATGCAAAAAACTCATACAGTTCACATATGCAAAATGAGATAGGAGATACTGATTAATATGATTGTCAATTTGTCCATATATAGATTGAATTTAGGGGCTTCTGTTCAAATGGGATTTGGTGCAGGAAAATAGTGGTTTATCAGTGTTTTTGTTTCCGCGTATTTATCCTGCCGAAAGTTATTATTATGTCCGTCCAGTATCATGGATTTCCATCCCTATGGTATAGGGGAAATATATATCAAGTTGAAATATATATCACAGCATTATTATTAAAAGACTTGAACATCTGAAACTACTTCGCTTTTCCTTATTATATATATATATATATATATATATATATATATATATATATATATATACACATACTACTAAACATATATACATTACATACACCCACACATATATACATGCATACATTAGATTACATACATCACATGTATATAGATTACATTACATATATTCATTGCATTACATATATTCATTGCATCGTACTCAACTACAGTGGGTAAATATTTCATTTCTACTAAAGATTTCCATGGGGAGCATAATTTCAATGAGATTATACGATTTAGTTTTGAAACCACAGCAAAATATGAATTTACTAAATATATTGCATTACATAGATACATTATATACATACATTACATTATGCATATACATACATTACACACATCACATATATACATACATATGTTACATTAAATATATATACATTGATATAAATGTATGAAATAGCTATTTACAGGGACAAATGTAGAGTTAGAACTCAAGATCATGTGATTAGAAAGTTAACTGCTTATATATATATATGACATTACTGGCAGAACATGTGTTCTGTGATGACATATGTAAGAGAGATGTGGGCACTCAACACCACCAATGCAGAGATTCTTGCAGTGGTTAACATAAAATGGAGTGAATCAATCTTGGCATCATGACAAGAAGAGCAACACCTGGATTTGACAGTAGACTGGCATGAAGGACAATTGAGACCATCAAGAAGGACAAACATAGATGGGCTGTCTACGTCTCTCGTCTCAGAGACAACAGGTGGATTATTATAGTGACAGAGCAGACACCAAGGCAGTGGGGAAGAACTAGAGGGTGACAAAAAGCCAGACAGCACAATGATCTGACCCAATACCTCGGCCCAACATGGTCCAATATCGCAGGAGATAGGAAGTGGTGGAGGTCAACCAGGGAGAGTTTCCTCCAACAAGAGTGGGAAAACCCTGGATTTTTAATATATATATCATTATCATCATCACCATTTAATGTCCATTTTCCATGCTAGCATGGGTTAGATGAGCTGTCCAGATGACTGTTTTGCTCATACAGAACTGATTTGGGCTTGGTTTCTATGGCTGGATGGCTCTCCTAACACCAACCACATTTGCAGTGTGTACTGGGTGCTTTTTGTCAACTCCTATATGACCACTTTACAGTGTGGACTGGGTGCTTTTCATCACGACACCTACATGACTATTTTACAGTGTAGACTGGGTGCTTTTCATCACGACACCTACATGACCATTTTACAGTGTGGGCTAGGTGCTTTTTATCATGGCACCTACATGACCACTTTATGATGTGTCTGGGTACTTTTTGTCGTGACACCTACACAACCACTTTACAGTGTGGGCTGGGCACTTTTTGGTGTGTCACCAGCATGAACACTTTACAGTGTGGGCTGTGCATTTTTTGCCATGACACTTACATGACCACTTTACAGTGTAGACTGGGTGCTTGTTGGTGTGGCACCAAAATGACCACTATATAGTATGGACTGGGGACTTGAGTGGGGGAGGTGCATGGAGATTGTGGAGGTAGTGTGTGTATGTAGGGGTTAGTTGAGGGGTGGGGTGTTAGGACGTGGGATGTGCATGGAAGGGGTGATGGAGGGGTAGGTGGCACATACTAGGTGTATGCCTCAGCCCCTGCACATGAGGTGGGTCTTCTGTATTACTGCATAATGCCAGAGATCACCTTTGAAAGGTGCAATTGTGCAAGGACAGCTTTTATCACCTTCCCAAGTCTTCCTGGGTCTCCCCATTCCAAGGCTTCCATTGACTTTGAGCGCTCTACACCTTTTTATACAGCTGTCATTCTTCATATGCATCACATGTCCATACCAATGCAATATCCTCTCCTGCACACTGCATCTGTTCATTCTCTCTCAGTTCATTTATGCTTTGCAGTCCATGTATATTACATATTGACCAAAGCATGGAAGATTCATTTCTTTTGGCAAATGAGTGGGAGGGAGAAGGTGAGAATTTGGTAGGGGGTGTGACAGATGAGTTGGTGTTGGTTTTCCATGTCTGAAATAAAGAAGAGCGTTCGCATGGTTGTCCAGATGAGGCTGGTGGATTCATATTAATCTTTAGGACTGCTCCAACTTTGTATTCCATTTTTATATATCTTTATGTGTATATATATATATATATTTATAGATAATGATATATATATATCATCATCATTTTACGTCCACTCTTCCCTGCTTGCAAGGGTGGGACGGGAACTGATTCTGGCTTGATTTCTACAGCTGGATGCCCTTCCTAACACCAACCTCATTTACAGTGAGTGCTGGGTGCTTTTTTTGCCGTGGCACCTCCATGACCACTTTGCAGTGGAATGATAGGGACCCCAGTCCCTATCATCTCATTTCTACAGCTGAGTAAACTGGAGCAATGTGTCTTGCTCAAGGAAACAACACATCACCCGGTCTGAGAATTGAACTCACAACCTTTCGATTGCAAGGTCAATGCTCTAACCACTAAGCCATCATATATATATATATATATATATATATATATATATATATATATATATATATATTTATATATATATATATATATATATATATATATTTATATATATATATATATATATATATATATATATATATATGTATATATATATATAAACAAACATGATAATCCCGCCGAGGTTACCTTTGCCTTTCATCCTTACGGGGTCGATAAAATAAAGTACCAGTAATGCACCGGGTAATTGCTGGCCTTGTGACAAAAGTAGAAACAATTATTACTGTTGAATATTTAATCAGCCTTGAGAGAAAGGAAAGGGAGGTAAACCACACAATATGAAATGTGAAATATGAAAACCTAGAACCCAGGACCTTGTGACTGGAAAGCAAGCTTCTTATTGCAACAACATAACTGAGATAAAAATTGCATTGCATGTGGGTGTGTGTAAATTTCAAAGAATTATAGACATATATATATATATATATATATATATATATATATATATATATAATTGTTTCTACGTTAGGCACAAGGCCAGCAATGACCCAGTGTATTACTGGTACTTTATTTTATCGACCCCGTAAGGATGAAAGGCAAAGTTAACCTCGGCGGGATTTGAACTCAGAATGGCAAGGGCCGTAACTCTATGCGTCAAAGCATGGCATCCGACACTCTACCAATACTGCCAATCCACATCATTATATATATATATATATAATGATGGGTGGATTGCCGATGGGTATCGGGAGGTAACCACAGTTAAAAATACTTAATATGTTAGTAGAGTATAGGCATCTTTATTTTATATAGAAATGACTTCTAGAGAACTAGAACTATTTCATTTGTATGATTTCATATGAATGAAACAATTCTAGTCCTGTAGAAGTCATTTATATATATATATACACATATATATATATATATACTTGCTATACTGACACTAGTGTACATAGGATAGAGCACATGTAGGCTCTGGAGTATTGGTATAATGATAAAGAACCCAGTAGGTTAGAATTTACCTAATTTTATTGATTATATAATCGATGTTATAGTATTTTGATGATAATTGTTATGTAACAGTTACAACCTCATCAGACAGATATTACACAAACAGAAAATTACTTGAACAAAAATGAAATGAATGAAAATTACTCATGCATTTTCCATTCATTGATATCCCAAGGGCAAGTTATTAGTGTTGGCCTCTGAGAGCCCTGCTGACATATTATACATATACATACAAATAAAAATGGTGTATTATTATGGTTGATGTATAGGAAGCCAATGCAAAAGGAGATTTCAACTGATCACTAACCTTCTGATGTGAGATAGAAACTAAGTTCATCTCCAATATCTGAAACACGGCAGACATCTTTGTTTACCACCCAATATTCACGTCGGTCAAGAAACTGGTCTGCATCATCCGGAAATTCCCCATGACTTAAGTTGGCAGGGTCACAAGTGGTAAAGCCGAATGCAAGACCTCCCTCATAATATCGGTCGATCCCAAGAATCTGTATGACAATTATTTCATTGCTCACAGGTCTTGAAGTGAAGACATAGCCGTTGCAGTACTCCTCTTGGACGCGTACAGCAACTGTCTTCTCTGATTCCAAACATACATTATGACCACATACATCATGAAAGAAAACAGGAGTGAAGTCGATATTCTTGTGGAAACGTATTATAGGCACCAAGGTGTTGGCATTGTTTGAAGAACTGTTGTGATGGTTGCTGGCCATGGTGAGAGCATTGTTGGTGCTGTTGTTGTGACTTAAATCCATAGATTGCAAAGCTGTTGTCAAGTCAGTGAGGTTGGAAATATTTGTTGGGTTGGGTATTAATGGAACAGCATCTAAAGTAAAGAAAAAAAGAAG